>JARBWK010000004.1:3705179-4250725 GCA_030556195.1 Anolis apletophallus | reverse complement strand
TTGTACGCGCGGGTTCTAGGATGAGGGAGAACACACGACAACTGTGAAATAGGTGAAAATCAAAAAAAGAATTTATTCCTGGCACCAGCTGGTGGGCTTTGCCAGCAGAACACAGCTGCAGATAGGGGCAAAAGACCCCGTCACATCTCATACAAAGACATTTATACCCGTAATGGAGTCATTTCAGTCAAGCCCACCCCTTCTTCATGGATAAAACAAGCATAATTGGCTGGTGATTACTGTTGTTACATGACATTTCATTAATCCAATAAACACTGCATAAATTATTAGCATCATCTCTCTGTCATACCTAAGATTAAGAACAATAGCCATCTATTAGTTATTTTTTCTCACAGTGCAAGCTATCAATACTGAGTCTCCTGTTCTTTGACTTGAAACATTAGTTCCGGGCTCCCTGCCAGCAGCGGAGAAGGTCAGACTCTTTGCCATGCGCAGTGGTGTTTCTATTCACATTAAAATTCCCATTAACTTTCATGGCTCAAGCCGCACTGTTTCCACCCATCTAGCCTACAGTAGTTTAAATTGGGCACAGGGTGTATTAAAATGCATTTAATCATGGTGTTAGTCTTTCATTGCAAGTGCCTGTCTGATTTCTGGCACCAAAACCCTCTTTTTCAGAGTTGACACGCAAGTAGCATCACTCTCTGACTGTACTTTTTATGCTCGGAAAAGTACCAAACCTGCTTTATTTATATACTGTAAATATAAAAATAAATAAAAATTAAAAAACTAATATTTATAATATTTATATAGTTATATATTAAATTAATATTATTTATATAAATGTAAATATAAATACAAAACTAATATTTATATTTATAATATTATATAATATAAATAATATAAAAATAAAAATAGAAATAATATTATATTTATAATATTTATATAATGATATATTAAATAAATAATATTTATATAAATATAAAAATAAATAATTAAAACTAATATTTATATTTGTAATATTTATACAATTCTATATTAAAAGAAATAATATTCATATAAATAAATAATAAAACCTAATATTTATATTTATAATATTTATATAATTATATATTAAATAAATACTATTTATATAAATATAAAAATAAATAAATAGTAAAAAACATATTTATAATATTTGTAATATGTATATAATTATATATTAAATAAATACTATTTATATACTGTAAATATAAAAATAAATAAAAATTAAAAACTAATATTTATAATATTTATATAGTTATATATTAAATTAATATTATTTATATAAATGTAAATATAAATACAAAACTAATATTTATATTTATAATATTATATAATATAAATAATATAAAAATAGAAATAGAAATATTATATTTATAATATTTATATAATGATATATTAAATAAATAATATTTATATAAATATAAAAATAAATAATTAAAAACTAATATTTATATTTGTAATATTTATACAATTCTATATTAAAGAAATAATATTCATATAAATAAATAATAAAAACCTAATATTTATATTTATAATATTTATATAATTATATATTAAATAAATACTATTTATATAAATATAAAAATAAATAAATAGTAAAAAACATATTTATAATATTTGTAATATGTATATTGTAGCAGGAAAATTAGGAGTCCCAGAACTCCCAGGCAATACCTTGTCCCTCAGGCGGCGTTTCGTGTGAGCGCAGGTACGAGAAAACGCAACAATTGATACTGTGGTACAATGAAGCCAACTTTATTGACATCAGCTGAGGGAGCCTGCCTTGCATAAAGCTGCAAATATGGCAGAGTACTGAACAAATCTCAACCCTTGGTTTTTATACAATCAATGGTGGCAAACCTTGGCCCCGCCCTTCTTCACACAAATAATTGGTCAGCATTCATGGAACCACATTACTCTATCCAATCAATAAGGCATTCCTAGGCAAAACATTTCTATTTGTTAATAGAGCATTGCGTAGTATTAATTCTGATTCCCACAATACATTATCAGCTCTACATGCAGCGTGGTCCCAAGTTGATACTTTCGTTAGCACTTTGTTCCTTTGAGCTTGCCAAAGGAAAAGCTCTACTTGCCATGCGCATCTTCTAACCATTCAGATATTATTCTTGTCACTGTTGCTTAGCAAGCTGCCTCACTACTCTGAGGCCAATTATGCTATAACTTTTGCTGTGCATCACTCTCTTCTGACATCACTTCTGCTAAAAGCATCAATTCTGCTCTAATATAATTATATATTAAATAAATACTATTTATATACTGTAAATATAAAAATAAATAAAAATTAAAAAACTAATATTTATAATATTTATATAGTTATATATTAAATTAATACTATTTATATAAATGTAAATATAAATACAAAACGAATATTTATATTTATAATGTTTATATAATTATATACTAAATAAATACTATTTAAATGAATATAAATATAAAAATAAATAAATAATAAAAATAATAAAAAGGTTCCTCGACATGCTAGCTGATTATTCCCTTGAGCAGATGGTCGTGGAACCAACCAGGGGAAAGGGGATCCTGGACTTGGTGCTAACTAATGAACAAGATCTCGTTCAAGATGTCCTTGTAACTGAGCCCATAGGTACCAGTGACCACAACACAATAACCTTCAACGTAAGTTTGGATAGCAAACTGTCAGTAAAAACTAACACGGAGACCTTAAATTTTCACAAAGGAATTTCAACAAAATGAGAAAAATAGTAAACAACAAACTAAAAGGAACAGTAAAAAAAAATCAAATCCCTCCAAAATGCTTGGAAACTGTTTTAAAGTATTTTTAAACAAGCCGTACGAATATGCATTCCGCAATTAAGAAAAGAGGTCGGAAAGTCCAAGAGGACATCGGCATGGCTTACAAATGAAGTAAAAGATGTGATTGGAAAGAAGAAAAACTCATTTAAGAAATGGAAGGCTCTTCCTACTGAGGAGAACAGAAAGGAACACAAGCTCTGGCAAACTAAATGCAAAGCAACCGTCAGGAAAGCCAAGAGAGATTTTGAGGCACATATAGCTAAGAATATTTTTTTAAAAAAGCAAAAACTTCTTTAAGTACATCAGAAGTAGAAACCCAACTAGAAAAGCAGTTGGGCCACTTGACGAAAATGGTAAGAAAGGGACAATAAGTGAAGACAAGGAGATTGCTGAGCGGCTAAACGACTTCTTTGCCTCCGTTTTCACACAGGAGGACAGACAACATATGCCTGCAAGTGAGTCAGTTTTTTTCAGGGAGGGAATTAAATGAATTAAACCAGATAGAGATAAACAAGGAAGATGTTCTCACATGCCTTACTAAACTAAATGTCAACAAATCACCAGGGCCAGATGGCATCCACCCCAGAGTTCTTAAGGAACTCAAGTGTGAAATTGCTGAAATTCTAGCCAAAATATATAACCTTTCTCTAAGATCAGGTACTGTACCGAGAACTGGAGGGAGGCAAATGTAACTCCGATCTTCAAGAAAGGATCCAGGGGTGATCAGGAAATTATAGGCCAGTTAGTCTAACCTCAGTTCCAGGCAAAGTGATGGAAACCATTATTAAAGATAAAATTACTAAGCACATAGAAGAACAGGCATTGCTGAAGGAAATTCAACATGGTTTCTGCAAAGGCAAATCATGTCTTACTAACTTGTTAGAATTCTTTGAGGGTGTAAATAACACATAGATAAAGGGGACCCAGTCGATATTGTTTACCTTGACTTTCAAAAGGCTTTTGACAAAGTCCCTCACCAAAGGCTCCTAAATAAGCTCTTCAGCCATGGAATCAGAGGACAGGTCTTGTCCTGGATTGGAACCTGGCTAAACTGTAGGAAACAAAGGGTGGTAATAAACGGACATTTCTCTGGGTGGAAAGAGGTGAGAAGTGGCGTACCCCAAGGTTCAGTTTTGGGTCCGTTACTTTTTAATTTATTCATTAATGATCTGGACGTAGGAGTGAATTCTGAGGTAGCAAAGTTTGCAGACGACACTAAATTGTTCAGGGTAGTTAAAAATGAAAATGATTGTAAAGAGCTCCAGAAAGATCTCTCGAAATTGAGTGAATGGGCAACAAAGTGGCAAATGCATTTTAACCTAAACAAGTGTAAAGTCATGCACATCGGGGCAAAGAACCCCAACCACACCTACCAATTGATGGGGTCAAAGATTTCCGAGACAAACCAGGAAAGGGATCTTGGGGTTTTGGTAGACAGCTCAATGAAGATGTCAACCCAGTGCGCAGCAGCAGTAAAAAAAGCAAATTCTATGCTTGGCATGATCAGGAAGGGAATCGAAAATAGGTCAGCAAATGTTGTATTACCTCTCTACAAATCGATGGTGAGGCCACATTTGGAGTACTGTGTACAATTCTGGTCTCCGCACCTTAAGAAGGATATAACGGAACTGGAAAAGGTACAGAAAAGGGCAACAAGAATGATCCAAGGGATGGAGCAGCTCCCTTACGAAATCAGGTTGCAACGCCTTGGTCTTTTCAGCCTTAAAAGACGGCGTTTAAGAGGTGACTTGATCGAAGTGTATAAAATCATGCATGGGATAGAAAAGGTGAATAGAGAAAAATTATTTTCTTTGTCACACAACACTAGGACTAGGGGGCACTCCCTGAAGCTCCAAGGTAGGAAAGTTAGGACTAATAAAGGGAAATATTTCTTCACCCAGAGGGTCATTGGGTTATGGAACTCACTTCCAGAGGAGGTTGTGACAGCGGTCAGCCTGGACAGCTTCAAGGCAGGATTAGACAGATTCATGGAGACCAAGGGAATCAGTAGCTACTGAAATGGACATCCAAGTGCCACCTCTGTGTTGATGGAGGCAGGCAGGATTTCCCCGGGTACTGGTTGTGGGGGTCGGGAGCAGGTGAGGGTTTTGCCCTCCCTTCTGCTCGAGATCCCCGTGTACAACTGGTGGGCCACTGTGTGACACAGAATGCTGGACTAGATGGGCTGAGGCCTGATTCAGCATGGCTCTTCTTATGTTCTTATGTTCTAACTAATATTTATATTTATAATATTTATATAATTATATATTAAATAAATAGTATTTATATAGGTATAAATAAATAATAAAAAAACCTAATATTTATATAATTATATATTAAATAAATAATATTCATATAAATATAAAAATAAATAAATAATGTTAACAGCCTGTGGCTGTTAGGAATGGTGGAAGTTGGAAGTCCAAAAGGCCTGGAGGGGGGAGGGCCAAAGTTTTGCCAGGCCTGGCTACTCTGTATATCCCATAAATAAATACGATGCCTAACTTGAATGCCTTCATTTTCTGCAGCTGTTCAAGGTCATTTGGCAATTCCTTAAAGACAGAGGCCCAGCCTCTTCACCTGGAAATAACTGTCATTTAGGACAGTATCCATTAAGAAGCATGAAAGACTTGCAAAACATTCCAGCCAGAAGAAGTGGTGTGTGTGTGTGTGTGTGTGTGTGTATGCTTTTACTCCCATTATAGGCAAACAACAGGGGTGAGGCAACAGGAAGTGCTGAATAAAATCCCACATTATTTGCTTTGAACTGGGATCTCTCTCTCTCTCTCTCTCTCTCTCTCTCTCTCGCTCGGCATTACTTCGCGAACGAAGATTCTGGAAGGCCTCGAGCCACGCTTTTTACAAGCGCATTGATGACTAAAAAGGCCAATCTGAGATAGGCAAGTTCGGTTGCAGAAAGCACAGCAGAAAGTCTCCTTGGGTGATGTTGTTTCCAAGTTGCGGTTCTTTCTGCGTTGTCGAGACTCGTTTGGCGTTGTAGCAGAATCTGGAGCCCCAAAACTCCCAGGCAATACCTTATAAGCCAGGCTGCGTTTTCGTGCGAGCGCATGGGCGAAGACGACGCGACAACTTGGCTGCGATTCAGGAAATCAGTTTATTTAGTACAACAGCTGAGGGGTCTGTTCTATAGCAAGACAGGTTGCAAGAACAGCACACTCATTCTTCCGGTAAACAGATTTTATACAGCAATGGAGGCCATTCTTAGTCCCACCTCCCTCATGCATTTCTTCCGCCTGGACATCTGTAAGCTGATCTGACATCAATCAATCAATTAAAGCATTGGGTCACCTCTCTTCTACTGGCTGACAAACATTGCGCAGTTTTAATTTCCACCCAATTGTTAATGCTATCTCTGCATGCACAGGCTGTCCCGGAAAGCGATACATTTCTACAGCGTTTCCATCAGGAGCTTGCCAAAATGGGAAATTCATTAGCTGGCCTATGTGACGTTTCCTAAGCCAATCACTAACTTGTAAACAAACACACATGGCGATTTTCTAAGCCAATCAAGGCTGCCGCTTATCTAAAGCACATGGTGTTCTTTGAACTAATCATAGCTGGGCTTTTTCTAACCAATGGTAGCTGTATCTTTTTAGACCAATCACAGTGGCTAATTCTTGTGCTGCTGCTGCTGCTGACTCCGTTACTCTATGCCTATGCTTAAGTGGCACTTTCTCCTGGCATTTCTTCTGCAAAATCAACAATTCTACTTTATTGTGTCTTCTTGAAAGAGGCCGCAGCATTATGGATAGTGCGTCTCCACGCCTCCCGATGTGAGGCCAGGGTGGACCATTGTTGGTGATCAATCTGGCCGAGCCTGAGATGTTGTTTCAGGGAGTCCTTATATCTCTTTTTTGGGGCGTCTCTCTTGCGCTGACCCGTGGCGAGTTCATCATAGATTAGTATCTTAGGGATAGATTAGTATCTCCATCCTGGAGACATGCCCTGCCCAGCGCAGCTGTGTTCTCAATAGCGTGGCCTCAGTGCTGGTGATCCCTGCTTGCTCAAGGACAGCAACATTCATCACATAGTCAGACCAGTGTACATTTAGGATTGTGCGAAGACAGCGCTCATGAAAGCATTCGAGGAGTCGTAGGTGTTGGCGATAGGTCACCCATGTTTCAGACCCATAGAGGAAAATCCGGTGGTTAAAGAGGTGAGCTGCTGAGCTTGTTGACTGAAAGGTCGCAGGTTTGAATATGGGAAGCGGCGTGAGCTTCCGCTGTCAGCCCCAGCTTCTGCCAACCTAGCAGTTCGAAAACATGCAAATCTGAGTAGATCAATAGGTACCACTCTGGTGGGAAGGTAACGACGCTCCATGCAGTTATGCCGGCCACATGACCTTGGAGGTGTCTACGGACAACGCCGGCTCTTCGGCTTAGAAATGGAGATTAGCACCACACCCCAGAATCAGACACAACTGGACTTCATGTCAGGGAAAACCTTTACCTTTTACCATATATATATATATCTGGAGTTACAGTTAAAAATGTACCTGTTCCGACTTACATACTAATTCAACTTACAGAGCCTATCTTGTTCGTAACTTGGGGACTGCCTGCACCTTAATTGCTGCAAGCTGTATTTAAAGCAAAAACTGTTATCGTTATTGTATGCTTCTGTATCTCACTTTTTTTCCATATTGGGGCGTAAAGTAGCTATCACCGTAAAATGTGATATAGTTAAAAAGCACATGAAAGGTAAAATTTAAAAGAGACTTAAATAAATTATTTAAACAATGCAGTTAAACTTGCACTTAGTTAACAAAAGGTAGAGGAGAAAGAGGGGCAAAATCTTGCTCTAGGTTGAGGCAAAAGCAAATTGCTGCAGCTTTGCTTCACTGGCCTGTTTTTTGTCGTTTAAAACTTTTGCCCTCTGGTGTGGTTTGTGTCCCAGCTTTCATCTGTGAAGTGCTGGAGGATATGACACTTTATGCTCTGCACACAGAGCCCAGCCCAATGGAGAATAAAAAAAGATTTTTTAAAGTCTCCATATCTGATAGATCTCTGCACATTCTTTTTTGAAATGTTTTTAAAGCAACATGCAACAATTTGCTAAAAATTTCATGATTCTTCTTCACATCCCTTCCCAATTTTTTCCAAGATTATTATCTCAAAGAAAAAGATCAAAATAAGCCACATTTAAACATTTTCTCTTCAAGTAATTTGCAACATAAACAAGTTGTCTTGAGGTGTGTGTGTGTGTGTATGTGTGTGTGTGTGTGTGTGTGTGTATATATATATATATATATATATATATATATATATATATATATATATATAGGAAGAGCCGTCATGTGAAGACTACCTCAGACAGAGAAACCTCACAACGCAGAAACACAAAACTTGCCAACAGAAATAGGCCTCAAGCAAGGTACGTTTGTAGCAAAGAAACTTTCCCCCCCAAAACCTAAAAGGCCCCCAAAACAACAAGTAAAAATAAAACTACATTTCCCAGCATCCTCCGGGGCTGCCAGAGACTCTCCCAGCCTCTACATTCTGACAACATGATTGGCTGCCAATAAGGGCGGATTTGCATAACTGCTGTACTGGCCAGCCAACATGAACATTCCGACCCATAACAAACTGTCAGAGGAGTGCCAGAGCCTCCTCCAACACTTTCAAATCAGAAGACCATGATGGAGATCAACACCATTCAAGGGAGCTCTTCTTCCTTTCCCAAAAGATCTCCAGTGGCTTGGAATTCCACATTAATAAGAGGACCATCCAGCAACAATGGGGTTTGCCAAAGAGGGTACTCCAGCCCCTCTATATGCTGGCTCCAAGGGATGGAGGTCATCACCAAGTACCTTCTGATGCTCAGCGCTGGAAGAGCTCCCTCAGATGGCCTGTCCATGAGGAAAGCCTCATCGGACATCGACCAATGGGTGCAAAAGACACAGAGCAGGACATCTTGAAAAAGAGAGGAGCAGAAAGTAAGCTAGACATGAAGATCTTGAGAGAGGTGGCTAAAATGGATACGGAAAGGATTTTTAACAGTCCCCCAACAGACACTGGACGCACCTGTGAAGATAGAGATCCCCTGACAGGACAAGCCCTCCCCAAGCTGATCCGTCCTGGCCATAGTACCAGTCAAACCCGAAGGACTGCAGGCAAAGAGCTGAGTCACAAACATAAAACACCCAATTCACTAACAACAATTCCAACCCTTACATACTCAGACTTTCTCGCATCTCCTAAATAGGGCACAGCAACGCGTGCCGGGTACAGCTAGTATATATATATAAAACACCCTAGATCGGATTGCTCCAAAACGCCCCTTTCGCCCTCATAGGATCCGCTCACCATGGTACACTGAAGAACTGCGGCTGTTGAAGCGCAAACGAAAACAGCTAGAAGGCATTTGGCATCGTAAACCCAGCCAGTCATTCAGACTAGCCTTCAAAACTTTCTGTAAGACGTATGAACTAGCCACCAAAGAGGCCAAGAAAGTATACAACACCTCCCAAATAGCTGCTGCTAAATCGCGCCCAACGCAGATCTTTAAAATCGTCCGTAATTTGACCAGTGCAACCCCTCAAACTGGAAACCCGGATACCTCAACTGTCACAGCAGAGAAGTTTCAAAAATTCTTCACAGAGAAGATCACTGCACTCCGACAACAACTGTCCCCTATGACCGAGTCTGCTAATGAGAGGGAGGTAACACGAACATCCATTAGCTCCAAATTTGACCAATTTGCATTACTGGACACAGAAGCTGTCTGTAAGATTCTATCTACAGCAAGACCAACTACCTGTTCCTTGGATCCTTGTCCTTGGTTTGTCAAGGATTGCCCAGAGGGGCTCCGGGTCCCTCTGATGCACATAATACATAATTCCCTGGAGCAGGGAATCTTTCCAGACGCCCTGAAAGAAGTAATAGTCCGCCCCCTCTTAAAGAAACCCACCTTAGACCCTGCGATGTTGACCAACTACCGCCCGGTCTCTAACCTCCCATTTCTTAGTAAGATGATTGAACGTGCGGCAGCATAAGAACATAAGAACATAAGAAGAGCCATGCTGAATCGGACCTCAGCCCATCTAGCCCAGTATTCTGTATCACACAGTGGCCCACCAGTTGTACACGGGGATCTCGAGCAGAAGGGAGGGCAAAACCCTGACCTGCTCCCGACCCCCCACAACCAGTACCCAGGGAAATTGTGCCTACCTCAACCAACTCCGAGGTAGCACTTGAATGTCCTTTTCAGTAACTACCGATACACTTGGTATCCATGAATCTGTCTAATCCTGCCTTGAAGTTGTTCAGGCTGACAGCTGTCACAACCTCCTCTGGAAGTGAGTTCCATAACCCAATGACCCTCTGGGTGAAGAAATATTTCCCTTTATTAGTCCTAATTTTCCTACCTTGGAGCTTCAGGGAGTGCCCTCTAGTCCTAGTGTTTTGTGACAAAGAAAATAATTTTTCTTTATTCACCTTTTCTATCCCATGCATGATTTTATACACTTCGATCAAGTCACCTCTTAATCGCCGTCTTTCAAGGCTGAAAAGACCAAGGCGTTGCAACCTGGTTTCATAAGGGAGCCGCTCCATCCCTTGGATCATTCTTGTTGCCCTTTTCTGTACCTTTTCCAGTTCCGTTATATCCTTCTTAAGGTGCGGAGACCAGAATTGTACACAGTACTCCAAATGTGGCCTCACCATCGATTTGTAGAGAGGTAATACAACATTTGCCGACCTATTTTCGATTCCCTTTCTGATCATGCCAAGCATAGAATTTGCTTTTTTCACTGCTGCTGCGCACTGGGTTGACATCTTCATTGAGCTGTCCACCAAAACCCCAAGATCCCTTTCCTGGTTTGTCTCGGAAAGCTTTGACCCCATCAATTTGTAGGTGTAGTTGGGGTTCTTTGCCCCGATGTGCATGACTTTACACTTGTTTAGGTTAAAATGCATTTGCCACTTTGTTGCCCATTCACTCAATTTCAAGAGATCTTTCTGGAGCTCTTTACAATCAGTTTCATTTTTAACTACCCTGAACAATTTAGTGTCGTCTGCAAACTTTGCTACCTCAGAATTCACTCCTACATCCAGATCATTAATGAATAAATTAAAAATTACGGACCCAAAACTGAACCTTGGGTACGCCACTTCTCACTTCTTTCCACCCAGAGAAATGTCCGTTTATTACCACCCTTTGTTTCCTACAGTTTAGCCAGGTTCCAATCCAGGACAAGACCTGTCCTCTGATTCCATGGCTGAAGAGCAATCCAACTTCAGAAATTCTTAGACAACATGGATGGCCTGGATCCATTTCAATCTGGCTTCCATCCCGGACATGGGACCGAGACTGTTCTGGTGGCCATTTCTGATGACATCCGTCGCTGGCTAGACAAGAGAGGATCAGTACTGCTGGTGTTGCTCGACCTCACCGCAGCTTTCGATACAGTAGACCATGATCTACTGATCCAACTATTAGCTGCTATTGGAATTCAAGGATCAGCAATAACGTGGTTCAACTCATTCTTGCGAGGGCGTAGCCAACGAGTGGAGTGGCTGGGCCAAGTATCTGAGAAATCCCCTCTCGACTGTGGAGTACTCCAAGGCGCTATTCTATCACCAATGCTGTTTAACATCTATGTTCGACCTCTCGCCAAGCTAGTCCGGAGATTTGGATTAGAATGTTTCCAATATGCTGATGACACCCAGCTTCTCCTAAAACTAGAACCTGGAACAACTTCAGTACCAGATAACTTCACCCGGTGTCTTGGAGCAGTGACAAGATGGCTACGTGCCCATAAATTGATTTAGGACACTCAATATTAACAAGCCAATGGGAGGAAGTCTGGCTAGAAAAATTAAAATACAACACCACAACGGAAATAACAAAAAAATTGGATCAATTTTTTAAATTATTATTTTCAGCATTTTACCCCGCTCTTCTCAACCCCCGAGGGGGGACTCAGAGCGGCTTACAAAAAGGCACAATTCGATGCCCACACAGTAAAACACAATATAAAACCCCAGAAATATTCAACATTAAAATACATTAAACATCATACACATTCATTTAAGTTAAAAACAGTGTTCCGTCCATAAAAAGCATTGAGCCCTATTCATCAACTTTCCATTAAAATCCAATCTAAAATGCTGCCTTGTGCTAGTGTGCAAACGCCTGGTCCCATAGCCAGGATTTTACTTTTTTCCCGAATGCCAGGAGGGATGGAATTGATCGTATGTCGCTGGGAAGCACATTCCACAGACAGGGAGCCACCACCGAGAAGGCTCTCTCCCTCGTCCCCACCAACCGCATTTGAGAAGTTGGTGGGAGCGAGAGCAGGGCCTCCCCGGAAGATCTTAAATTACGAGGTGGGACATAGCGGTAGATGCGTTTGGACAAGTAAGCTGGGCCAGAACCGTATAGAGCTTTAAAGGTCAAAACCAGCACTTTAATTGAGCTCGGAAGTGGACAGGCAGCCAGTGGAGCTGACAGAACAGGGGGGTGGTATGCTCCCTGTATGTAGCTCCAGTTAGTAATCTGGCTGCCGCCCATTGGGACCAGTTGCAATTTCCAAACTGTCTTCAAAGGCAGCCCCACGTAGAGTGCGTTGCAGTAATCTATTCGGGATGTGACCAGAGCGTGGACGACCGTAGCCAGATCAGACCATAGCCAGATCAGATGCAATTCAGATGGCATCTATATCCGACGAAGTTAGCCAAATATAACAGAAACATTTCCAACAAATGTTGGAAATGTGACAAAGAACTAGGTACGTATTTCCACCAATGGTGGAAATGCAAAAAAGTTCGTAAGTACTGGAAAAACATACACACAGAAATACAAAAAAATATTAAAAGTTAGGTTCAGTATGGACCCTCAACATTACCTATTAGGACTTTCTAATCTGAGTTTCAATAAAAACCAAGAAAAAATGTTTTTCCTACTGAGTGCATGCAGTCGAATTGTTTTGGCAAGACACTGGAAGAAAGATACAATCCCAGACCTGGAAGAATGGACTCTAAGAGCGCTGGATATGATTCAGATGGACTTACTTACCCAGAGAATAAACAACAAGAAAGAAAAAACGAACTGCTCGAGCTTTAAAACATACATTCAAAACAAACATCATAAATTCACAATAGAGTTAAATGATTTATAAAAATAACTTAGAAAACAATGTATAACTTCAGATCTATATCTTTATGACTTATTTAATGTATTACTTTACACCCTTGTAACAAAACAGAACTCTCACACCACTCTTGGGAAGTCAAGTTTAACCCCTTCCTAAATCCCAACCCCATTCTATCCCCGGGCCACACAACACGCTCCCCAATCAGCACCCCCCCCCCACACACACCTTCCCAACTATCCCTACTGTCTTAGATGTATATTTGGAAATGCGCAATAAAAATCTATTTTAAAAAGTTGTCTTGAGCACGACCAATGATTTTGGCAGATGCTATCACAAATTGTGGGAAGGAAAATCAACAGATGAAACCAGAAAATAACAACAATCTGGAATGACTCCTGGGGAAAGGAGGAAGAAAGTGCAAAACAGGGTTACAGTTGAACGTTAAGATGAAATGATTGTTTGCATAACTTCAAAGCAGTTAAGAAAGACACGGAAATAGTTAAAGATTTTCTACATGTTGGCTTATTCATTAACAGAAATTGAGACTTTAATCAAGAAATCAAAAGAAGACTAAGGCTTTGAAGCACAGCCACGAAGGAACGAGATAAGATCCTCAAGACATAGCACAAAACACCAAAGTCAGAATAATCCAGACCATAATATTCCTGATATCTGTGTATGGCTGTGTAAGTTGGTAAATGGAAGTTGCATGGAGGAAAATCAAACTGCTTGTAATGTGATGCTGGATAATGAAGATCAATGAATGGATTTTTGATCAAACCAAACCTGAACTCCCAGAAGAAGTAAAGACAACTAAACTGAGGTTGTTATACTTTGGACATATTGTGAAATAATTTCACCCACTGGAAAAGATTATTGGCTTTTCTCCGCAAATGAAGATTTCTACAAGCACGTTGATGTCTTAAAAAGTTGGATGTGTCCTTCGAGCCTGTGCAATTGATTTTTCTGGTGGAGCACAGCCTGCACAGAACTGGCCTCACTCTTTAAACCAAAGGTTTGTCTGCCGGCAGGGCCGGACTAAGGTAATTTAAAATAGTAAGCAAACCTTATTTTGGTCCCCCCTCGCTCTCCATCCTCCTTGGTCTTCCACCTCGTGGAGGATGCGCATGCGTACCCGGCAGTCAGTGTGGTGGCGGCGACTTAAAACTCAGCAGTTATCAAAAGCCTGCCTGAACAAGTGGGTTTTGCATGCTCTACGAAAAGAGCCCAGATCTCGAAGTGGCCGGATCTCAGGCGGCAAAGAGTTCCAAAGCACCAGGCCTATGATAGAGAATGCCCTTCACCGGGTTACTGCTAGATGAAAGGATCTAATACTGGGAATGCAAAGAAGATTCAAATCTTCTGACCGTAGTGACCTCGGGGGATTGTAAGGGAACAGGTGATCCCTTAGATCAGTCATTGTCAACCAGTGTGCCTCGGCACACTCCTGTGCCGTGGCAGGGCTCCTGGTGTGCCGCCTGAAAAGCTTTCTGCCCCCCTTCCTTCCCCCCTCCACTGGGCTCCCTCCCCAAACACAGGCAACACGCAAAGGAGCAGAGGAGACCAATGGGCGGCTGGAAAATGACGCTGCGTCATTTTGGAGCCACCCACTGGGCTCCTCCTCCTTTGAGCCGAGCCGTTACGTGGGCGGCGTGGCGGATGTGTCTACCCCCTTCCCCTCTCCTCCTCCTCTGTGCTGCGGGGGAGAGGGGGAAGGGGCTGGGACACATCCGCCACACCGTTCTGGCGATTGGCTCAAGAAGGAAGGACGAAGAGGATGGCAAGATGGCGGCGCCCATTTGTGTGGGGGAGGCGGCGGAAGCGGGCCTGGAGCTGGGCCTTCTTGAGCCGATTGCCAGAACGGTGTGGCGGATGTGTCCCAGCCCCTTCCCCCACTCCTCCTCCTCCTCCTTTGTGCTCCTTTGTGCTGCGGGGGAGAGGGGAAGGGCTGGGACACATCCGCCACGCCACCCAGGTGAACAGCGCTCAACTCAAGGAGGAAGGATCAGATCCTCTTAGTCCTTCCTCCTTGAGCCGAGTGCCATTCACGTGGCGGCGTGGCGGATGTCCGACCCCCCTTCCCCTCTCCTCCGCCTCCTCTGTGGTGCGGAGGAGAGGGGAAGGGGCTGGGACACATCTGCCACACCGTTCTGGCGCTCGGCTCAAGGAGGAAGGACGAAGAGGATCCAATCCTTCCTCCTTGAGCCGAGCCCGTTCACCTGGCCCCTGCAGCACAAAGGAGGAGAAGGCAGAGGAGAGGGGGAAGGGGCTGGGACACATCTGCCACGCTGCCCAGGTGAATGGCGCTCGGCGCCCCCGCCCCCGGCTTGCAAGATGGCGGCGCCCATTTGTGCGGGCGAGGCGGCGGAAGCAGGCCTGGAGCTGGGCCTGTTCACAGAGGCCTTCCCGGCGCGCACATGCCTGCCTGCCGGCCGGCATACAACATACAGGCTGAGCAAGTGAGCGCGCACGAGGGTGGGCCTTGCTTCGGCGCGAGCCATGGGGGCCCGAGCCTGCTGCCCTCCCGGCTCCCCTTCTCCTCCTGATCTTTCCCTGGGTGTGAGTAGTGTTTGTGTCATTTTGGTTTGTGGTGTGCCCCAGGATTTTTTTAATTTAAAAAGTGTGCCGCGACTCAAAAAAGGTTGAGAAACACTGCCTTAGATACACTGGCCCCAGACCATACAAGGCCTTAAAAGTAAGAACTAACACCTTGAAAGTGATCCAGAATTCAATTGGTAACCAGTGCAGATCTTGCAGTATAGGTGTTACATGACAGTTCGCAGGCTTCCCTGCAAGGAGCCGGGCAGTGGTATTCTGCACTAGATTAAGTCTCCGGGTCGCAGTCAAGGGAAGGCCAATGTAAAGAGTGTTACAGTAGTCAAGTCTTGAGATGACCGTAGCCCAGTGTTTCTCAACTAGTGTGCCGTGGCACACTAGTGTGCCGTGAGCGATCATCAGGTGTGCCGCGAGAAAAGCTCTCTGCCCCCCTTCCTTCCCCCCTCCTCCTGCCAAACTCCTGCTGCTTGGGGGAAGAGGAAGAAGGGCCAGGTGGCGGCGAAAAAAAAGAAGGGACTGGGGTGCCGCCTCCTACGGCCGTTTCCCCAACCAGCCTCCAAACCGCCATGACTCTTGCCCCTTGCTTGTTGAAGCCGCGCGGAGGAGCCCCGCCCACTGAAGCGCGTCCACCACTCATGCTCCTCCTCTGTGGGAGAGCTGAAGCCGGGGGGGAGGGGAGGCATGACGCAGCCTGGCTCCGCCCCTTCCCCCGGCTTTAGCACTACTACAGCTTTGCCAGCCTTGAGGGGGCAGTGCCAAGCTAGCGGTGGCAGAGACAGCACAATGCTGGCTTGGCACTGCCCTCTCAAAGCTGGCAAAGCTGTGGGAGAACTGAAGCCGGGGGGAGGGTTCAGGGCATGGCGCGGCCTGGCTCCATCCCCTCCCCCGGCTTCGGCGCTCCTACAGCTTTGCCAGCCTTGAGGGGGCAGTGCCAAGCCAGCAGTGGCAGAGACAGCACAATGCTGGCTTGGCACTGCCCCCTCAAGGCTGGAGAAGTTATGGGAGAACTGAAGCCGGGGGGAGGGGTGGGGCATGGCGTGGCCTGGCTCCTCCCCCTCCCCGGCTTCGGCACTCCCAGCAGGTCACCACCCCACGCCGTTCTTTACTGTGTTAGAGTGTCATTTTGTGTCATTTTGGTTGGTGGTGTGCCCCCGGATTTTTTTAATGTTAAAAGTGTGCCGCGGCTCAAAAAAGGTTGGGAAACACTGCTGTAGCCTGGAGCACCGAGGCCAGATCATTCTGGGACAGATAGAGAGCCAGCCGCTTCACCTGACACAGATGGAAAAATGCGGTCCTGCTGACACTGGAGATTTGAGTTTCCATTGACAGCAGGGGGTCCAAGAGGATGCCAAGGCTTTTTACAGATGATGACGGGCGTAGTGCCTCACCATCCAGGGTCGGCAGCTGGATATCCCTATCGCCCAGACGGCCCAGCCATAGGATTTCCGTCTTCGCTGGATTCACCTTCAACCTGCTGGCTCACAGCCATCCAGTGACGGCCTCAAGGCACAGATGGAAATTATCGGGTACGGAGTCTCGCCGGCCCTTCATCCTCAGAATGAGCTGGGTGTCATCAGAGTACTGATGACACTCCAGCCCAAAGCTACGTACCAGTTGAGCGAGTGGTTGCATGTAGATGTTAAATAATAAGGGGAAGGGAGGCTCCTGAGGGACCCCGCAATGTATCCCTCAAGGCTCTCCCCTGAGGGACCTCTGCTTCTGGTTGCGGAGCAGAAATCCAATCAAGGCTGGCCCCTCCCCAGCAATGGCACTGATGCTCAAGAGATCGTAATCTGTATCAAATGCTGCTGTGAGGAAAGAGAACACAAGCAGTGCCGATCCGCCTTGATCAAGCTGGCAACGCTTATATGGAGCTTATATAGAGATCCAGCTGCCATCATCACCTCCCAGTCTTAGGTAGGGTAGATAAATTCTTACCTTCTTGAAAGGATACAAAATTATTCACACAATCAGCCCAACAACTGTATGGCAGCTGATTTATCTTCATTTTTATCGTTTTCATCATCAGTTCTATTCTTTTTAAATATATACACATTATTTTCTAGTCCCTGAATTAAATCCAGTTAGCTGTATGGAAATTCTATGGCTTTATTTATGTATGATGTCAAAGAGGTGTCTCTTATTAATTTATTTAATGTATCGGATGTTTTAAGATTTTATTGATGTACCTTCTCTAGAATGCTGCTTAGTGATGCCATGGTCTTGATGTATGGCCTATAAATGTCTTCAGTGAATGCATAAATAAGAATGAAGGGAACTATTGACTTAGATCAGGGGTCGGGAAACTTTTTGACTCAGAGACCATGAAAGCAAAATATTTGGAAATTTATTTCAGTGAGAGCCGTATTTTATATATATATATATATATATATATATATATATATATATATATATATATATATATATATGACTGAATTCAACTAAATGTGAGTCTATACATACATACTTTGAGAAAAAGATTCCTCCGGCAGAATGAGGGGTCACTTCAAACCTGGCTCTGCAAAAGGCATGCTCAGGACTCTGGGAAGGAAGAGAAGAGGGAAGGAAGGGGGAAAGAAAGGCAGAGGAAATAAAGGTGGGAGGGGGAGATTAAGAAAGAAAAGAAGAACGAACTATGGAAAAGAAAGAAAAGAAAAGCAGGAGAGAGACAAGGAGGGGAAAAGAAAGAAGGAAATGGGAAGAGAGGAAAGGAAAGGGTGGGGAAAAGAAAGGAAAGGAGGAAAAAGTAAAATAATGAAGGGAAAAGAAGAAAAGAAAGAAGGGGAGCGAGAGGGAAGTTAAAAGAAAGGAAGGAGAAGGAAAGAAAGACTTGGGGGAAAGAATAGAAGACGAAAGAAGGAAGAGGGAGGGAGGGAGAACGGAGGAAAGAAGGAATGGGAGAGAGGGAGGGAAAGGAAGGAGAGAAGGAGAAGGAAAGGGTGAAGGAGGAGAAAGAAAGGAAGGGAGAATGGAGGAAAGAAGGAAGGGGAAAGGTAGGGAAAGGAGGAAGGAAGGAAGGAAGGGGAGAAAGGGAGGAAGGAAGGAAGAGGGAGAATGGAGGAAAGAAGGAAGGGAAGAGAGGGAGGAAAAGGAAGGAGAGAAGGGGAAGGAAGGGGTGAAGGGGGATGAGGAAGAGGCGGCGATGGCAGTGCGGAAGCGGCAGTCGTGGCACATTTGCGTCACTCCTCCCTGCTGTATGCTGGGAAACCGAGGCCCGGGCTGCTCTGGAGAGCCAGATGCAATTATGAAAAGAGCCACATCTGGCTCCCGAGCCATAGGTTCCCTACCCCTGACTTAGAAGTTCTTGCCATGCAGAAGTAAACCCTACATTTCATATGATACAAAGGCAAACTCAGGGACATATTTTCATATGTTTAGTATTTGCTCTAAAAAATAAGGCTAGCATAACGAACAGCTCAGTAATAAAAACAGATATTTTGCCTTTCAAAGTCCCAAGGTCCAGCATAATCCACCTCTCCAACCCAGTATGATGGATGGTAATGACTTCAACTTTGATCTTAGAAATCCACTGCTTGTTGGATCAGATATTCACAGTTCATGGCTAGATTAATTGAAAGCCTAGTTAGTTTTCAACTAGGTCCTTAAATATCCACATTGACCTTTTTTTTTATGGTAAGCATTTCTAAAGTCTTTTAATTTCATTTGCTCATCAAAATATATTTTATGAAAATGTATTACTTGACCAAACAGGCAACATAAATATTTACAAAGCTTTCTAAGCTTTTCATTTATTTTATTATTTATTTACATCATTTATATTTCACCCTTCTCACTCCGCAGGGGACTCAGGGTGGATCACAATGCACATATACAGGCAAACATTGACATACAACACATATAGATAGAGATAGAGGCAATTTAACATTACAGCTTCTGTCACATTCCTTCGTTCTTTTTTGTGTACTTCCTGGAGATTTTATGGTCTCGTAAATCAGTTAAATTTAGCCTCCTCACAAAGTAGTACCTAAATTTCCTACTTGATAGATGAAACTGTATTTTGGGTTGCAAAGGTCAGCAACGAGCTACACAAATTGGTTGAGAGCTCTCCCCGATCCAGGCAGGCCTCGAACTCATGACCTTCTGGTCAGTAGAGATCTTATGCAGCTGACTCCCAGACAGCTGCGCCACATTCATGAGGTCCAATATTGTTGGAAGGTGTTTATTTATTAATTATTTTATTTACTAGAGTTATATCTCACCTTAAAAATGCCTTAAAAACAATATACATAAAATCTACAACTTAAATAAACATTTAAATTAAAAATGTGAACAAGATTAAGAGCAACAAAACTTCTTGTTTTACAACGAATCGACAAAAAAGGTCGTTCAATACATGGTAACGTTATGTAGTAATTACTGTATTTAGCACCAAAGCATTGCAATGTGTTGAAACAGCTGCGGATCTGGACAGGAGGCAGACTACGTTGGATAATACCAAATGTTGAATGAGTGAAGGTTGGATAAGTGAGAGACTGCTGTATTTCCACTGGGAGACCTAGAGATTCCTAGAAATAACATTTTAAATCAAATCTGTAAATATTCAAATCAGCAAATTTGAAGGCTGATTGAAGACACAGGTTCGCAGCTTGGGAGTGATCCTGGATTCATCACTGAGCCTGGAAGCCCAGGTCTCGACAGTGGCCAGGGGAGCTTTTGCACAGTAAAGACTCATGCGCCAGCTGCACCCGTACCTTGGGAAGTCTGATCTGGCTACGGTCGTGCATGCTCTGGTCACATCCCGAATAGATTACTGCAACACACTCCACGTGGGGCTGCCTTTGAAGACAGTTTGGAAATTGCAGCTAGTCCAATGGGCGGCAGCCAGATTACTAACCAGAGCTACATACAGGGAGCATACCACCCACCTGTTGTGTCAGCTCCACTGGCTGCCTGTCCACTTCCGAGCTCAATTCAAAGTGCTGGTTTTGACCTTTAAAGCTCTATACGGTTCTGGCCCAGCTTACTTGTCCGAACGCATCTGCCGCTACGTCCCACCTCGTAATTTAAGATCTTCCGGGGAGGCCCTGCTCTTGCTCCCGCCAACTTCTCAAACGCGGTTGGTGGGGACGAGGGAGAGGGCCTTCTCGGTGGTGGCTCCTCGTCTGTGGAATTCACTTCCAAACGACATACGATCAACCCCATCCCTCCTGGCATTCAGGAAAAAAGTGAAATCGTGGCTCTGGGACCAGGCGTTTGCACATTAGCACAATGCAGCACTTTGGATTGTAATTGTAATGGCAAGTTGATGGATATGGCTCAATGCTCATGTTGTGGATGGAACACTGTTTTTAACTTAAGTGCATCTGTATTATGTGTTAATGCTAACTGTATTTTAATTCTTAATGGCTATGGTTTTATATTGTATTTATATGGAACACTTTTACTCCCAAGCATTTCAGAAAATGAATGTTCAGCTTGTACTAAGTATCAAACACTAGGTGGTGCTATCTAGTTGATATATACTCTTCCCAGAAGAAGGCAAAATATTAAAGCACAAGTTTCCGTAGGGTTTCAATAGACTAGTTTAAGTAAAACTTCTGTTTAAAAAAATTGAGGGAAGTTTTTAATACTACTATTGTTGATCCTCATCATTATGGCAATAATATTAGTACAATTTCATAGGGGAGCTCTGCACATACCTGCTGATTTTGATGTTTCTTCCCAAAATTACTGTTTAGTAAGTTGGCATTTTCGTTAGGTTACATTGTCTTCAATAATTTCTCAGATTCAAAAATAAAATTAAATTCCTTCTCTCATCTACTCCCTAAATAAGGTGAAGCACATTGTGTATATAACAATGAAATATGTGAATCTGCTCTTGTTTACATTAAGAAGCTAATTAGTATTTGCAAGAGAGATATCAACTCAAAATACAAATGTTCATACAGGCGTAAGAGTTATTCAATTGCTGAAGTTAAATAAGATAGCATTGGTCCAAAGATATATTTGTAATTGAGCCAAGTGTAATTATTAAGTCAGTAGATAACTGCTATTAAATTCACTATTAAACTCCAGAAATATTTGTACTAAATAGCTTCATATTATACAGTACTATAAACGTACTAAAAACTGATTAGTTTCCAGTAATAGTGCTCCAGAAGATAATTTAAGAAAGAAGAGTCATAAAATGATTTCTGTATGGGATGGAAGTAGCCAGGGGCGGTCTAAGGTAATTTTAAATGGTAGGCGAACATTATTTTGGTGCCCCCAAACATTATTTTGCCCCCATGTAAAACAAATATACAATTATAATATCACAATACCATTAGTAGTATTATATTGTATCAATGTATATACAATATATTATACCATACTCATACTATATTATATCATAATTATATTATACTACATTACAATATAATTATATTATAATATATTGACATTATAATACAATATAACATTCTATTATATTATTATTATAAAATAATAAATAAAATTATTCATTTAAATGAAATTATCCTCTACTAAATATTTTCATTACTCCTATAAAACTCAAATAACCCAAAATAAAGTAAAATAAAATATTATATATTACTATTTTGTACAATACCACTATACTGCAATATTGTTTGTAATATTACATGTAATATAAAATATATCATTATTCTATTGTTATATTGTATTTATATTATATTGTATGACAATATTAAGCAGAACTGTATAATAATCAACAAGAAATGCAATGTAAATGCATCAAAATCAGAATATATTACCTATCACCCGTCTCATAATTCATAGGAGTCTCCCATAAGTCCAAAATTAGGATCCCAATGTAAATGTAAATAGAAAAACAGCCAAAATGTTCAAATGAGGTTGAATACAGGCAGCGCGGCCTGGGCAAACTTGGGCCCTCCCTCCCTCTAGGTGTTTTGGACTCCAACTCCCACAACTCCTCATAGCCTCAGGCCCCTCAGGTCTAGACAGAAATAGTGCCGAAGAAAGGAAGGAGGGAGAGAAGAGGCCACAGAGGAGGAAGAGGAGGAAAGCCCTTCATTCATTCCTTCACTTACACTTCCTTCACTGATTCTTTTCTCCTTCCCCGCAAATGCGCGTGCGGCGGAGACAAAAGGAGAAGGGAAGCACTCCCTGCCTGCCCGATAGGGAGTGCTTTGCTTACAGGCTTCTGCGCAAGGGAGCTACTGGGCATGCGCGGAGGTTTTCGCGGATGTGCAGTTGCTCCTGCGCTCAATTTCAGTTCTGGAGCAACTGCGCCTGCGCGAAAACCTCCGCGCATGCCCAGAAGCGGCGACGGAACACACAAGGCCGGGGCCCAAAGCAGGCAGCTGCGGCGCTGCCTGAGGAACATCGGCAGGGCCAGGATGGTGCCCCATGCGGCCAGGATGGCGCCCCCTTCCCAGATGGCGCCCTAGGCGGCCGCCTACTTGGCCTACCTTGTAGGACCGCCCCTGGAAGTAGCATAACCACTGTTCACATTTTTTTAAAATTTAGAACACTATTATTGATAGTACTGGAGTGTTTGGCTTGAATCACCTAATAGGATAGCTGATTAAGTAATTAATCATTAATGATTAAGTTATTTAATCTAAAAATTGACAGAGGCATATTTACTGCTGAAGATTTCATCAGGTGATCCTAACACAGCAGTTTTCTCTACAAAGTAACACAAAAATCTTGTGGAACCTTTAAGAGTATTACTCGTAGATGCGTCAGCGTCATCTCAAAAGAAACCATTTTTTCAAACACCTACAAATCTATTTTATTTATTTTATTTTGTCACATTTCTATACCACCCCTCTCAGCCCGAAGGCGACTCGGGAGGGTTTACACAAGGCAATCTCTGCCCTCAATACAACACAAGCAAACAAACCAATAATAATAATAATAATAAAAATAAAATAAAAAATAACCATATAACAATTCTACAATTCATATAGTGCTGTGAACACATTTGCTATACATTTCTTCTTGGTGTGTTACCTTTGAAAGCTCCCTTAAGGTAACATACCCCTTATGATTTGTAAAGATGTGTGTTTACCTGCAAAACTCACATGTATTTGCTTTAAGAAGGCAGCTCTTATTTTGTCCTCTTTACTGTCTGGTGTATGTATCTGTGTATGTGGATATATAATGGAGGGCCGGGCTTTAGCACAGCAGGTTAAACCAGTAAATCTTGTCAGTCAAAAGGCTGCCAGTTTGAAGCCTGGGTTAGGGTAAGCTCGTGACCTTTAGCCCAGCTTCTGCCAACCTAGTGATTTGAAAGCAAATGTAAGTAGATAAATAGGTACTGCTTTAAACTAAAGCTCTTGGGCAGGCAGATGGAGTGACAGCACCCCCATCCCCCTTGTGGCCAGAACTGAGCACAAAGCCTCCAAGATGCCAAAAAAATCCAATATATACCTCTATCTATGAGCTCTTCCACACAGCTGAATAAAATCCCACATTATCTGCTTTGAACGGGAATATATGGCAGTGTGGACTCAGATAACCCAGTTCAAAACAGATATTGTGGGATTTTCTGCCTTGATATTCTAAGATATAGGCTGTTGCCTGTCTTCTTTGTGTATAAAATGGCATTGGATGTTTGCCGTGTATGTATGTTCTGTGATCCACCTTGAGTCCCCTTTGGGGTGAGGAGGGCGGAAGATAAAAATTGTACATAAATAAATAAATAAATAATACTCAAATCTTATTAAATATGTATATGGCATAGCAAAATGGTTTCCCTTATATAAAATTTCAAAATCAAGGTTTGGCTTGTGGGATTTTATTAAACATTTTCAAACCATGGATTGTTGAATCCATGGATATAGAATTTGTGGATACTGAGGACTGACTGGACACAAAAGGGAGGGAACTAACGACAAATTAAACTTCCCATCAATAAGGTCTTTCTTGTTCAATCTATGTGAGATTTCTTAATGTTCACTGTCAATTTGTCCTTATAGTCCTTATACCTGTAGTGTTCTTCCTTTATTACTCACAACATAACATACTTTGTAAATAACTACGGTAATCCTCAAACTTCCAGCTTAATCCAATCACATTGTTTTTAATGTACTTATTTCTACTGCTATTTTCTTAACTAACAGTGTGAAGGTAGAAACAATACTGAGAAAATTATAGGAGTGTAATCTTAAGCAATAACCAGGTTTCATCAAATTAGTAAACTTGATTGAAGAGTAAGTAGGAAGAACACTTACTTGAGCAGAGGTGTTAATAGCAAAATCTTTCTATACCCATTTATTTATTTACATCGTTTATATTCTGCTTTTCTCACCCCGCAGGGGATTCAGGGCGGATCACAATGCACATATACAGGCAAACATTCAATGCCCTTTGACATACAAACATGTAAGACAAGACACTCAGCGGCAATTTAACATTTCGGCTTCTGGCCACCAGAAGGAGCTGTTGCACTCCTTCACTCCTCTTACACACTTTCTGGAGATTTATGGCCTCGTAAATTAGTTAAATTAGCCTCCCCACCACGTGGTACCTAAATTTCCTACTTGACAGATGCACCTGTCTTTTGGGTTGCAAAGGTCAACAACGAGCTACACAAATGGTCGAGCGCTCACCCCGACCCAGTCAGGCCTCGAACTCATGACCTTCTGGTCAGTAGAGATCTTATGCAGCTGACTCCCAGCCACCTATCTTACAGGGTTGTGAGAGAGCTTTTACAGTAGTGGCACAAATAAAGGAAGGGGGTCAAGAACCTCCAGAGGTTATATAATATATCACCATTTCTAAACTCTTGACACTGAATTTCAGCTTTTCCTGTTAATGTCATTTAATTTCACATATTTTACAGTTTTACATATTTTTGAAATGGCATTCTCTACTTCAGGCAGCTGTAACAGATGAAGCATCATATTTGTTTGCACAGCAAATCTTATCAGTCCAAGACACCATGGCCAATAGACGGGGATTATGGGAGCTGTTGCCCAACAACATCTGGATGGTATAAATTCCCTGATCCTGTACTGTTAATTTGTCATGCCCCTTCCTTGTGCAGTTTCTCCCCATCGTAGTTGGTCGTGCTCAAGCGTAAGGACACCAGCGCCAAACAGTCCAGTGATCTCTGATGCCAATCTCATATTTCCTGTTTAAGAGTTAATTACACTAAATGCCTTTAAAAGCACAGAGGCTGGATGGAAAATGAGTATATCATCAGGGAAGACAGACAGGAATCTTTAACCTTTGGATGTTATTCTTGGCAACGCTAATGACTCTATGTGATCTCAAACATTTCAGTGGCATCTCTGTAGCCCAGTTTACCCTTCCATCAGATAGTTAAAATATTTTACATGCCTAGATGTTAAGGTGATGAGTTACGAGAGTAAAATCTAGCCAAAACCCAGGAAGGAATTCTTAAATGAAGACATAGCAGTGCAATTACCATGTACACAACAATTTGGAGGGGGAATAATTTTATATAATATCACCATGCTTGATTATTTTTGGTAGTTCCTTTTAATAATCTCCTTGCATTATTTTTCTTATCAGCCTGCACTTCTCAGAATTTATGTATGACAGATCTGTTACTCTGCCATTATACAGTGGTAAATGTTGGATGTGAAACTACACGTGAAACGACGTGAACTATAAAAGTATTTGCTGTATTATAGATCAACAAGTGAAAGACTCGGAACACATACATAGAGTTATCTATCTCTCTAATACAGTGTTTCCCAACCAGTGTGCCGGGGCACACGAGTGTGCTGTGAGCGATCATCAGGTGTGCCGTGGGAAATTGGAACCTCCAGGAGGGGGGGGGGAAGAGAAGTGTGTTGAAGTATAAAAACCCTAAGAAACCTACCTCGATAAAGGTACTCCATGTGTGTTCATAGTTCAGCATATTGGGTATTCATGCCAAGTGTGGTCCAGATCCATTATTATTTGAGCCCACAGTGCTCTCTGGGTGTAGGTGAACTACAACTTCCAAACTCAAGGACAATACCCAAGCAAACCCTTTCAGTACTTTCTGTTGGTAATGAAAGTTAACTATGCCAAGTTTGGTTCAATTCCATTGTTGCAAGAGTTCAGGATGCGGTCCTGATCCAACATTGTTTGAGTCCGCAGTGCTCTCTGGATATAGGTGAACTATAACTCCAAAACTCAAGATCAATGCCCACCAAACTCTTATAGCATTTTCTCTTGGTTATGGGAGTTCTGTGTGGGAAGTTTGTGTCTTTCTGCCATTCCTGCCAGGATATCTATGTTGTGTTCATCGAAATAGGCCCAGGTTTCACACTGAGTGTATAAATACATTTAAAAACATATTAACTATATGTATTACTGTGTTAGAGTGTCATTTTGTGTCATTTTGGTTGGTGGTGTGCCCCAGGATTTTGCAAATGTAAAAAGTGTGCCGCGGCTCAAAAAAGGTTGGGAAACACTGCTCTAATAGAGCATAATGGCATCATCGTACAATAACAAACAAATGTAAATATTAGCACCTCTGCGACGGTCACAAGAGTGTCCAGGAGTGGCGTGAGGGGAAGACGATCCAGGAAGGGGAAATAAGTCTACAGGGGTAACAGGTAAGTAAATAAGGTAGGTAAATGAGGTAGTATAGTCCCAGTTCTCAGTCCCTCCTGTGTTCCTTCATAGGATGAAAGCGCCAATGCGCAATCCCTTCACAGTCCACAAAAGCGCCAATGCACATGGGGACAAACTGTAATTTGTGCCAAGTACTGCAGCAACGAGGTGTTCCAATGTGAATGCAAAGAGACGCCGGGCATACCGCAATGGTAGAACTGCAGGGCCCGATCCGTTTTGCCACGGATAGGCTTTCTCAAGCGGCAGGGTGCATATAGGTTCCAGTGCGTCACAGGATATATTAATTCTTCAGACGAACATTAAATACAATAAATATACATCGTTCATTTCCTACAGAAATGAGCCGCTTTTTCAAAATGGAATATATACATATCATGCTGTAAGATATGTTCGGCGCAAGCTATCCTGCGGACCCGAAGGTGAAATGGGAGGAGTATTGGTTGTATTATAATGATGCCATTATGCTCTATTAAAGAGATAGATAACTCTATGTATGTGTTCTGAGTCTTTCACTTGTTGATCTATAATACAGCAAATACTTTTATAGTTCACGTTGTTTCACGCGTAGTTTTGCTTAGTATTTCCTACATTGCTTTGTGTTAGTGTGTACTCCAAATGTTGGATGTGAACAATGCAACAACTTGGTCAAACATCCAAAAATCCAATAAAAACTGAACCCCTGGAAAAAGAGATGAGCATTACAGGAGAGATGCATTTAGTAATTAAATGTATGTTTTTGTTTTGCTTACAGAGTGGACTGGAGTGTTTTAAAACGAGAATGTTAATTTTACTGCAGTAAGTGATTTCTGTGATAATGGAATTTCTGCGGCATCAGGGCCCCTCCCCCAGCAACAATATAATATTATATTATAACTATCTAGTCTGTGAGCTGCTTTGTGCAGACGATGCTGCCCTTGTCGCCCATTCAGAAGCATCCCTGCAGTGCCTGCAGAGCTGTTTGGGCTGGAAGTCAGCCTGAAGAAAACAGAAGTTCTCTACCAGCCCACATCACAGGAAGAACACCATCATCCCCACGTCAGCATAGGCAAATCTGTGCTTAAGTCTGTTCACCAGTTCACCTACCTGGGAAGCATCATCTCTTTGGATACCAAGATTGATAAAGAGACAGATCACAGATTATCAAAGGCATAGAGTGCATTCGGAAGGCTTCACAAAAGAGTCTGGAGCAACAAGCACCTGAGGCAAAGCACCAAGATTAGTGTGTACAGAGCTATCGTACTGTCTATTCCCCTACATGGGTCACCTATCGCCAACACCTACAACTCCTCAAACGCTTTCATCAGCGCTGTCTTCGCACAATCCTAAATATACACTGGACGGACTATGTGATGAATGTTGCTGTCCTTGAGCAAGCAGGGATCACCAGCATTGAGGCCATGCCATTGAGAACACAGCTGCGCTGGGCAGGGCACGTCTCTAGGATGGAGGACCACCACCTCCCAAAGATACTACTCTATGGTGAACTCGCCACGGGTCATCGCAAGAGAGGCACCCCCAAAAAGAGATATAAGGACTCCCTGAAACAACATCTCAGGCTCGGCCAGATTGATTACCAACAATGGTCCACCCTGGCCTCACTTCGGGAGGCGTGGAGACGCACTATCCACAATGCTGCGGCCTCTTTCGAGAAGTCACGCCTAACGGGTCTCGAAGAGAAACGACAATGTAGAAAGAACTGCAACTTGGAAACAACATCACCCAAGGATACTTTCTGCTGTGCTTTCAACAACTGGACTTGCCTATCTCAGATTGGCCTTCTTAGTCATCAGCGCGCTTGTAAAAAGCATGGGATGAGTCCTTCCTGAACCTTCGTTCGCAAAGAAAGCCAAGAAAAATATTACTAAAAATATTACAGTATAGTGGTATAGTACAATAAAGTAATATATAATACTAATATTGTGCTATGCTAATAATATAATATATTGTATGTACATATAACTTGTAAGGTGCTCTGAGTCCCCTTGGGGGTGAGAAGGGTGGGATATAAATGTTGCAAATAAATAAATAGTTCAGTAATTATGTAATCCAGACTGGCTCCAGCGGATCCCAAAGGTTTGTTTTTAATATGGTGTCAGAATTGACTTGAGAACATACTGCACGTCGCTTCTGGTGTGAGATAATTGGCTGTCTACAGAGATGTTGCCCAGGGGACACTCGGATGTGTTACGATCCTGCTGGGAGGCTTTTCTCATCTCCCCACAAGCTGAAGCTGACAGACGGGAGCTCACCTAATCTTTCAGATTAGAACCGGTAAATGCACAGATATAGAATGAGTGGCACCTGGCTTGAAAAGAGTACACATGAAAAGGATCTAGGAGGCTTAGTAGAACATGAGTGAACAGTGTGATGTGGCAGATAAAAAGGGTAACAGGATTCTAGGCTGCACCAATAGGAGTATAATGTCTAGATTGAGGAAAGTCATCGGCCCACTCTTTTCTGCTTTGGTCAGATCTCCCTTGGAATACTGTGTCCAGTTCTGAGCATCACAGTTCAAGAAAGATGTTGACAAGCTGGAATGTATCCATAGAAAAACAGCCAAAATGGCCAAACGTCTGGAAACCTAAACATTAGGAAGACCTTCCTGATGGTACAAGCTGTTCATTAGAGGAATGTGCTGCCTCAGAGTGTGGTGGGGTTTCCTTCTCCGGAGGTTTTGAAGCAGAGGGTGGATGACCATCTGTCAGGAATGCTTTGATTGTGTGTTCTTGCATGGCATAACACACATGGCATAATACGGGACATCCCGTTTTTTGCTCTGAATTTCGTGTCCCGTATTTTCAGCTCCTGTCCTGTATGGACAGGACAGGACAGGAGGCAGCAGGAGGCCAGGCCAGGCCAGCAGTGAGGAAGAAAGGAAGGGAGAACTCTACGTGAATGCCAGGTAGCTGCCGCTCTCCCCACACAAAAACCGGGCCTGGTCCGGCTTACTCACCCGAGCCTCTATCGCCAACATCTTCCCGCCTTCCCTGGCTGCTCTAGCCCTCCCTCTTGAGCATAAAGAGAGGCAAGCAAAGAGGGGGAGCAGAAGGGGGAGGGGTTATTTGGTTGTGCGCGCCGGGAGTGACAGACTGGAAGAGGTGGGCCTTCCTGGAAGGAAGGGAGGACAGAAGGGGTGGCAGTGGCAGGAGGCACTCGTGGAGAGAGGGAGCCAGAGTGAGGTTCGCACACATGGCCGCTTGCGTCTCGGGCCTGCTGGGGATTCTGAGCCTTGTGTAACAGTCGCGGCAGTGGAGGAGGAGGAGGCCGAGGCAGCGCGGGAGGGGATGAGGTGCTGGGTCCGCGAAGGCGGCGGTGGGAGGTTTCCCTTGGAGCGTGGGGAAAAAAAGGAGGCCTTATTTTTGTGAAAAATCCCGTATCTTTAGGTAAATGTCCCTTATTTCTTATATCAAAAAGAGGCAGCCCTACTGTGTCTGGTTGTGATCCCCAGGTTGTGCCAGTCAGCTTTCGTATGATATTATTTCTAGCACCCACTTTTTGCTTGATAGTCGACTTGCAGCATGCAACCATGGAAATGAAGTGCGTCTAAGTATGAGAACCAATTGAAACTAAGTTTAAGCAAGATGCTGTAATGCTGAAACAATTAAAAAAAATTAAAAAGAAAATAATTTAGTTGAAATAGTTCAGCACTCTTGATTAGGTTTCATTGCTTGCATAGTCTAAAACAGGCTGGGAAACATATTTGCTGAAAACGTATTCACATTTCTATTACTATGTTGCAGAGACCAGGAGCAATTTTGTATGACACACTTTGTTGTCCTTCTGTAGATATAGTTTTGAAAATATGGAAAAATAATTTAGAGCTGAAATGGAATGTATATGGCAGACAATTTAAACTGTACGCCACTAAATAAAGTTAGGAATTGATTTTGAGGACAAAAGCTACATTAGCTGTATTTCTTCCCTTGCAGAAAAAAAGCAAGTGTGTGTGTGTGTGTGTGGAGAAGATAATGTTCGACAAGAGAAAGAAATGAACAGAAAGGCCCTTCCCCTTCTACAATTTTTCCATTTCAAGTTCAAGTGAAAACAATTTGAAATCCAAAACCAGAACTGAATGACTATATTCAGCAGGGCATAATGCACTACAAAATAAAATAGAATTGTGAATTGTGGTTAAAGGATTAAAATGTCTCTGGTTTTCAGCTACAGAACTCAAGTATCATTATTAGGAAGTAGTAATGATTCCATAACAAATTTAAGACGCTTCTACCTAAACAGTGTGTAGACAGGTCCAGCAATTGAATGGGAAGAAGGGCTTGATTCTACATTTCCAGGTTGAATGGCACTATCATGAGGACAGAGGCAACTCTAAGACACAGTGAAGACATCTGCCCTTGCGCTTTGCTACTCTGCTGCTGAATATGCCTGCTCAGTGTGGAACGCATCTCACCACGTTAAAACAGTGGATGTGGCCCTTGATGAGACATGCCACATTATCAAAGGATGCCTACGCCCTACACCGTTGGAGAAATTGTACTGTTTAGCCGGTATTGCACCACCTGGCATCCGTCGAGAAGTAGCAGCCAATAATGAAAGAACCAAGGCAGTGACATCTCCGGCCCATCTTCTGTTTGGATATCAGCTAGCATGGCACCATGAGATGCAGAGCCAACGTTAAGAAATGGAGCCACAAAGTGGAGTTCATGGAATGTGAGTGTGGAGAAGAGCAAACCACAGACTACTTACTACAATGTAGCCTGAGCCCTGCCAATGCTCATGGAGGGTACGCATGCGCGCCGGGTGCACATGCACACAGCCAGCTAATTCTGTGCATGCGTGCCGGGTGCACATGCACAGAGCCAGTTGGTTCTACGCATGTGCATTTGGTGCAGCCCTGGGCCGGAGACTGAGGAGGAGAGTTTGGCGGCGGAGGGCAGAGGCTCCAGCTGGTTCTGTGTGTGTGCATTTGGTGCAGCGCGGGCGGGCTGCCTTCCTCGGTGTGGGAGACTGAGAAGGGGCATTTGGTGGGCGGATGCACCCCTGAATATGTGGTGCCCCACGCGGGCACGTAGTTCGCATAATGTAAGATCCGGACCTTTCTACTTGGTCTGACTGACAAGTCACTTCTGGTGTGAGAAAACTGGCCATTGCCCAGGGGATACCCAAATGTTTTGATGTTTTACCATCCTTGTGGGAGGCTTCTCTCATGTCCCCGCATGGGGAGCTGGAGCTCATCTGCACTTTCCCCAGATTCGAACCTCTGACCTGATGGTTTTCAGTCCTGCCAGCACAAGAGTTTAACGCATTGCACCACTGGGGACTCCTCTGAGGATGCCTGTCATAGATGTGGATGAAACGTCAGGTGAAAATGCTTCTGGAACATGGCCATACAGCCCAGAAAACTCACAGCAACCCGTTGTTGTTGTTGTTTCCCACTTTTTCTCTCTTAAAATAGACACAAAGCACATACTCTATTTAAGCAATCTGATATCAAATAAAGATGCCCCTCTCAAGTGGACTTTCCCCCCCTATTATTCAGCTTATCCATGTAAAGACCTCTTCCTCAAACCTGCTGATCTTTGGATATATCAGTCGCATATGGATCTCCATATCCTCCCCAGCAGATAATTCCAAGTGTGGTACCAAACTACATATCACAAGATTCTGTAGGATTTAGCCATGACTTTTGCAAACTGCTATGTATGCAGTGTAGATATGCTCCAAGCAGGCATGTAGCCAGGGGCTAAGGGGCTTCAGCCCCGAAATTCTCAAGGTGGTCCGCGAGAAGGCCTTACTGGTACATTATTTAAACTGTTATGTGTATTTATATCATGATCTGATCACCATGCTCATTATATCCCACATTAATGGGGTTATTGGGATAACAACACAAAAGGTTTGCTAGGGTAGACCCTCTTCCACCCAGTCTCAGCCCCGGCATCAAACTCCTGGCTACGGCCCTGGCTCCAAGGCATACTTTGACAAATATTCGAGAAAAATCAGGAAGCCAATGGATTTAGTGCAAATATATCACGGAATCCTGACAATTTCTTTCCTATTGTTAAGAAAACATGTCATTGTATTTTGCGGTGTTTGGGGAATATTTAGTATACAATTCACACAGATATTCCTTCACTGGTTTATTATTCCTTTGCTGTGTTTTAATTTGTTTCACGCATGCCATGCTCTGCAGACCTTTGCTAACCAAGCTGTTTATTTAATGTGTATTTGTTCCAAATATTTAAAAATCAAATACCATTTTTAGACATTTATCTTACAGTGTTTTCCAAGACAAGCCTAGCCGTGCTTGTCTGTTTAATATCAAATTGTTTTTTTGCTTTCCTTTGCTTGTTTTAACAGCAAAAGGAAAACCAAATATTTCTCTCTTTCCTCCAAAATAAAGCTTCATTTAGATAAAAGATTGTGGTTAAAGGGGGAAAAGTCCATCAGCATTATCTACATTTCCAATGCTATTAACCTGTCTCTGCAATAACCATGTTTGTCTTCATTCTACATTCCGATAAGATGTTATTACGGTAGTTATTTTAATCAAATCTTCAGCTATTACATTAGTGCATACTAACATAGGGTTTCTCTTGGCTGGGGAAAAAAGAACAATTTTCAGTCAATTATGGTGCCTTTAAGTCTTGTGCCATAAATAGAAAAGCATTTGATTCTTCTTTCTTAGCTGCAATACTGAATTAAATTATGAGACTTATGGGTTCTGAATCCACAGGTTATTACAAATTCCAAAAAACAAACCTTGATTTGGCCACATGCCGAGCACTAAACCAGTGTAAGTTGTTGACTAGGCTATCAGATGTCATTTTACGACATCATTGTATATAATGAGTCTCATAATTTACGACATCATTGTATATTATGAGCTGTTTGGGCTGGAAGTCAGCCTGAAGAAAACGGAAGTCCTCTACCAGCCTGCACCACGGGAAGAACACCATCATCCCCACATCAGCATAGGCAAATCTGTGCTTAAGTCCGTTCAGCAGTTCACCTACCTGGGAAGCATCATCTCTTCAGATGCCAAAATTGATAAAGAGATAGATCACAGATTAGCAAAGGGATATAGTGCATTCAGAAGGCTTCACAAAAGAGTCTGGAGCAACAAGCACCTGAGGCAAAGCACCAAAATAAGTGTGTACAGAGCTATGGTACTATCTATTCTCCTATATGGGTCTGAAACATGGGTCACCTATCGCCAACACCTACGACTCCTCGAACGTTTTCATCAGCGCTGTCTTCGCACAATCCTAAATGTACACTGGACTATGTGACAAATGTTGCTGTCCTTGAGCAAGCAAGGATCACCAGCATTGAGGCCATGCTATTGAGAACACAGCTGCGCTGGGCAGAGCACGTCTCTAGGGTGGAGGACCACTGCCTCCCAAAGATACTACTCTATGGTGAACTCGCCACGGGTCAGTGCAAGAGAGGCACCCCCAAAAAGAGATATAATGACTCCTTGAAACAACACCTCAGGCTCGGTCAGATTGATCACCAACAATGGTCCACCCTGGCCTCGCACCAGGAGGCATGGAGATGCACTATCCATAATGCTGTGGCCTCTTTCGAGAAGACACGCCAAATGGGTCTCACAGAGAAATGACAACGCAGAAAGATCCGCAACTTGGAAACAACATCACCCAAGGAGACTTTCTGCTGTGCTTTCTGCAACCAGACTTGCCTATCTCGGATCCGCCTTTTTAGTCATCCATGCATTTGTAAAAAGCGTGGAATGAGTGCTTCCTAAGAATTTTCGTTTGCGAAGTAATGCCAGAGAGAGAGAGAGAGAGAGAGAGAGAGAGAGAGAGAGAGAGAGAGATACACTAGTATTCTATAATATGCCTTCTGTCCTTTTTAGTTGGTTTTATAACAAAAGTGGCTTATGTGATGGTTAGCATAACACTAAAATGGATTCTGGAGGAGAAAAAATCAATATGCTCGTACCAGACACTGCCCAAGCTTAAATCGTTTTTCTCAGATCAGGGATCATTACATAAGCCTGATGCCATCCCACCCTAGCCTGACTGCCCAGTATACACTAGATATCAAAGTTAAATTCTATCTTCCCCATAAATCTTTCATAAGCACTTTAAGCCAATATTCTTAGGATAAAAATGGTACATGAAGGGGTTTAAAAACTCTAGTCCAGGATATACATGGAATGAAACAACACAGAAAATGATATTATTTGGAGAAAATATTATTTTATAGGTTACATCTGTGGTTCCCAAACTTTTTTCACCTACCGCCCCCTTTCCAGAAAAAAAAAATTATTCACTCCCTCACCTCAACATGGGAATACACTGTTCCCTCACTACTTTGTGGTTCACTTATTGCAGACTCGCTGTTTCGCGGATTAAAAAAATTAAAATATATATCATGGTATTTTTGCTGTTTTCTGGGGTTTTGCTGCCACCGCTCTCCAAGGCCCTTTCCCTCCTCAGTGCTCCCTCCCTTCCTCCAGCCTTGAAGGGCCTTTCCTTGCCTTTCCTTCACTTTATTTTAAGTTTATAAAGACTTAAAATAGTGTATAACTACTAAAATAATGTATAAATATTAAAATAAATAGAGCATCCCTACATCGCTGTTTTTCACTTATTGCGGGAGGTCGTGGAACCTCACCCCAGCAATAAGTGAAGGAACACTGTATAGCAATATAGATGAATGAGACATATTTCAAGGAGCCGGCTCCAGTTTCTCTCCTCCCTTCCCCTAGGGATCTGGTAAATCATTCTACGCTCACTTCAACAGAATAATTTTCTTTGCCAAAGACCTGTCTAGCACTTCTTTCGTTACTGAGAAGAATGGTTGCACTGCCTCACGCCAGATTCATCTTTCTTCCTCTCCTCCTTCAAACTGGGTGGTTTTCATCACCGACTCGATTGTCTTTCCCTCTCAAGGTCTCTGTTTATCTCTTCTTCCAGTACATCGGAAGAAGTAAAATTAGATAAATGGAAGAAGAAACCTGAAACAACAAGAGGAAAGGGCTTGAAGGGATTATGAACTGAAACATTAACATACTGTATGTCACCTTGGATCCTGTACATGAAGATGTTAACGAACATTTTAGAACAGCCTGGCCCATAGGGGGCAGAGGTCCAGAAGTACCCCTAAAACGAGGATTTCATCAGAACCCCTGGTGAGTTTTTAAAAGAAATCTAAAAATCCCTTTCCCAAATGATCTCACCAAAGGAGTCCGGAAGAAGATGCCACTGAATTTTTTATTCTTGTCAGCTGAGAAGGATGATCACTGCAGATTCCTTGTCGCAAAGCAGTCATAAAGTTACATTCAAAAGATATGCCATTTTTATAAGGTTACAGATTCAAATTTCCCACTTCCCGCCCCCAGACCAGCTTTGTGTTGATTGGATGGAATCGCTGGGGCAGCTGGAGTTTGGTCCAATAGTGAAACAGTGCCACTTTGTCGCACACCGGCCGGAAATCAGGGCCCTTTAAATATTTCAGACAACCATGGCTGGAAATAACAGTCTATTTATTGAAGTAAACAATGTCCAAAAATAACAGTAAACATGAAATAGGCAAAGGCAAAAAGCATTGGAGAAAATCCCAGGAAATGTTTCCAAAGCTTCAGGCTAATTAAGTTGTAAGGTCTCTGAATATAAAACCACTAAAAAGCAACAGAACTTAAAACTAGGTTAGTCCCAAAAAAGCAAGCTTAAAGTTCTGTCATGAATGACCAAAAAACCATGAAGTCAGGAGTTCATGGAAGTGCTTGCAGTTGAATCGAAAGTTGACCAGGAACTGAATTTCAAACCTTTGCAGGGCTAATAACAAGCTCTCAGCATTCTAACATTTCCCTCCCTTTTCCCTGGGAAAGTCACAGCTGCGGCTAGAATCAGCAAGCCAGGTGTCTCAATTCCCACCCACTGGACTCTCAGAAAAACTAAATTCCCTTAACTGCTTTAGCCACAGGCCCAACACACTTCTTGTTCTGGTGAATGGGGAGCGAGGAGCAGGAATGTTTCCAGAGCAAAGCAGCTGGAGTTTTCTTGAGTAGATTTGTCCATATGTTAATGAATCCAAGGCCTTGACCTTTCGAGTCAAGGGAATTCTTTTGTTCTTTGTGAGAAACAGGAATTGTCCTTAACGACTGTAGCACAGCAGTTCTCGTTTGTGCCTGGAGAACAGGGGCTAGGACCCGGGGTCCCATTGGCATTAGGGCCTGCAGCCGCAGAGCCAGATTCAGAAGAGGATTTGGAAGGGTTAGAAGAAGGACAGTTTCCCATCAGTGGGCCTCCTTCGCCCACAGAAAGTTTGGCATGGGAAGGAGGTTGGCTTGACCCTTACGTAGACATAGATAACCAGGTGCACATGGAAAGCACTGATAGCGAAAGTTATGAACGGCCGGGTGGGAGAGGCTCCCAAGATCCTGTGAGTGAAAACATGGAAGAGAGCGGCTGGGAAGATTCTAGGGAGGAGAGCTCTCATGAAGATAGAGACCCAGGTGCTGGGAGACAAGGTCGAACCTTTGATAGGAGACGAAGCATTGAGTCTAGCAGAAGGGGATGGTACCACAGCCTAGACAGGCCAAGGTCTGCCAGCAGAGATTGGAGACGACGAAGCCTAGAGTGTCGGGGACCTCGGCCGAAAGATTAAGTATAGGACCCGTGGGAACGTATCCCCAGTACTTCGGCCACGTCTCTTCTGAGTAGACGTGTAGCGAAGTTGGTCCACGGAGCTAAGTTGGCTAGTGGCCATCAAGTCTTGCCTTGCATTTACCTTGCCTTGTTCCTGAATCCGCATTGCTGCGCGGAGCCCTGCTTAAGCCTTTGGATTACTTTACCAAGTTGTTGTGGACATTGTTTGCTTCAAGCCTTTTGGATTGCCTTGCTATTCTTATGGACAATTTACCTTTTGAACTGTTTTTATATTCAATAAAGTAGTTAGCCTTCAGTCCGTCTCTGTGTGTGTGATTAAGGGGCCGGTCAAGTCCGTGCATCGTGACAACGACCCTTCCTTGTTGACAAAGGGCCATATGCAGATTCTATCCATGAGAAATTTCAGCTTTCTGGATGGTAAACAAATGAAATAATTGAAGCCATGTGTTGGTTTACAAGGTCAACAGTGACGGCCAGTCATGAAATATGAAATATAGTTATGCCATAGGTTCTATAAATGGAGGTCAAGACTAAACTCAGAGGGTCCAGCGTTTATGGAACAAAAAGGGGTCTTTCAAAAATGGGGAGAGGGGAAAGAAACCTTCTCCAAACCAGAAAGCGTCCTCTGTCATGCAAATTGTTCCAATGATTGGATTAAAGGGTGCAGCCAGGAATGTGGTCACCCTGATCCCAAAACAAACAGCTGGGTCACATAGCATTCCTTCATATTTTTAAAAACATATGGGAAAGGGGAAAAACATGCAGGAAAATGGTTACATGGAAGGGGAGGGTTTCAGGGAAATACCACTAATAATGTGTCATAACTATTTCATGTGGAAAGAAAGTCCATATGATCTTGAAAAGCATCAAATCCATATGCTTTGGGGAAAGTCCATCTGTGTCCTTGGGAAAACTATAATAGAAAAGTCCTTTTTGCTAATAGCCAGAGGAGAGTCCAAACAGACGGAAGTTCTTGGAAAACTATGTCTCCCAACATCCTCAGGGCAGCCCCATGCAGGTCCGTCTGCATGCAGCCCTTGTGCACAAAGGGCCCATGGCTTCAGGCCTCTATTGAGGCCGCTTCGTTGATGGCAGGAACAAAGGCTTTTCAAAAAATGGCGAGTTTGGCAGTCAGCTGGTCCGTGGATGAAGTATTCTTTAAAGTTTAAAGAGTTGCATAGAAGCGAAGGGGTTCAGAGGAAGGAAACCGAGATAGCCAAAGTTTTAGAATAAATCAGAGAAAAACATGAAATTGGAACAGAGTCAAAATGGGACACTTTGTATCTTTGTGGAAAGGAAAAATGTTGCAAGGTGGAGTGTTCCTAATCTAAGCTGCACTACAAAGTTTCAAGTAAAGTGACACATGAAAATAGAGGGATAGAAATGGCTGGAGGCCTTTGGATGCTAAGTCCCAGCCTTTCGTCTTTAAAGATGCCAGATCACATGTGCAGGAACGTTGGAACTCCCTGCTGCAGGTCAAACCAATTAAGATACAGATGGGCTCTCTCTGGGGCTCGCCTTCAGAGATATATATGATGTAAATGAAATAAACAAGCATAGGCTCATTCCCTTCCCAGAAGTCCTACAGAGCTGCTTCCCATTGGATATTTTGCTATATTTGTCTGGGTAGATGCTAAAAAAGGACAAAAAGCAAAAGGGCTGCCTCATGAGAATACCAAGAAAATACTGTAGAAGCTTCAATTGGTCTAATATGGCCTTTCTCTATCTATTGACGCCAGGTCAGAATGGAAATGCCGATTAAAATTAATTACTCCTCATTATATATATGGAATCCTAAGACATGAGGGAGGAGGCATTACACTGCAGTAGTTTGGGTGTTGGACTTCAGTTTTGGGAGACCAAAGTCCACCGTGTGGCATTGGCAAGGATGGCATTGGCAAGCCTTCTCCAAATAAAACTTGCTAAGGAAGCCCTGGGATATTTTTTCATAAGTCAAAGTTGACTTTTAAAAATAATGTCAGAAGCAACTTGAGAACATACTTCAAGTCGCTTCTGGTGTGAGAAAATTGGTCATCAATAACAACAACAAAAACAAAAGCAACAACAACAACTTTATTTTATACCCCACCTCCATCTCACCAAAGGGGCTCTGGGTGGCTTACATGGAGACAAGCTCGAACAGCTTAATAAAGCAGCACATTAGCACATATAATGGCAACATAAAACAGAATAAAACAACATCATCATAACAAAATATAAAAGCAAAACATCAACCAACAACCAATGAGCTCTATGATAACAATCAGTTTCTGCGTACGGGTCAGAGGACTGGTTCAAGGATAGGGCTGATGGATAAAGTGCATTGGTAACATGACAACAGTGAAAATAGAGGGCAGTATGAGAATAGAGCATTGTGAATTTAAGTGCAGAACAATAATAAAGTGCATGGACAAGATTTTGGATCCCAGTTGGGGCCATGCTGTCTGGGGGATTGTCTAGTCACAGAGATGTTGTCCAGGGGACACCCGGATGTGTTGCTGGGAGGCTTCTCTTATGACCCTGCAAGTTAATGCTGACAGACAGGAGCTCACCCCGTTTCACCAATTTGAACCAGCAACCTTCAGGTCAGCAACCCAACCTTCAGGTCAGCAGTTCAGCCAGCACAAAGGTTTCATCCATTGTTCCACTGCGGCTCCCAAGTCAAAGTTGATTGAAAGTACATGAGCCAGCACACTATAGTAACAATGCTGGTAACGCTCAAGAAAATCAGAGGCTGAATCCGAACTGGGTAATCTCAGGACAGACATGCTCTCTCAGTCATAGAGGAAGACTCTGCCAAGCCTGTGTGTGTGTGTGTCCCTTCAAGCCACCTTTTGACTAAAGGATGATCTACTGAATTTCACTGAATTGTCTCAGGAAAGCATTAATGCAGAGATGGTTTGCCAGTTCTCTTCTCTGAAATATAGCCAAGAGTAGGGCTTCTTAAACTTTTTTTGCACTCACAATCCCTTTCTGCCTGTAAAAAAATGTACCCCAGGTATATAAAATAGGTATTGATAATAAATCAGTATTTTCATGACTTGCTGAACAGGCTTGTTTCCTTTCTGGGGAGGACAGCTGAAGCATTTTGTGGAGAGCCCACTGTAAGCAGGTTTGTGTAAATGGGTGGCATTCAAAACCTTTTACTGTTGCCAGATTTTTCATGACCCCAATGTAGAGCTAAGGGGTCAGGACCCACAGTTTAAGAAGCAGAGGCCTAGAGCAGCTCATATTACTTGGTGGTCTCCCATCCAAGTACTCATCTAGTTTCTCTTCTTGTCTTCTGAGTTCAGATGGGATCTAGTGCCCTTAGGGAATGTCAAACCTAAACAGAATGCATCTTACCAAGGAAACTCAACAATGGGTTTACATAAAGTAAGAACTGACCTGAAATAACAAAACTACAACACTGATCTGAGGCTTCATCTACATTTGAACAAACAGTAGTAGAGTCTACTCTACTGGAAGGAAAATATACTCATAATAATAAGTTGAAAGTTAATGTCTGGAGCTTCTAGGGCCATCGATCAGGTCTCCCGGAGAGGTACCTTACATACACATGGATTATATTCATTAGAACTTGGAGATTTAGTATCTTAAGACTTTGAATTTAATACTGTGGTATTAACAGATTAATAATCTGTTGCGGATATCTTGTGCCCAATGTGTCTTTTTTGCTTCATCTCTCTCTGGCTTTACTTCGTGAACGAAAAAACTTAGGAAGGACCTATCCAACGCTTTCTACAAGCGCATTGATGCTTTTTCGGAAGTTGGATGTGTCCTTCGAGCCTGTGCAATGGAGCTTTCTGGTGGAGCGCAGCATGCACAGAACTGGCCTGACCCTTTAAACCAAAGGTTCATTTGCAGGGGCCTAGCAAGCTTAGGACAGTGGCAGCATGGTTCTCAGGTCGAAGGTTTGATTTGAGTTTCCTTCTCTAAATCAGTGTTTCTCAACCTTTTTTTAGTCGCAGCACATTTTTTACATTTACAAAACCCTGGGGCACACCACCAACCAAAATGACACAAAATGACACTCTAACACAGTAATACATATAGTTAATATGCTTTTAAATGTATTTATACCAAAACCTGACACAAATAGATGACACTCTTGCTCAACAGCTGAGAGTTATATACATAAAGAGCATAGTTAATGGATGCTTCCCACACAGAACTCCCATAACCAAGAGAAAATACTAAATTTGTATTTATACACTCAGTGTGAAAGGGTTTTGGAGGTTCCTGTCTGGCATGGGAGGCCCTACCGGTGGCTATTATGCCACCGCCAGCATAGCTCACAAGCCTCTCCCTCACAACAAGGAGGCACCAATGGAGAGGCTTCATCTACATTGCCATTATCCAGTTTCCGAATGCAGGTCTACAGTACTTTAAACTTGATTAAATGGCAGTGTAGGCTCATATAATCCAGTTTAAATCAGATCACCTGCATTCAGAAGATGGATTATATGGTGTGTGGATGTGGCCTAAGATGGTTCTTATAAACATATTTTCTAAATGGCTGCCTTTTCCATCGTTCAACTGATTCGGAGTATTTTTTTGTGATTTAAACTTAAATGGTTAAAGTGTCAACCACAAGATCTGTCTTTTGAAAATGGGCGAAGCATTATATATTATCCTTGAACCACCATGGATGGTTTTCTTGTTAAAAGTCGCATACAAGTATAAAATCCAACCACCACAGGGGAGCCATTTACTTCCTGAAAAACAGAGTTCAGGACTTTTAACATGTAGCAGACTGCACGGCTGACCCTTGCCGATAAACAATCCTCGTCAGTGAAAAGACCTTCCTGATCTCCGTCTCCCAAGGGCTTTCAGCAGTGATTATCTGTACAGTATATTGTTTTCTTTTCCCTATTGGTAGTCAGCTCCCCAGGTAGAGGGAACCAGTGAGGTGAAGAGTTCATAGAGTCCTTAGAAAAGCTATGCGCAAACAGATGGCTCACCTTGATTGTTGCAAGCATTGTGAATGAAATTCAGAAGGCGGTGAAGCTGATGGCTGTTTGAAGCAGTGCCAGAAGAAAGAGTGGAACATCTAAACATGGATTCCACTAGAGAAGTGGTTTAAATATATATCCAAGTATGCAGCCACTTAGAGTAAATAAGAAAAGAAGTGGAAACAGAAAAACAAAACACAGCCATTTATCATAGGAGTCTAACCATATACCAGGTGGGATTATTCTTGGCCCCGTGGAGACCCTGGAAGGCGGCCCTGCAGCTGACATTTTTAGCAGCATGTATCCCATCACTGTTGATTGTTTTGGGCTAATCCTTTGGCCCTTTTTCTCACAGTTTAGGGTCAAAGCAATGTTTTAGTGTATATCTCTGAGAATTTTGATCTAAAACGTATTTCCCACTCCCCAAAATCTTTGTGTTTGTGTGTGCGTGCCAGAGGTTTAGAGAGGTCAGGAGAATCTGGAAGGGCAAGGGCTGAATTGGATGCTCCAAAGGGCTGTATGCAGCAGAAGTCGATACCATTACCACTCTTGCTCTAGTAGCCTAAGACCCCAACTATACTACCATATAACACAGTGTAGATGGGATCTAATATTGTGTATGCTGACTGGCAGCAGCATTTTACCAGGGAACCAAACAATGCAAAGATTGCAAGTTAAGACAAAGGAATATTTTCCCTATCAGCTGTGTATGGGTCTTTTTAAATAGAGATGTCAGGAAATAAATTTAGGATGTTCTACTTTTAAATCCCATGCAACCCTCTATCTTCGCTCGGGAGTGATCCTGGACTCATAGCTGAGCCTGGAACCCCAGGTCTTGGTGGTGGCTGGGAGAGCTTTTGCACAATTAAAACTTGTGCGCCAGCTGCGCCCGTACCTTGGGAAGTCTGATCTGGCCACAGTGGTCCATGCTCTTGTTATATCCCGAATAGATTACTGCAACACACTCTACGTGGGGCTGCCTTTGAAGACTGTTCGGAAACTTCAACTAGTCCAATGGGCGGCAGCCAGGTTACTAACTGGAACGACATACAGGGAGCATACCACTCCTCTGTTGTGTCACCTCTACTGGCTGTCTGTCCACTTCCGAGCTCAATTCAAAGTGCTGGTTTTGACCTTTAAAGCCCTTTATGGTTCTGGCCCAGCTTACTTGTCCGAACATATCTCCCCTTATGTCCCACCTTGAAATTTACGATCCTCTGGGGAGGCCCTTCTCTCGATCCCATCTTTGTCACAAATATGGTTGGTGGGGACGAGGGACAGGGCCTTCTCGGTGGTGGCCCTTCACGTGTGGAACTCGCTCCCCAGAGAAATTAGATCAACTTTTTCCCTCCTTTCCTTTAGGAAAAAGTTAAAGACGTGGCTATTGGACCAGGCATTTGGTTTGATATTGGCAGCATGCGGACAAGAAAATAATGACAGTGCTATGAAAATGAACTGTGGACTGGCTTCGGACAAACTTATGATTACAGAACTCGGACTATGTGCACTTCTGAACTATTTGTATTTAATTGGTTTTTAATCTGTTTTAATGTATTTTTGCGATGTAATAATTGTTTTATTGATTGTATATGTGGCATCGAATTGCTGCCTTTTGTTAGCCGCCCTGAGTCCCCCTTCAGGGGTAGAGAAGGGCAGGTTATAAATAACTGAAATAATAAATATTTTCAGATAACTAAAGTTACTAGGAGCCATGGTGGCACAATGGGTTAAATCCTTGTGCTCGCTGAACTGCTGACCTGAAGCTCGGCCATTCGAATCCATGAGCTCCTCTCTGTCAGCGCCAGCTTCCCTTGTGGGGACATGAGAGAAGCCTCCCACAGGATGGTAAAACATCTGGGCGTTCCCTGGGCAATGTCCTTGCAGATGGCCAATTCTCTCACACCAGAAGTGACTTGCAGTTTCTCAAGTCACTTCGGATACACACAAAAAATTAAAAAAATTATAAAACACGAAAGTTAATACACATAATCAACAGACCACTTATATGATGTGCAGTTCCTCATAGATTTACCAGGAATAAATAGAAAAGCATCAGTTCTGCAAATAAATATGACTTTTTCATTTTTTAAAAAGAAGAGATTGCTGCTAACCAGGACAAGGCAAGAAGTTTGAAAATCACAACAAAGCACTCTTCATACCATCTTTATGCTTCACTCCAGACATTGCAAAATCTGCTTAAATGAATTGGCTTTAGCGGGGGAGGGGGGACCACCCCAGGTTAATTTGGATCAATATGAAATAGTAGCTGAGATGCCCATCCTGTCCATGCTTATTACAGCCTACATTCTTTAAACCAGTGTTTCCCAACCGGTGTGCTGCTGCACACTAGTGTGGCATGAGCGATCATCAGGTGTGCCGTGGGAAATTGGAACCTCCAATACCCTTTCTTCCCCCTCCTGCCGAACACTTTTTCTTCTCCACTCGGACTCCCTTCTTCCCAGCCTCACTCTGCTCCTTTGCCTCGCTTTCCCCTGGGGCGATTCTGCGCAGTAGCGCCCTCACAGGTCACGTCTTCCTCCCTCCCCTCCTGAACACGCTCACATTGCCCCCTCAGATCAAAATGGCAGCAGAAGTGGCAGTGTAGAAGAAAAATTAAGTGTTCGGCAGGAGAGGGGAAGAAAGGGCGCGAAGGGGGAGAAAGAGGTGTTTGTCGAAAGCTGGCATGGGCAAACTTGGACCTTCCAGGTGTTTTGGACTCCAATTCCCTCCATTCCTAGCAGCCTCAGGCTCTTTTCCTCCCCCCCCCCTCAGCCACTTAAGCAGGAAAGGGCCTTAGGCTGTTAGGAATGGTGGGAGTTGAAGTCCAAAGCACCCAGAGGGCCAAAGTTTTCCCATGCCTGTTTTAGGGACCTTAAAGTGGTGAGCCTCCTTCCAACATTGTGATTCTGGATAGAAAACAAACAACAACATAACATGACATTGTTTGAGTCCACAGTGCTCTCTGGGTGTAGGTGAACTACAACTTTCAAACTCAAGGTCAATTCCCAAGAAAACCCTTTCTGTTGGTAATGAGAGTTCAATATGCCAAGTTTGGTTCAATTCCATTGTTGCAAGAGTTCAGGATGCTCTTTGATTGTGTGTTAACTATAAATCCCAGAAACTGTAACTCCCAAATGTCAAGGTCTATTTTCCCCAAACTCCATCTGTGTTCACGTTTGCGCATATTGAGTATTCATGCCAAGTTTGGTCCTGATCCAACATTGTTTCAGTCCACAGTGCTCTCTGGATATAGGTGAACTACAACTCCAAAACTCAAGGTCAATGCCCACCAAACTTTTATAGTATTTTCTCTTGGTTATGGGAGTTCTGTGTGGGAAGTTTGTGTCTTTCTGCCATTCCTGCCAGGATATCTATGTTGTGTTCATCGAAACAGGCCCAGGTTTCACACTGAGTGTATAAATACATTCAAAAACATATTGACTATACGTATTACTGTGTTAGAGTGTTATTTTGTGTCATTTTGGTTGGTGGTGTACCCCAGGATTTTGTAAATGTAAAAAATGTGCTGCGGCTCAAAAAAGGTTGAAGAACACTGCTTTAAACAATGCAAAGTTCAAATGGAAATTCTTTGTATTGAGGGAAATGGCATATGAAGCTTCCAACCTTTTTACGTGATCTCAACAAATGGTCAGCAACAATCTACAAGCCAATCTACACAGATTGCCATGAATATACAATATGGTTACTGATTGAACAAAATGTGGGATTAGCTTTTTGCCCACCCTTTGTCATACTGATATGAGATCACATGATGTGAGTGTGTGAAAGTCCCATTGGGGTTCTTTTGTGATATCTGAAAGTGGACTTTGTAGATTTGGCAATCATTCTTCTTTGATGTAGAAGCTATCACAGTTGTTCCCAATATCTCTGTTATTTGAATCTTATCTAGAAATTAACAGTTTGCAATAGGTTTTGTTCAGCTTCCCAACAAGGCTAGGACAAAAAGGCTAAACAATCATGTTGGCAAATAAGATTAAGGAAGAGAAGCTTTCAAGAAACCAGCTGTTGGATAAAAAGGGGGGGAAAGTAATAACTAATTAAGGTGACATTTACCAGATCACTGTGCAATGTATATTTCCTTTAGGATATACAAGATGTATTTTGCAAGAGGTCAACAGCAAGTCACAACACTAGAATTTACAAATATCCCCAACCCATAAATGACTTAAATCTACTACTGTGTGTTTATTCTTGGAAGACTGGTAATGTTAACTGTTGTTGAGTGTCTTACAGTTATTTTCAATTTATGGCAACCTTTAAGCAAACCTTGCACAGGGTCTTCCTGGCAAGATGTATTCAGAGAGTGTTTGCTGTTTCCTTCTTCTGAGTCTAAGAGTGGATAACTTGCCCAAGGTCATCCAGTGTCAGGGAGGGGCTGAGCTTGATTCGGGGGAGGGGGCTAAGTCTGAGTGAGAGAGGGTCTACCATTATCCCCAAAACCCCATGCATATGGGATATACGAGGGCGGGTCAATAAGTCCGTGACTTTTTGAATTTCCCGCCTCTTCACTGAAAGGGCAACACTGCTCCTGTCAATAGGCATCTGTCAGTTACCTCCTGTCAAAATTTGAACAAGCTGCGTCATTTGGTCTGTGTTTGACAGCCATTGATAGCAGACTACTGCGTGATTTGAGGAGAAAATGGAAAAAAGTGAATTTTGTGGGCTCATTAAGCATTATTTTTTGCGGAAAAAAACCATCACTCAAACAAAGGCTAAGCTTGATAAATACTATGGGGACTCTGCACCATCAATTTCAATGGCAAAAAGTGGTTTACCTAATTTCGTTGTGGCCGTACAAGCACGGAAGATGCCAAATGTTCTGGACGCCCAGTTGAGGTCTCTACACCCGAAACAATGGAAAAAATTCACGATATGGTGTTGGCCAATTGGAGATTGAAAGTGCGAGAGATTGTGGAAGCCATAGGCATCTCACATGGCTCAGTGGTTTCAATTTTAAATGATCACTTGGGTATGAGAAAGCTTTCCGCAAGATGAGTGCCGTGTTTGCTCACAATCGACCACAAACGCAATCGTGTGACAATTTCGCAGGAGTGTTTGGCGTTGTTCAACCAAGATTTGACCAAGATTTTGCGTCGTTTCGTAACCGTGGACGAAACATGGATCCACCACAACACACCAGAGACCAAACAGCGGTCAAAACAGTGGGTTTCTTGGGGTGAATCAGCGCCAAAGAAGGCCTAGGTGGGTTTCTCAGCCAATAAAGTCATGGCAACAGTTTTTTGGGATGCATGCGGTATAATCCACATTGACTACCTTCAAAAGGGTAAAACAATCAATGGCGAATATTATGTCAACTTATTGGGTGGATTTAATGAGAATTTGGAGGGGAAAAAAGACTGCATTTAGCCAAGAAAAAGGTTTTTTGCACCAGGACAATGCAAGGGTGCACACATGTGCAGTTGCCATGGCCACAATCCATGAATTGGGATACGAACTGCTCCCTCATCCTATTATCCGGATTTAGCCCCGAGTGACTATTTCTTGTATCCAAACCTGAAGAAATGGCTCGGTGGAAAGAGATTTGACTCCAACAATGAAATAATCTCACAAACAAATACCTATTTTGATAACCTCGACAAATCTTATTTTTTGGAAGGGATAAAAAAAAATTGGAGAAACGTTGGGCAAAGTGTATAGAGCTCAAAGGAGACTATGCTGAAAAATAAAACGATTTATTATCCAAAAACCTGCATTTCATTCAAAACATCACGGACTTATTGACCCGCCCTCGTATTGTGCATGGTGATCAGATCATGATATGAATAAACATAACAGTTTAAATAATGTACCAGTAAGGCATTCCCACGGACCACCCTGAGAATTTCGGGGGGGGGGGGTCTACATGCCTGTCCAGTGGGTTTCAGAGACTGAGCAGAAATTTGAACCCAGGTCTCAAAGATCCTACTCTAACTTTGAAACCACTACTTTAAATCCTCATATTGTGTAAGCTTTTCCAGTTGCTTCTTGTCAATCCTGCTGTCGATTGCAACATCGACAATCCATACTCCCCCCCCCCCCCCCACTATTGTGTGGTCAGGAGTATTGTACTCCAAAACTCTGTCAGTCTGAATTCAGAAGTCCCAGAGTAGTTCTCTGTAACTTTTTGAGGCTTGTGATCCCACCAGTTCTTTGACGCAGGTCGATGGTATTTGTGGCACAAGTTCCAATGGATCATCTGAGAAACTGTGTTGTGCCTCTGCTTGCAGTCCCACCACACCATCTTCTTGCAGCAGCTGAGTACGTGATCCATCATTTTGTCTCCTTCCTTGCAGAATCTACACTTGGAAAATGCCGTTGACTTTTCAATTCTGGCTTTGATGGCATTAGTTCTTGTTCTTGGGCTGTTATTATTTTTTATTTTTTAAGTTATTCTTTCATTTTAAAGTTGTTATTATTGCTATGATGATGATGATTATTATTAATAGCATCCATTAAGTACTGTAGCCATATACAACCAATATATTAATATTTTACCCAGTTACACTGTACATTTATTTTATTATTTATTTATTTAAAAAATTTTGTACCCCAACCTTCTCACCTCCAAGGAGGGACTCAGACCGGCTTACAGCAAAATTCAATGCTATACAAATTTAAAACACCTTAAAACAGAATATTAAAATACATAAAAACAGAAATACATAAAACCACGTTGCCATTAAAACCACATTCAACTCGGTTTATAAAAGTGGTCACGCATTTCAGATTAAAATCAATCTCAGCTTATTCTGGGAAGGCCTCGTTCCACATCCAAGTCTTCACGCGACTCCTGAAGGACAACAGGGAGGGGGCAGATCTAACATTGCTTGGGAGGGAGTTCCACAGCCGAGAGGCCACAACAGAGAAGGCCCTGTCTCTCGTCCCCACCAGATGCGCTTGCGAAAATGGCAGGATCGAGAGCAGGGCCTCTCCGGAGGATCTTAATGTCCTTGATGGTTCAGGGGTGCTCAGAATTTGTTTGGACAAGGGTGAACTGGGCCGGAAACATATAGGGTTTTGTAGGTTAAAACCAGCACTTTGAATTTTGCTGTTGGTCCTCTGGCAGCCACTGAGCTGGCGCAGCAAGAAATCCTCCGCTCCCTTACCCCTTCCTCCTGTTAGTAACCTGAAAAGTAGAGGATTGAGACAGAATTGGCCCGCTCTTTTGGTCCTCAGAGGGAACCCCACATCCTTCCAGCCACTCAGAGTCTATTTGAGATGTAACCAGAGCATGGACTACGCGATGCATGGCTGGCACCAGTTAGAAGGGATGCGCCCATTCTGCCTCGGCCTTGCAGTTCAACAGCCTCTTTCTTACTTTCTGGCTGATAATATGTGAATATGGCAGTGTGGGAGAAATGGGGTGGTTGGATGTATTTATGCATGCCCCTTTGTTTACCTTGCTGAGTATTAAATGGCCTTGCAGTTCAAAAGCCTCTTTTCTTACTTTCTGGCTGATAATATGTGTGGTAATATGGCAGTGTGGGAGAAATGGGGTGGTTGGATGTATTTTTATGCTCTGTTTTATATTGTTGTTATTAAATTGAAATGTTGATGTTTTATAACTTCATTTTATGTAAACTGCCCCGAGCCTGCTGGAAGGAGCGGTACATAAAAATGAATAATAAATATAAATAAATAAATAAGAAAATAGTTATACGTTTTACATTTCTGGGTAGGTGATCTTTGGGACTTGGTTTTTTAATCAGTAACTCCCATGCTGAAAACGTGTGAGCACCCCTGTCCTAGATGGTTCATAGGGGAGAATTTGTTTGGACAAGTAAACTGGGCCGGAAACATATAGGGTTTTGTAGGTTAAAACCAGCACTTTGAATTTTGCTCGGAAGCTAATTGGCAGCCACTGGAGCTGGCGCAGCAAGAGACTTGTATGCTCCCTGTACCCCGCTCCTGTTAGTAACCTGACTGTAGAGGATTGGACTAATTGCAGTTTCCGAACAGTCTTCAGAGGCAACCCCACATAGAGAGTGTCGCAGTAGTCTATTTGAGATGTAACCAGAGCATGGACTACCGTTATTCTATGCAACACCAGTTAGAAGGGATGCAGGGGACTCCCAAAGGAACTTTTGTGGTCTAGTTATATTTGGATTAATTCCAATGGTATCTAAGCAAGCAAAATTCCTGGTGAAGTGTGTCCATTGCTTTGTTTTTCAAATTGAAGCAGAGGGAAAGTCCTCCAAAATACAATGTAAGATTTCAAAGTCGAGAAGCAAACCTCTATTTATTGACAGACTGAAACAAGTGTACCAAAACTTCTTATAAACTTTGCCTTTGATAAACTGTCAAACCTCCCCCAGGATTGCTAGTGAAATGTGCTATAATTTGGATTAGTCTTCTAGGGCAATTTACACTGCTTGCACACACAAAAGCGGAGATCATGAATTAAACAATATACTCTGGGGAGCAATCTGGCATTTGGCAGGACCTAGACTGGGTGACCTAGTTAGACTCTATTGTATCTTGTTTCCCACAAAGATATGCCCGCAATCCAGACTGATCTGAATAATTCTGCTCAAAAGAGTGGAGGGAGTGTTAATAAGCTGTCTGGCCACCTATATTCATTTCTTCCCAACACGAAGAGTAGAATAGAAGCTACATGTACGGTTGACCATAACTGTAAACATGCAAAGAAAGCTGAATATAATTTCGACAGAGAGTAAGACACACACTCATACACACACAAAAGCCAGGAAGCTGACCACACCTTGATTTTGAGACATACAAGGGTGAAAAAACCAGCATGAAATAGGCAGCACAAACCATAGATGGCAAGAACCATTTTGCTGACTTTGGGAAGTTACTTTTATATATTACAACCTTGGGACCCGGCAATGCCTGGGTTATTTGAAAAGACCAATGTTTTAATTGTATAAAATGTGTAAGGTTGTGGGTGACCTACAACTCATCTCTCTCTCTCGGCATTACTTCGCGAACGAAGATTCTTAGGAAGGACTCATCCCACGCTTTTTACAAGCACATTGATTACTAAAAAGGCCAATCTGAGATAGGCAAGTTTGGTTGCAGAAAGCATAGCAGAAAGTCTCCTTGGGTGATGTGGTTTCCAAGTTGCGGTTCTTTCTGCGTTGTCGTTTCTCTTTGAGACCCTTTTGCCGTGTCTTCTTGAAAGAGGTGGCACCATTGTGGATTGTGCGTCTCCATGCCCCCCGATGTTGGTGATCAATCTGGCCAAGTCTGAGATGTTGTTTCAGGGAGTCCTATCTCTTTTTGGGGGCGCCTCTCTTGCGCTGATCCGTGATGAGTTCACCATAGAGTAGTATCTTTGGGAGGTGGTGATCCTCCACCCTAGAGATGTGCCCTGCCCAGCGCAGCTGTGTTCTCAATAGCATGGCCTCAATGCTGGTGATCCCTGCTTGCTCAAGGACAGCAACATTCATTACATAGTTGGTCCAGTGTATATTTAGGATTGTGCGAAGGCAGCGCTGATGAAAGCGTTCGAGGAGTCTCCATATAGGAGAATAGACAGTATGATCGCTCTGTACACACTGATTTTGGTGCTTTGCCTCGGACGCTTGTTGCTCCAGACTCTTTTGGGAAGCCTTCCAAATGCACTATATGCCTTTGCTAATCTGTGATCGATCTCTTTATCAATCTTGACATCTGAAGAGATGGTGCTTCCCAGGTAGGTGAACTGCTGAACGGACTTAAGCACAGATTTGCCAATGTTGACGTGGGGATGATGGTGTTCTTCCTGTGGTGAGGGCTGGTAGAGGACTTCCGTTTTCTTCAGGCTGACTTCCAGCCCAAACTGCTCTGCAGCTGCTGCAAAGCAGGATGTTAGGCGCTGTAGGGCTGCTTCTGAATGGGCGACAAGGGCAACTCATATAATGCCAGGTTAACCCTGGAAAACTCCATCAGTACTTAAAGTTTGTTATGTTGGGCAAGTTTGCTCTAGATACAGCATTGATGGGGTTCAGTGTGCTACAACTCCCAGTATGGTGAGTCAGTCCCCTCAAACCCCTCCTAGTAGATTGAGTTAGTCACAGGGGTTCCATGTGCCAAGCTTGGTCCAGCTCCATCATCAGTGGAGGCCACAGTTTCTCTGGTTGTGGGTAAACTACAACTCCAAGAAAGGACTGTTTGTTCCCGCCAAACCCTTCCAGTAATCAAATTACAGCATATCAGGTATGTGTGCCAAGTTTGCTCCAGATCCATTGGTGTTTGGGTTCACAGTGCACTCTGGATGTAGGTGAACTACAACTCCCCCAAATCAAGGTGAATTTTCTCCAAAGATCTCCAATATTTTTTTGTTGGTCATGGTGGCCCTGTGTGCCAAGTTAGTTCCAGGTCCATTATTGGTGGAGTTTATAGTGCTCTTAGATTGCAGGTGAACTATCCATCCCAGTATCTACAACTCCCATAAATCATGGTGAGTCCTCCCCAAACCTCTCTAGTATTTTCAGTTGTTGATCAATGCCTCTGTTTGCTGTGCGCCATAGAAAAGAATAGGAAAGGATTATAGGAGAGGCAGTGGGCGGGGTCATGCAAATTCCACATCAATTGGGAGAGTAAGAAACACTGGGATGTCTTTGGTGGAGGAAACACATGAAATCTAGGATGAAATTGTCCACGAATTAAAGCCTTCACTTCGGTGATGGGCAATATTTTGTTTGTGGAGGATATTGGTAGGACTCTTGTAAATGTTCACGGCACTCACTGTAACCTGCAATGTTATTGGAGGGAGGACCATATACATCAGGGGTGCTCACACGTTTTCACCATGCGAGCTACTTATAAAACAACATAGGTCAAAATGATCCACCTACCCATATTTTGATAGAAGAAATAAGGGACATTTACGTGATTTTCGCAAAAATAAGGGGCACTTCATAAAATGCACCCAGACAAGAGTTCCTTCTCCCACCCTAACCTAGTTCCACAGATATAAACAGGCAGAATGAAAGCAGACAGACCTTTAAGCTGCAAGGCCATTCAATGCTGATCAATGTGGCCAATGGAACACTCAAAAATGCATCCAGACAAGAGTTCCTTCTCCCACCCTGACATCATTCCACAGATATAAACAGGCAAAATGAAAGCAGACAGAACTTTAAGCTGCAAGGCCAGTCAATGCTGACCAAAGCTGCTGTGCAGATAAAACTCCTGGCAATCGCAGATCTTAGGCTTTGGCAGAAAATGGCTGCTAAAGTCTCCTTGTTGTTGTCCCCACTCGTGGCTTGTCTTTGCCGCCCCCGGCGCACATGCGCGGGCCGGGCGCTCGCCCCCTCCTTCCCTCTGCTGCCCTCCTTCTTCTCCCTCCCTCCTCCTCAGGCCACACTGCAACGGCAGCAGTCAGCACTGAGGATGGGGACAGGGGAGTCGCGTCAGGGGCAGCCTGGGGAAGCCCGGAGGAAGATGCGCGCCGCTTGGGCTAGAAGCACCCCTCAGAAATCCGGATCTGGCCCTGGCTGTTCGATCGACCAGTTCCGCCTCCGATCGCGATCGACCTAATGAGCACCCCTGCTATAGATGTTTGTGGAGGCAAGAGCTCGTCTGTGTAGTAGATCAGGGCTGTCCAACTTCTACCGGCCCAGGGGCCTGAATTCCGGTCACTGATGACCTGGGGGGCCGCAAGGTCTGACCCCGGCTGCACCCCCGCCCCACCCCTCCACCGCCCCCGGCTCCCTTATTTTTATTTAATATTAAATATATTTAATTCCATCCTCCCCTCTCCCCTTATTTTAATGTATCCCATCTCCCCTTATTTCATCTTTAAATATATTTAATTTTATATTTAATACATGAGGGGAGATGGGGGAGGGAATGAGGAGCCCCCTGAGGAGCCCCCTGCTTCGGCCTTCCTTTTCCAAATGCGCAGAATCCAGAAGTACCTGGACGACGAGAGAGGTGACGACCGACTGAGTCGAAGAAGGTCCTAATCGCGTCTGTGGGCCTCAGCGATCCAGTAGTAGAGTAGCCGAAGAATATCGCGAGAATACAGAATCCACACGGGATTTCGCTGTCAATGCCGGCGTGATCTCGCATTGACAGCGGAATCCCGTGTGGATTGCGTATTCTCACGGTACTTGCGCTGAACTCGGAAATAAGTATTTTTTTAAAAAAATATTTATTTTATTTTTTAATGTTTATTTTTTTATTAAAAAGCTTAGGGGGCCGTAGGGAAGGGGCTGGGGGACCGTATACGGCCCCCGGGCTGCCAGTTGGACAGCCCTGTAGTAGATGAACACTCCAGCCACATACACACATACATATTTTCACTTTGATTATGTGTATAAATAAATCTCAAGCCATACTGAAGTAATATACCATTGAGAACTGCTAGGATGGCCCTCTACATTTAATTATATTATTTTTTTCCTAGTTACTATGAGATTTATGGTTTTGTTTTTACTATGTCTAGTTATGGGGAAAATTCACTCTTAATTTGCAAAGATGTTAAAAGTATGCTAAGAGCATTTACTTAATAGTGGACATAAGCAAGTCTCCACTTGTATTGTTTTGAGGCATCAGTTCAATCACAGAAAACAAAATGGGCAAATCATCGTACTCAAAGGTGTTTTGGTGTCGTGCCACACTTTAGTAAATTTGCTGGAAAACTGATTTCACAGTACCAGCCTCATTTCACAAAAGAAGGAAGAGCCACTTTAACAAAAGAACCAAGAAGCTTCTCAGAAATTAAATTTTGTAAAAAATGTTTCTAAAGTTGAGACCTCACCCCATCTGTAAGTGATCGATATCATAAGGGAGATAAATTGAAATGGTCTGTCTGTGATCTCAAGGTGACCATCTTCGAACGAAAGAACTTCAAAGTCAAAATTCCAGTGAGATGAGTTCAACTAGAGTTGAACTCAGTTAGAGTTCATCAAAAGGTCCAACTCTGTCTTCCTTGGTTTGAATTGAAGCAAATTTAATTTTTCTAAATCTCACCACATGTATTCATCCACTCATCAGTGCAAGAAGGTCTGTGGGTATAGCTACAATATTTTTTTTGTCGTGTCAGGAGCAACTTGAGAAACTGCAAGTCACTTTTGGTGTGAGATAATCAGCCATCTGCAAGGATGTTACCCAGGGGATGCCTGGATGTTTTTTTTTAATGTTTTACCATCCTCTTCCCGGATTCGAACCTGCAACTTGTTGGTTTTCAGTCCTGCCAGCACAGGGATTAACCCTCTGTGCCAATGGAGGCTCCTATCTACAATATAAAATTAATGCAGTTTGACACCGCTAGGCATGCCGGTGCCGGGAGAGGAAGGAGAGTGTGCCGACAGCCCAGGTGCCAAAGAGGATGCCGCTGCACCACAACCATTCGGAGGCCGCAAAAGGCCTTCACGCCTGTGCACTCAGCAGGCCTTCGTGTTTGTGCATTTAAGTCTTGCCACACTCGTGGCTGGGAGTGGAGTGAATCAAGCCCATTGGCCGCCTTCTGGGACTCTCTGGATCCAGGTAAACAACAACTCCGATTTGAAAAAGGGCAATCATTCCCCAGCCCCTGCCTCTATGCACAGTTAGGCACATTGGCTCTATGTACCAAGTTTAGTTCAGATCCAGTATTGGCTTGGTTCAGTGCCCTCTGGATAAGGATGCACTGCAACTCCCAGCTCCAAGGTCAATCACCCCCAATCCCTGCCTGTCCTGTATGCACACTTGGCCATGTTTGGTCCAGATATGATGTTGGATTGGTTCAACAGTTATTCTACATTTAAATGAAGTCAGTTATGCTACTAATATGCTGCCTCCAAAGGCAGAATGTGTAATTTAGAGCCTGTATCTTTAAGAGTAAGGGAGGGGTAAGGAGCCCTAGCTTTAGAACTCTGGGAATGACAATCAGAATGATGGTTGGGGATTTCTGTTCAGTTTTAGTTTAAGATTAGACTTGAAAGGACACAGAGGGTTATTGGTAGAGCATAAAAATCCACATCAAGTCAAAGTATTAGAAATACATAGAAGCACGTCACATCGGAGTCATAGACATTTGTGTGAAATTCCTTTCAGCCTCGCTATAGCACATGAAGACAAAGCAAGATATTTTCATTGTGCAAGTCATCAACTGAACCTTGCATTGAGTGATAGATTTTCACACTCTTCTGTCAGAAATTGTCTTGGAACAATAAAAGAAATAACAAATTTCTTCAGAAACAGTTCAAGTGCTCACAATATTTTGCAGATTAATATTAGTGTGCCAGAAACAAAGAAAAAAAGACTGACACGTCTATGCGAGACTCGTTTCATTGAGAGGCATGACTGTGTATTGACATTCATTGAACTATTTAAGCCGATTGTAGTTGCCTTAGAAGAAATCTCAGAGAAACCAGGGAAAATCTCTTCTTCAGCTTCAAACTTTTTGACTGCAATTGAAAAAAGTGATTTCATTGTTAGACTGTTTGTTTATGAACAACTCTTCAGCCTTCCTTTGCCCCTATCAATTTTTCTTCAGGAATTTTTTTTTGATATGGCATCTGCCATAAACTGCACTAAGTCACTGTTAAAGTCTTTAGAAAATTTAAGAGCAGATGCAAAAGATCATTTTGTAAAGTCCTTTGACTTAGCAAGAACAACATCTGAAAACATATTTCAAAGCAACTTGACTATTCCAAGGCAAAGTTCAAGACAGGTGCACCAGGCAAATCCAGGGACTACTTCTGTAGAAGATTATTTCATAGTTGCGGTGTTCATACCATGTGTCGATTCACTCATACAGAACATTACTGAAAGGTTCATGCCAAATGAAGACATTTTAACCAGTTTCCAGGTTCTCCTCTCTGGGTTTTCAGGTCTAGACAAAGTTCACCATATGGAACAACTGTTAGAATACTTTGAAAATGACGCAGCACTTGCTTCCGTCAAGGCTGAGTACATAATGTGATGTAATATTACACCATCAATTAAGAAAGATACTGAGGCACTTAAAGTGTTGGAACTATGTGACAAAACCTATCGGTCAATAAATTTCCTTTTGACTGTGTTAGCTTACACAGGGAGCGGTCAACCCACCTGTTTAAGGCGCTCCATTGACTGCCATTTATCTTCCAGTCCCAATTCAAGGTGCAGGTTCTAACCTACAAAGCCCTGAACGGTTTGGGACTCGCCTACCTATGTGACCGTATTTTTGTTCACGAACCCAGGCGACCTCTCAGTTCATCTGGAGAGACCCTACTCTCGCTCCCACTGCCTTCGCAGGCGTGTCTGGTGGGGATGAGGGAGAGGGCCTTCTCTGTAGTGGCCCCCCGACTCTGGAACGCGCTCCCCAAGGAGATTAGACAAGACCCCACTTTGGCAGTCTTTAGGAGGAGCCTGAAGATGTGCCTTCCCTGAATAAAGTAAATAGCGCTCTGCTGTGTTCAAGCTCTGCAAATGTCCTCAGAAGCACTTTAATTACCGGTGGGGTGTCTGCCCCACATTGTCCTTGAAACCTTCCTGTTATATACAATCTACCTCTGTCTGGATCCCGTGTTTATTTATTTATTAAAAAAATAATATTTACATTTGGCCCGCCTGAATTGGTTTTAAACTGTCTGTTACTGCTTATGTTGAGTTTTATTGATTGTATTGTTTTTATAATTCCTGTTGTGTTGTTATTATGTGCTATTGGGCTTGACCTCATGTTAGCCGCCCCGAGTCCCCTTGGGGAGATGGTGGCGGGGTATAAATGGAGTTAATAAATAAATAATTAATAATAAATAGCTACTCTACCAGTAACGACCTGCAGTGTAGAAAGATCGTTTTCAACCATGAAGAGAGTGAAAAGTGTATCTAGAAGTTTAATGACAGACCAGAGACTTAGTGGGCTAGCAATGATTTCCATCCATCAGGGCATCACTATCAAGCCAGAAAAAGTAATTGACAAAATGGCCGGGGAGAAGAAAATAAGACCGTTGCTGTAAAGTAAAAAAAAAGTATTCTAAACATTTTGTTAATGAAAGTAAATAAATAAGTAACATTTATTATTTAAACTGTTGTGTTTATTCATATCATGATCCGATCACCATGCTCCTTATATCCCATATGCATGGGGGTACTGGGATAATGATACAAAAGGTTTGCTAGGGTAGACCCTCTCTCACTCCGACTCAGCACACCCCCCCCAATCAAAATCATGGCTACAGGCCTGAGTGTAAGGCTAGCGGCACTCGGACCCAGCTATTATACTATCACCCAGGCATATAGCTGGGGGGGGTTGAGATAGGGTGAGCTACAAATAAAGTTATTATTGTTGTTGTTATTGTTATTATTGCAGTGTAGAAGGAGCCCAAGAAGTTATTTAAGTAGAGGTGAAATAGCCATCTTTCAGAAGTGCTTTCTTTCTTTCTTTCTTTCTTTCTTTATTTCTTTCTTTATAGTATTTATTAGGCATGAGAAAAAAGTTATGAAAATGATTCGTTTCGTAAGAAATTCGTAAGAAATGCTACTTTTGAGTATTTCCGCACCTGGAACACCAACCAGGAAGTGGACTTTCTTTTTTCGAACTGGGGCCAGGATTTTCTTAAGTGTCATTATTAGGTCGTAAGGGGGGGGGCACCCTCCTTCTCTCTCACCACCCTCCCACCTCCCTTGCCAATAAGTATTATGGCAAGGCAAGCCCTAAACTCGCTCCTTCTTTCGGCTGGAAGCCCGGAAAAAATGTAAACAGAGAGATTACTCAGAAGTAAATCTGCAAAGGAGGGCACTTTGGATGAAGGGCCCTCCGTGTGGATTTACTTCTGAGTAAACCTCTCTGTTTACATTTTCCAGGCTTCCCTGCCTCTCCTGCCTGCCAGGATCTAAAGCATCAAAGAGTATTGGGGTGAGAAACCAACCTAATGTATAATAGAATGAATGCTACTGTAAGTGCCTAATATTATAAGTAATCCAACTGTTAATATACCTACATTCCATGCACATGCAATAATACAGCAGTAATAACAATAACAAGAGGTAAAATTCAAACCGAGTATTCTGACTGGTCTCTCCTCATGCGGTGCAAACGGGCTCTTCTCTTAGCCTGGGAAATTAGCCCGGAAAAGCCAGCGTTTGCTGCTTGGGAGCACACACATACATATTCTGGGGTATTTGCTGCAGAATCCGGCTCATAGAGAAGATTCTGCAGCAAATCCCCAAAGAATATGTATGTGTGTGCACCCAAGCAGAAAACGCTGGCTTTTCCCGGCTAATTTCCGGCTAATAAGAGAAGAGCCCGCTTGCACCGCATGAGGAGGGACAAGTCAGAATACTTCGGTTTGAATTTTACCTCTTCTTATACCCATTGTTATTACTGCTGTATTATTGCATATGCATGGAATGTAGGTATATGACCAGCCTGGGCAAACTTGGGCCTCGCTCCTCGGGATCGGGGTGAGAGAGAGGCAGCGAGGAGCGAGGGGGCTCCTCCTCCTTTTCTTTTGCTGCTTCCAAGAATAGAATACCCCCTCCCTCCCTCCTTCCCTCCCTCCTTCCTATTTGGAGAGTCCCATCTAGAATTCAGTGTGATTTATTCAGTTTGTTTACAACTCCCAGAAATCCCAGCCAATTTACCAGCTGTTAGATTTCTGGGAGTTGTAGGCCAAAAACCATCTGAATGCGCATGCGCTGGCATGCGAACTACTAACGACTTCGTTAGTAATTGTTACATTTTAGAACTTTTTGGAAATTTTTTGTAAGTCTTCCTATTACTAATTTTAAAAAATCCCCATTAGATTTTCGATTCCCTATTTGTGGGTTCTAAACCATGCCTAGTATTTATATTCTGCCCTTCTCCCCCCATAGGGGACTTAGGGCAGATTACAATTTATTATTTATTTATTTATTTATTTATTAGTTCAGCTTGATATACCGCTCTCTCTGGAGCCAAGAGCGGTTTACAAAATTAAAATAGCAAGTAAAACACATAAAACACAGTAAAACCAATATAAAACCCCCAGTTAAAATCCCATTCTCAACAATACTGCAATAGGGCAGCAGAAATGCGATGGCGGCAAGGTAGCAGAGCGCTAGTGGTAATGGGCACTGGTTATGGGCCAAATGCCTGTCTGAATAACCAGGTCTTGATGGCTCTGCGGAATGGCAGCAAGTCGTGGATGACTCGTATCTCCTCAGGGAGGGTGTTCCACAAGGTTGGGGCGGCCACAGCGAATGCCCTCTACTAGAGAGCCTGTAGACCTTAATGCCAGGCACCTCCAGTAAGTTGAGCCCCTCTGAGCGCAGCCATCTCCTGGGCACATAAGGGGTAAGCCGCTCCCTCAGGTACACTGGCCCCAAACCATATAAGGCCTTGAAAGTTAGAACTAACACCTTGAAGGTGACCCGGAATTCAAGTGGGAGCCAGTGCAGCTCGCGCAAGAATGGAGTCATGTGATATCAATGTAGATATACATGGCAAACTATCGATGCCATTAGACATACAGCATATATAGACAGACACATAGGCAATTTAACATTCCAGCTTTGCGGCTTCATGAGGGTACACTCGATTTCGGCCACAGGGGGAGCTGCCGCTTCACCGTCCACTTGTGACACCGAGTCCTTGATGGAGTACTTCCTCATTCATACACACACTGCTGGAAGGTTTTTTAAATGGTGTCATAAATTAGTTACGGTAAATTAGCCTCTCCACAAAAAAAGCGGAGCCTACATTTCCTATTTGAATGATGCAACTGTCCTTTGGGCTGCATAGGACAACAGCAAGTTAGACTATTGATAGTCAGAAGCTCACTCTGACCCGGGCTGGCTTGGAATTCATGACGTCTTGGTCAGTAGTGATTTAATGCAGCTGGCTACTAACAAGCTGCACCACACCAGTCATTCATCATACACCTTCTCTCTTATGTATTTTGCAAAAAAAGTCCACAATGAACTCCAGGCATGTAGCCGAGGGGGGGCTTGAGGGGCTCCAGACACCCTCCCCCCAAATTCTCAGGGTGGTCCACGAGAAGGCCTGACTGGTACATTATTTAAACTGTTATGTTTATTCATATCATGATCTGATCACTATGCTCCATATATACCATATGCATGGGGGTATTATTGGGATAATGAGACAAAAGGTTTGCTAGGGTAGACCCTCTCTGACTCCGACTTAGCACCCCCCCCTCCACCCCCACTCCCCGAATCAAAATTCTGGCTACGGGCCTGCTATCACCGAACTCTCTGCCCTAAAGTGTGGCAGAGGCTCCATCTTTGGAGGCTTTTAAGCAGAGGCTGGATGGCCATCTGTTGGGGGTGCTTTGAATGCGATTTTCCTGCTTCTTTGGCAGAATGGGGTTGGACTGGATGACCCACCAGGACTCTTCCAACTCTTATCGCCCTACAGACAGGTAGGTGAGAGAGGCCTAGGGATGATGGTTATTATTATTATTATTATTATTATTCTGTGAATGCAAAACAATATGAATTGGCTTGGATCCTTTCCCTTTTTCTGCCCGTGCTTCCTGGCCTCGTAACCTAAGATCTCTCTCTTCCCCCTCCTGCCGAACACTTTTTCTTCTCCACTCGGGCTCCCTTCTTCCCAGCCTTGCTCTGCTTGCTTTGCCTCGCTTTGCTCACGCTGCCGCTTCTGCCGCCATTTTGATCTGAGGGGGCAGCGTGAGCATGTTCAGGAGGGGAGGGGGGAGGGAGTAAGACGTGGGGCGAGTCTGCACAGTAGTGCCCGCACGGGTCACTCTGCTCTGCTCACGAGGCAAAGCGAGCAGAGCAAGGCTGGGAAGAAGGGAGCCCAAGTGGAGAAGAAAAAGTAAGTGTTGGGCAGGAGGGGGAAGAAAGGGTGTGAAGGGGAAGGGGGAGGAAGGGGTCTCTGTTGAAAGCTGGCACGGGCAAACTTGGACCTTCCAGGTGTTTTGGACTCCAACTCCCACCATTCCTAGCAGCCTCAGGCTATTTTCCTTTTTTCCCCCTCAGCCACTTAAGCAGGAAAGAGCCTCAGGCTGTTAGGAATGGTGGGAGTTGAAGTCCAAAGCACCCAGAGGGCTGAAGTTTTCCCATGCCTGTTTTAGGGGCCTTAAAGTGGTGAGCCTCCTTCCAACATTGTGCTTCTGGATAGAAAACAAACAACATAACATAGTTTGAGTCCACAGTGCTCTCTGGGTGTAGGTGAACTACAACTTCCAAACTCAAGGTCAATTCCCAAGCAAACCCTTTCAGTACTTTCTGTTGGTAATGAGAGTTCAATATGCCAAGTTTGGTTCAATTCCATTGTTGCAAGAGTTCAGGATGCTCTTTGATTGTGTGTTAACTATACATCCCAGAAACTGTAACTCCCAAATGTCAAGGTCTATTTTCTCCAAACTCCATCTGTGTTCCCAATTGGGCATATTGAGTATTCATGCCAAGTTTGGTCCTGATCCAACATTGTTTCAGTCCACAGTGCTCTCTGGATATAGGTGAACTACAACTCCAAAACACAAGGTCAATGCCCACCAAACTCTTATAGCATTTTCTTTTGGTTATGGGAGTTCTGTGTGGGAAGTTTGATTCCATTCCATCATTGGTGGAGTTCACAGTGCTCTTTGATTGCGGTGAACTATAACTCCCAGCAAGTACAACTCCCAAATGACAAAATCATTTTTTTTGACTGATGGTCCCTCCTTGGGTTAGTATTAGTATGTTTTGTGGCCAAATTTGGCAGCAATTTGTCCAGTAGTTTTTGAGTTATGTTAATCCCACAAATGAATATTACATTTAGAGAGAGAGAGAGCGCAACAGCGCAGGCAGAAAAGCAAACATCACAGGGAAGCATGTCTGTGTAGGAGGGTGAACATTAGGAAGAACTTCCTGACTGTGAGAGCTGTTCAGCAGTGGAACTCTCTGCCTCGGCGTGTGCTTTGTGTCATTTTGGTTGGTGGTGTGCTCCAGGATTTTGTAAATGTAAAAAAATGCGCCGCGGCTCAAAGAAGGTTGAAAAACAGTGGTGTATAGCAGTCTTTCTCAACCGGTGTGACGCGGCACACCAGTGTGCCGTGCGAGAGCACGTGGTGTGCCGCAAAAACATCCCATCACCCCGCCTTTCTTCCCCCCCCTCCTGCTGCTGCTTGGAGGAGGAGGCCAAGCGGGCGGAGGCAGATCCGGGCCTACCGGGTGAGGCGGGCTCTGAGGCCTTGTGTGTGTGTGAGAGAGGAGAGGGTTGGAGGAGAGGGAGGGCGCTGGGCTGGAGGAGGCTTTTCCGCCTGGCCCCTGTGCCCTTCCGAAGTCGGAAGGACGCGAGAGCCGGGCGAAAAGCTTCCCCCGTGAGCCATCGAGGCCTGCGGGAGGGTTTTCACCCGGCTCTCGTGTCCCTCTGGTCAGAAGGACGTGAGAGCCGGGCGAAAAGCTTCCCCCGCGAGCCATCAAGGCCTGGGGGAGGCTTCTCCGCCTGTCCCCCGCACCCTTCCCAAATTGGGCCGGCGAGGGGGCCAGGAGCGCTTCCCCCAGGCAGTGAGGTCCTCGCTGCCTCAGGGAGGAGTCTCCGCCTGTCCCTCGCGCCCTTTCCAAATTGGGGACGGGCGAGGGGGCCAGGAGGAGTGCTTCCCCCAGGCAGCGAGGTCCTCGCTGCCTCAGGAAGGCGTCTCCGCCTGTGCCCTGCGCCCTTCCCAAATTGGGGACGGGCCAGGAGGAGTGCTTCCCCCAGGCAGCGAGGTCCTCGCTGCCTCAGGAAGGCGTCTCCGCCTGTGCCCTGCGCCCTTCCCAAATTGGGGACGGGCCAGGAGGAGCGCTTCCTCCAGGCAGCGAGGTCCTCGCTGCCTCAGGGAGGCGTCTCCGCCTGTCCACCAGTTCTTCCTTCCTTCCCCACTCCTTTCCTCTTTCCCCCCTCGTGTGTGTGTGTGTGTGTGTGTGTTGGAAATGGTCACCTTGATTAGCATTTAATGACGTTGCAGCTTCAAAGTCTGGCTGCTTCCTGCTTGGAGGTCCTTTATTTGGAGGTGTTAACTGGCCCTGATTGAGTCTTGTCTGCAATTTCCCTGCTTTTTGAGTGTTGCTCTCTATTTACTGCCCTGATTTTAGAGTTTTCAGGGCCAAATAACATCTTCCAACAAAGGATTTCCCCAGGCAGCGACTTTGAAGTTGCAAGGCCATTAAATGCTAATCAACATGGCCATTTGCAACATTCGCACTTGCCTAAAGCAGGCAAGAGTTCTTTCTTCCACCCTGGACATTATTCCACAGATATATACACCTCACTTGCCTAGTTTCTAACAGCTCACCACCTCTGAGGATGCCTGTCATAGATGTGACTGAAACGTCAGGAGAGAATGCTTCTGGAACATGGCCAGACAGCCTGAAAACCTCACAGCAACCCGGTGATTCTAGCCATGAAAGCCTTTAGCAAAAGCTCTTTGATTTCTGCCAGGATATCTATGTTGTGTTCATTGAAACAGGCCCAGGTTTCACACCGAGTGTATAAATACTTTTAAAAACATATGAACTATATGTATGACTGTGTTAGAGCAGTCTTTCTCAACCAGTGTGCCGTGGCACACTAGTGTGCCGTAACAGACCTCCTGCTGTGCCTCGAGAAAAGCTCTCTGCCCCCCTTCCTCCCCCCTCTTGCCGAACTCCTGCTGCTTGGGGGAGGAGGAGGAAGGGCCGGGCAGTGGTGAAGAAAAAGAAGAAGGGACCGGGGCGCCGCCTCCTTTGGCGGTTTCCCCAGCCAGCCTCCAATCCGCCATGACTCCCACCATGACTCTTGCCCCTCGTTCGCTGAAGCCGCGTGGGAGGAGCCCGCCCACTGAAGCCTGTCCACCGCTCATGCTCCTACTCTGTAGGAGAGCTAAAGCTGGGGGGAGGGGGCGGGGCATGGCGCGGCCTGTAGGAGAGCTGAAGCTGGGGGGAGGGGCGGGGCATGGCGCGGCCTGTAGGAAAGCTGAAGCTGGGGGGTGGGGGGGGGGCATGGCGCGGCCTGTAGGAGAGCTGAAGCTGGGGGGAGGGGCGGGGCATGGCACGGCCTGTAGGAGAGCTGAAGCTGGGGGAGGGGCGGAGCATGGCGCGGCCTGTAGGGAGAGCTGAAGCTTGGGGGAGGGGCGGAGCATGGCGCGGCCTGTAGGAGAGCTGAAGCTGGGGGGAGGGGGCGGAGCATGGCGCGGCCTGTAGGAGAGCTGAAGCTGGGGGGAGGGGGCGGGGCATGGCGCGGCCTGTAGGAGAGCTGAAGCTGGGGGGGAGGGGGCGGGGCATGGTGCGGCCTGTAGGAGAGCTGAAGCTGGGGGGAGGGGGCGGAGCATGGCGCGGCCTGTAGGAGAGCTGAAGCTGGGGGGAGGGGCGGGGCATGGCGCGGCCTGTAGGAGAGCTGAAGCTGGGGGGGAGGGGCGGGGCATGGCGCGGCCTGTAGGAGAGCTGAAGCTGGGGGGAGGGGGCAGGGCATGGCGCGGCCTGTAGGAGAGCTGAAGCTGGGGGAGGGGGGCAGGGCATGGCACGGCCTGTAGGAGAGCTGAAGCTGGGGGGAGGGGGCGGAGCATGGAGCGACCTGTAGGAGAGCTGAAGCTGGGGGGGAGGGGGCGGGGCATGGTGTGGCCTGGCTCTGCCCCCTCCCCCGGCTTCGGCACTTCCAGCAGCTGCTCCAGCCTTGAGGGGACAGTGCCAAGCCAGCATTGTGCTGGCTCTGGCATCGCTGGCTTGGCACTGCCCCTCAAGGCTGGAGCAGCTGCTGGGAGAGGTGAAGCCGGGGTAGCCTGGCTCCGCCCCTCCTGGCTTCGGCACTCCCAGCAGCTGCTCCCAGCAGGCCACCAACCCCAGCCATTCTTTACTGTGTTAGAGTGTCATTTTGTGTCATTTTGGTTGGTGGTGTGCCCCCGGATTTTTTAAATGTCAAAAGTGTGCCTGGGCTCAAAAAAGGTGGAGAAACACTGGTGTGTACAGCCTTGCATTTTTGCTGTAAGCCGGCCTGAGTCCCTCCAGGGAGGTGAGAAGTACAACACTTTTACATACATGAATGAATAAGTAAGTGCCCAAGTGTCCCTGAGGGAGACCTGGAAGGCCGGCGCGCGCCCCCTCCCCGCGAGGAGGCCCTCCTTGGGTGGGTGTGTGCGCGCGCGCCCCCGAGGCCCGGCTGGGTCCTCCCTCCGCCCTGTCCCTGGTCGCGCGCCCTTGCCCGCGCGCCCAGCCAGCCAGCCCTCCCCCCTCCCTCCAGCCAGAAGGGATTCCTGGCCGCGTTCCAGGTCGGCGCACTTACTAATACAAGCTCCGAGGCTCCCGCCTGACTGACGCCGGCTGCAGGCTGCTTGCTCGCTCGCTCGCTCGCCTGCCTCGTTGCTTGCGGCCGCTTCTTCTTCCTCCTCGTCGTCCAGCGGGGCGATTTCGCAGCCGCGTCCTTCTTCCAGTTGCCCAAGGGAGGGGGCACCCAAAGGGGAGCCCTTCTCAGCAGACATTGCCGCAGGATCGGAGGAGAGAAGCGCCCTTACTACGGACAGGTAGGCGAGAGAAGCCTATTGGTCTTGTGATGATGATTATTCTGTGAATGCAAAACAATCCGAACGGGCTTGGCTCCTTTCCCCCTTTTTTTCCGCCTCTTAACTTGGCCAACTTTGTGTCTGTTTTCGGCACCGCGCCCCCGAGGCACTGGACCCTCGGGAGGACTGCGCCTTTGGGAGGGGCTTCCCCTGGCCTTGGCTGGCGGGGCTCACCCCCAACCCCGGAGGCAGGCTGCCCCGTCCCAGGAGAACCAACGCCAGGCACCTTTGGACAGCTCATAGTCACTCCTGGGTGTAGCTGAAGGCTGAGGGAAGGAGGAAGGTGAGAGTAAGGATGATTGCCCCAGAGCGACGAGGTGAACCTTCAACTCCAGGCGCCTCAACTGCCCTTCCTTCTGCCACAAGGCTCTGGCTCGCATTGGAAAGAGTCCAACTTGGCCCCTCCTTCCTGGGGCTTTGGACTCCAACTCCCACCATTCCTAACAGCCTCAGGCCCCTTCCAACCCCCCCCCCTCAGCCGCTCAGCGTGTCACCTTTGACATGGTTACTAGTTTAACCCAGAATTCCTTTGGCCAGTTGTTGAAGAGCCAGAAGACCCATGTGTTTGGATGGTGTCTCTCAGGCATGGGCAAACTTTGGCCCTCTCTCCCTCCAGGTGTTTGGGAATGAAGTGGCTTAAGTGGCTGAGGGGGAAAAGGAAGGGGCCTGAGGCTGTTAGGAATGGTGGGAGTTGGAGTCCAAAGCCCCTGGAAGGAGGGCCCAAGTTGGCCCAAGCCTGGTCCAGACACTTAAAAGTCGTAGATCATAGAGTTGGAAGAGACCTCAGGTGCAATTTTCAGGTGTAGGCAAACAGTATTTTGCCGCCCCCCCATTAATCACTGAGGCTGTGAGATCATGGGAGCTGTAGTTTGGCGGAGGCTAAATATTGTATAAAACTACAACTCCCAAGCTCCCATAACAGTTGACATGGCCTCAAACCGGGCTGATTCCACGGGGTAGATGTACCTTACGGCCAACGGAGCCCAGGCTACAAAGGCTTCATCCTTTTTCTCGCAAAGACGAGGGAAAGGCTGCACCTCGCTCCCCTCAGGTAGGTGTCAGCCCAACTGGCCCTCCCCAGCTGGCTCTGCTCACCCGGCCGAAGCTCGCAAAGGTGGGCGAGGGCAAGGGGGGGCACCCTGTGGCCAGCACCAGCACCACGGGCATTACATGGCTCCGGCGGCGGCCTCGTGGTTTTCAGCGCCTCTCTGTTGCCTCGAGAGGAACCAACCCGCGCGCCCAAACACACATGCACAGTGGCAGTGTTTCCAGCAAGTGCAGAGGCGGAGTTTCCAGCATGCGTGGATAGACTCCACCTCCACGCATGCTGGAAACTCCAGCTCTGTGCCGGCTGGTAACTCCGCCTCCGCGCATGCTGGAAACACAGCAGAGGCGAAGTTTCCAGCCGGCATGGAGGCAGAGTTTCCAGACAGCAGCGGTACGCCCCTGCGGATCTGGTGCTCTCGGCGGCCGCCTACTCCGCCGCGCACGTTAATCCGCCCCTGCTCATGGGCCATCCAGTCCAACCCCATTCTGCCAAGAAACAGGAAAATTGCATTCAAAGCATCCCCGACAGATGTCCATCCAGCTTCTGCTTAAAAGCCTCCAAAGAAGGAGCCTCCACCACACTCTGGGGCAGAGAGTTCCACTGCTGAACGGCTCTCACAGTGAGGAAATTCGTCCTACTGTTCAGGTGGAATCTCGGTAATAGTACAATAGCTGGGTCTGGATGCTCCAAATGTTACGGAGCTGCCGCATCGCTCCTTCGGAAGCGCTGCTTGCGCAAGAGAGATTTTACTAATGTAAGCCAGGCTGGAGACAGATAATATAAAGGGAATGTAAGAGTTCTTTAACCGTAACCCTTACCCTAACTCTGAACCATACCGTAAGCCTAAGCCTAACCTCTTACCTTTACCCTAACCCTTACACTAACCCAAACTGTAAACCTTACCCTAACCCAGTGGTTATTAACCTGGGTTCAATCGAACCCTAGGGGTTCGATGAGTCGGTCTGAGGGGTTAGCCGAAGCCTCTGCCGCGGAGGTAAAGATACACTTGTGTAACGTCGTGATGACATCTCTGCTTGGCCATCACTTGCTGCAGATCATATTTTATTTATCACTAAAGAAGGGCTCAGTGAATGCGCATATGAAACTGGTGGGTTCGGTACCCCCAAAAAGGTTAAGACCCACTGCCCTAACCCAAACCCTAAACCTTGCCCTAACCCTTACGCTATGTGTCCCATCCTTTCTATCCTTCCTTTGCACTCCGCCCCCCCCCCCTTCTCTTTGTGGCATCTTCGTAACACTCAGAGCTTCTGGACCCAGGTATCATACTTGTATCACCGGAATCTCCTTTCTTGTAGTTTAAAGCCATTGTTCCAATGCATCCTAGTCTCCAGTGCAGCAGAAAACCAGCTTGCTCCCTCCTCCTCCGTGACTTCCTCTCACATGCTTATACATGGCCCTCATCCTGTCTCCTCTCAGCCTTCTCTTCTTCAGGCTAAACATGCCCAGCTCTTGAAGCCGCTCCTCATAGGGCTTGCTCTCCCGACCCTTGATCATTTGAGTTGCCTTGCAAGCCTCTCTTCAAAGCTTCCTGGTCATTTTGCCACACTTTTCTGCCATTGGAATCCTTCATGTATTCTTTGGGGAGGGGTGGCAAAGGCAAACCAACCCAGCATTTGTTGTCCAAGGCTTTCATAGCTGGAATCTCTGGGTTGCTGTGCGTTCTCCAGGCTGCCTGGCCATGTTCCAGACTAATTCTCTCCTGACGTTTCACCTACATCTGTGGCAGGCATCCTCAGAGGTTGTGTGGTCTGTTGGAAACTAGGCAAGTGATGTTTATATATCTGTGGAATGATGTCCCGGGTGGGAGAAAGAAGTGTCATCTGCTTGAGGCAGGTGTGAATGTTGCAACTGGCCACCTTGATGAATATTGAATAGTCTTGCAGCTGGGCTATACAGACCACGTTTATTTATTTATTTATCTATCTATTGTATCAGGAGTGAACCAAGGGTACAGCTGTGATGCATTAAAAAACTTGGCCTTCTTTTAAATGTCCTTTGACCAGTAGCTGGCCACTTGGAGTGCCTCTGGTGTTGCTCTAAGAAGGTCCTCCATTGTGCATGTGGCGGAACTCAGGTTGCATTGTAGTAGGTGGTCTGTGGTTTGCTCTTCTCCACACTCGCATGTTGTGGACTCCACTTTGTGGCCCCATTTTTTAAGGCTCTGAATTTCATGGTGCCAGAGCGCAGTCTGTTCAGTGCCTTCCAAGTCACCCAGTCTTCTGTATGCTCAGACAGGAGTCTCTCATTTGGTATCAGCCATGGGTTGAAGTTCCGGGTTTTAGCCTGCCACTTTTGGACTCTCGGTTGCTGAGGTGTTCCTGCAAGTATTCTGAACTCCACCACAGACATCAGAAGAGCTGGAAGACAACTGTCTCTGTGAAGAGCAGTTTAAAGCAGACTACTTGCTAACAAGAAAATAAGGAGCACTGGTAAGTTCCTGGGTAAATTTGTTGTCTTAGCTTCTAGTATTAGCTGCTAGAAGGTAGTTTTTAGCAGCCCGCGCGCCTATACAACATAAACCTCTAACAAGTAAAAAAAAAAAAGAAATATCCAAAGACTTGTTAAAAAGTTAATCAAGACCAAAACAAACAGTGAATCTACAAAAAGGAAAAAAAAAAGTCTAATTATCTAAAAAAAGGAGTCAAATTATAAAAACATATAAACAAGAAATGGAGGTAGTCAGCCAGCAGTGGGAGGGGGGCTTTCCAGTGTTTTGCATTGAGTGTCACATGTATGACTATCTGCCTGCTGGGCAGAAGTCTTGGGTGTGCATTCACTGCAGTGAGCTCCTGGCTCTCAGGGAACGTGTTCTTTCCCTTGAAGCCAAGGTAGCAGACCTGGAGAAGCACAGAGAGGAAGTGAGGCAGGAGGAAGAGATCTCCAGGGATGAAATAGGAGCATCCCACTCCGTTCTGAGCAGCCCTCCAGCTGCTTTGGAAAATGGGGGTCTTGGGCAGGGAGGACATCAGTCTGAGGAAGAGGGACCGGCTCCCTTAGTTGGGACCCCTTCCTCGGAGGATGTGCCCATATCCTCTTGCACCGAGGATACTTCTCAACGGGTGGTAGGAGGGGGGCTTCTTGTAGTGGGCGATTCGATTGTCAGGAACATAGAAAGCTGGGTTTGTAATGGATGTGATGACCGCATGGTAAATTGCCTGCCAGGTGCAAAGGTTGCGGACATCACGAGGCATCTAGATAGGCTGGTAGATAGTGCCGGGGTGGAGCCAGCAGTCGTGGTACATGTTGGTACCAATGACATTGGGAAGGCCAAACGGATGGTCCTGGAAGCCAAATTTAGGTTGCTAGGTAGAAGATTAAGGTCCAGGACCTCAAAGGTAGCATTCTCGGAAATTCTACCGGTTCCACGCGCAGGGACAGCCAGACAAGCAGAGCTCCGGAGCTTCAATGCGTGGATGAGGCAGTGGTGTCGAGAGGAAGGCTTTAGATTTGTTAGGAACTGGGGAACATTTTTGGGAAAGCCAAACCTTTACAAAAGGGACGGGTTACACCTGAACGAAAATGGAACCAGACTGCTGGCAATTAATATTAAAAAGGCTTCAGAGCAGCTTTTAAACTGATTCCTAGGGAAAGTCGACAGGAGCTGGGCAGCTTCCGGTTCGAGAAGGTGAAACGCCAAGTATGGAGGATGAAATTTACGCACAAATGGCCGAGTCAACAGAAAAGATAGAAAGTAATCAAGAGGTAGGACATGGTAGGCCTTCTACAAATTCTCATAAACAGCCAAAGTTGAAAGGGCATCAGAACAATAAATATAAATGTCTGTACGCAAACGCTAGAAGCCTTCGAACAAAAATAGGAGAGTTGGAATGTTTGGCAAAAGAAAAAAATATTGATATTATTGGCATAACAGAAACCTGGTGGACAGAGAAAAACAATTGGGACACAAAAATTCCAGGTTATAAACTGTACAGGAAAGACAGGAGAGGGAAAAACGGTGGCGGTGTGGCCTTGTACATAAATGAAGAGCTAGAATCTCATGAATTAGAACTTCAAGAAAATTCAAACTCACCTACAGAAACATTGTGGGTAAAAATCCCAGGACAAAAAACTAATCTAGCATTAGGGATCTGCTATCGCCCTCCCAACCAAACTCCAGAGGCAGACTGCTATCTGGAAAATGAAATTAAACAGGCCTCAAAAGCAATAAATTAGTCATAATGGGGGACTTCAACTATCCCCGAATAGATTGGCTAAATTCTTGTTCTACGCATGAAAGAGAGACAAGGTTCCTCGACATGCTAGCTGATTATCCCCTTGAGCAGATGGTCATGGAACCAACCAGGGAAAGGGATCCTGGACTTGGTGCTAACTAATGAACAAGATCTCGTTCAAGATGTCCTTGTAACTGAGCCCATAGGTACCAGTGACCACAACACAATAACCTTCAACTTAAGTTTGGATAGCAAACTGTCAGTGAAAACTAACACAGAGACCTTAAATTTTCAAAAGGGAATTTCACCAAAGTGAGAAAAATAGTAAAGAACAAACTAAAAGGAACAGTAAAAAAAATCAAATCCCTCAAAAATGCTTGGAAACTGTTTAAAAATACTTTAAAACAAGCCGAACTAAAATGCATTCCTAAAATAAGAAAGAGGCCGGGAAAGTCCAAGAGGACATCGGCATGGCTTACAAATGAAGTAAAAGATGTGATTGGAAAGAAGAAAAACTCATTTAAGAAATGGAAGGCTCTTCCTACTGAGGAGAACAGAAAGGAACACAAGCTCTGGCAAACTAAATGCAAAGCAACCGTCAGGAAAGCCAAGAGAGATTTTGAGGCACATATAGCTAAGAACATTAAAAAAATAACAAAAACTTCTTTAAGTACATCAGAAGTAGAAACCCAACTAGAAAAGCAGTTGGGCCACTTGACGAAAATGGTAAGAAAGGGACAATAAGTGAAGACAAGGAGATTGCCGAGCGGCTAAACGACTTCTTTGCCTCCGTTTTCACACAGGAGGACAGACAACATATGCCTGCAGCTGAGTCAGTTATTTCAGGGAGGGAATTAAATGAATTAAACCAGATAGAGATAAACAAGGAAGATGTTCTCACATGCCTTACTAAACTATATGTCAACAAATCACCAGGGCCAGATGGCATCCACCCCAGAGTTCTTAAGGAACTCAAGTGTGAAATTGCTGAAATTCTAGCCAAAATATATAACCTTTCTCTAAGATCAGGCACTGTACCCGAGGACTGGTGGGAGGCAAATGTAACTCCGATCTTCAAGAAAGGATCAGGGGTGATCCAGGAAATTATAGGCCAGTTAGTCTAACCTCAGTTCCAGGCAAAGTGATGGAAACCATTATTAAAGAAAAAAATTACTAAGCACATAGAAGAACAGGCATTGCTGAAGGAAAATCAACATGGTTTCTGCAAAGGCAAATCATGTCTTACTAACTTGTTAGAATTCTTTGAGGGTGTAAATAAACACATAGATAAAGGGGACCCAGTCGATATTGTTTACCTTGACTTTCAAAAGGCTTTTGACAAAGTCCCTCACCAAAGGCTCTAAATAAGCTCTTCAGCCATGGAATCAGAGGACAGGTCTTGTCCTGGATTGGAACCTGGCTAAACTGTAGGAAACAAAGGGTGGTAATAAATGGACATTTCTCTGGGTGGAAAGAGGTGAGAAGTGGCGTACCCCAAGGTTCAGTTTTGGGTCCGTTACTTTTTAATTTATTCATTAATGACCTGGATGTAGGAGTAAATTCTGAGGTAGCAAAGTTTGCAGACGACACTAAATTGTTCAGGGTAGTTAAAAATGAAACTGATTGTAAAGAGCTCCAGAAAGATCTCTCGAAATTGAGTGAATGGGCAACAAAGTGGCAAATGCATTTTAACCTAAACAAGTGTAAAGTCATGCACATCGGGGCAAAGAACCCCAACTACACCTACCAATTGATGGGGTCAAAGCTTTCCGAGACAAACCAGGAAAGGGATCTTGGGGTTTTGGTGGACAGCTCAATGAAGATGTCAACCCAGTGCGCAGCAGCAGTAAAAAAGCAAATTCTATGCTTGGCATGATCAGGAAGGGAATCGAAAATAGGTCGTCAAATGTTGTATTGCCTCTCTACAAATCTATGGTGAGGCCACATCTGGAGTACTGTGTACAATTCTGGTCACCGCACCTCAAGAAGGATATAACGGAACTGGAAAAGGTACAGAAAAGGGCAACAAGAATGATCCAAGGGATGGAGCAGCTCCCTTACGAAATCAGGTTGCAACGCCTTGGTCTTTTCAGCCTTGAAAGACGGCGTTTAAGAGGTGACTTGATCGAAGTGTATAAAATCATGCATGGGATAGAAAGGGTGAATAGAGAAAAAATATTTTCTCTGTCACACAACACTAGGACTAGGGGGCACTCCCTAAAGCTCCAAGGTAGGAAAGTTAGGACTAATAAAGGAAATATTTCTTCACCCAGAGGGTCATTGGGTTATGGAACTCACTTCCAGAGGAGGTTGTGACAGCTGTCAGCCTGAACAACTTCAAGGCAGGATTAGACAGATTCATGGATACCAAGGGAATCAGTAGCTACTGAAATGGACATCCAAGTGCCACCTCTGTGTTGATGGAGGCAGGCAGGATTTCCCGGGTACTGGTTGTGGGGGTCGGGAGCAGGTGAGGGTTTTGCCCTCCTTTCTGCTAGAGATCCCTGTGTACAACTAGTGGGCCACTGTGTGACACAGAATGCTGGACTAGATGGGCTGAGGCCCGATTCAGCATGGCTCTTCTTATGTTCTTATGTTCTAAGACCAAGCCATAAGAGTAAAGAGAAAGATTCACCCAGAGGAAAAGTGTTCTTGCCATAGATCAAGGGAACCACTGACCGCATAGGTAAGCTGATGAGGAAACACAGCCTACAAACTATCTACAGATGCATTAAGAAAATCCAACAAATGGTACGTTCAGCAAAGGACAAGGAGGATCCTCTCACCTCTGCAGGAGTCTGCCACATACCATGCAGCTGTGGACAAGTCTACATAGGGACCACCAAATGCAGCATTGCCCAAACACGAATCCAGGAACATGAAAGGCACTGCAGACTACTTCAACCAGAAAAGTCAGCCATAGCAGAGCACCTGATGAACCAACCTGGACACAGCATATTATTTGAGAACACAGAAATGGAGGACCACTCTCACAACCACCATGTCAGGCTACACAGAGAAGCCATTGAAATCCATAAGCATGTGGACAGTCTCAACAGAAAGGAGGAAACCATGAAAATGAACAAAATCTGGCTACTAGTATTAAAAACTCTAAAATCATTGCAGTAAATAAAGAACAACACTCAAAACCAGGGGAATTTCAGACTAGAAACATCAGGGCCAGCTAATCACCTCCCAACAAAGGATTCTCCCAGGCATTAAGAAGCCAGACCTTGAAACTGCAAGGCAATCCAATGCTAATCAAGGTGGGTAATTGCAATATTCACACTGGCCACAAGCAGACAAGAGTTCTTTCTCCCACCCTGGACGTTCCACAGTTATATAAACCTCACTTGCCTAGTTTCCAAGAGACCTCACAGCCTCTGAGGATGCTTGCCAGAGATGTGCATGAAACGTCAGGAGAGAATGCTTCTGGAACATAGCCATACAGTTCGGAAAACTCACAGCAACCCAAACCCAGAATTAAGGATGTATGCATGTTTTGGGACACCTCCGCTGCACACAGTTATAGGTCATTTGCCTTTGTTTGGTTGTTACTGTCCGTTGACCGTTCATTGACATGAAGCCCCATGGATCTGAATGGGGCTTTCCATGAAGGAAACTGGAAAGAGATCTAGTTCAGGTCACCGGGAAACAAAAGAGTGTCATGTCAAGGCTTATTGCCGTTCTTTGCTGACATTGTGGGACAAATTGACAAAAAACCCGATGACATCACCTTTGACTGTTCTCAACTTCTTCTGACTCTTCGCTTCTGACATTCCTTTCGAAGTTGGAAGCATTGAAGTCAGACTAAAAGGGGATTGGATGAGGACTAAGGACACTTCTCCTTGTGCCCTGCTGTCATGATATGAGTGTTTATTTCTTTTCTCCTTTCGTTCCCCTTTCTCCCTTTGGTGTTCTTAGCTTACAGCGGCGGATCCTTGCAGGAGGGAAGGAGGGAAGGGGGGGAGAGAAAGAGAGGATAGATACAGGAGACAAACTGACGCCAGCATTGTGATCGGAAGGAAGGAGGGGCGCAAGGCGAAACGTTTTTTATGGCTAATTAAACGCTGTCAGGCCCCGACTCAGCCTCTGTTTTGATTTCTTCCTCTGCTCATGGAGAGAGACTGGCAAGGATCAGTTTCATATTGGGGGAAAAAATCCTTTCATTTGGTAGGTTATGCTCGAGCTTCTGCCCATTAGCTACGAAATAAGTCACGGTGCTGAAAAAAGGCAACAGTGAACGGTCAGTATACACCAGCCATGGGTAAACTTTGGCCCTCCTTCCAGGTGTTGGGGACTTCAACCCCCACCATTCCTAACAGCCTCAAGCCCCTTCCTTTTCCCCCTCAGCCACTTAAGCCACTTAAGTCCCAAACACCTGGAGGGAGGGCCAACGTTTAATAATAATAATAAATAAATAATAATAAATAATAATAATATCTCTCTCGACATTATTTCGCGAATGAAGAGTCTTAGGAAGGACTCATACCACGCTTTTAACAAGCGCGTTGATGACTAAAAAGGCCAATCTGAGATAGGCAAGACTGGTTTCAGAAAGCACCGCAGAAAGTCTCCTTGGGTGATGTCGTTCCCAAGTTGCGGTTCTTTCTGCGTTGCCGTTTCTCTTCGAGACCCATTCGGCGTGTCTTCTCAAAAGAGGCCGCAGCATTATAGATAGTGCATCTCCATGCCTCCCGATGTGAGGCCAGGGTGGACCATTGTTGGTGATCAATCTGGCCGAGCCTGAGATATTGTTTCAGGGAGTCCCTATATCTCTTTTAGGGGGTGCCTCTCTTGCGCTGACCTGTGGTGAGTTCACCATAGAGTAGTATCTTAGGGAGGCGGTGGTCCTCCATCCTAGAGACGTGCCCTGCCCAGCGCAGTTGTGTTTTCAATAGCATGGCTTCAATGCTGGTGATCCCTGCTTGCTCAAGGACAGCAACATTGTATATATACAGTCCACTGTATATTTAGGATTGTGCGAAGACAGCGCAGATGAAAGCGTTCGAGGAGTCGTAGGTGCTGGCAATCGGTGACCCATGTTTCAGACGCATATAGGAGAGTAGACAGTATGATAGCTCTGTACACACTGATTTTGGTGCTTTGCCTCAGGTGCTTGTTGCTCCAGACTCCTTTGTGAAGCCTTCCAAATGCACTATATGCCTTTGCTAAGCTGTGATCTATCTCTTTATCAATCTTGGCACCTGAAGATATGATGCTTCCCAGGTAGGTGAACTGCTGAACGGACTTAAGCACAGATGTGCCTATGCTGACATGGGGATGATGGTGTTCTTCCTGTGGTGCAGGCTGGTAGAGAACTTCCGTTTTCTTCAGGCTGACTCTAGCCCAAAAAGCTCTGCAGCTGTTGCAAAGCAGGATGTGAGGTGCTGCAGAGCTGCTTCTGAATGAGCTGCTTCTGAATGAGCAACAAGGGCAGCATCATCAGCAAAAAGCAGCTCACGGACTAGATAGTTGAGGGTCAAAATGGGGGCTTTCCTAATCTCTCCGGGCAAGGAATTCCAGAGTCGGGCCACAGAGGAGAAGGCCCTCTCCCTTGTGTCCACCAAAAGTGTTTGTGAGACTGGATATAGGTGAACTAAAACTCCAAAATTCAAGGTCAACTCTTATAGTATTATATTTTGGTTATGGGAGTTCTGTGTGGGAAGTTTGATTCCATTCCATCATTGGTGGAGTTCAGAATGCTCTTTGATTGTGGGTGAACTATAACTCCCAGCTGTTGAGCAAGACCTTCGTGTGTGTCTTTCTGCCATTCCTGCCAGGATATCTATGTTGAGTTCATCGAAACAGGCCCAGGTTTCACACTGAGTGTATAAATACATTTTAAAACATATTAACTATATGTATTACTGTGTTAGAGTGTCATTTTGGTTGGTGGTGTGCCCCAGGATTTTGTAAATGTAAAAAATGTGCCGCAGCTCAAAAAAGATTGAAAAACACTGCCTTAATACATTTCCTCATGTTATGATGACCCCCAAACCATAACATTGTTTTGGTTGCTTCTTCACAATCATAATTTTGCTACTGTTATGAATCGTAATGTAAATATCTGATATGCAGGATGTATTTTCAATCACTGGACCAAATTTGGCACAAATACACAATACACCTAAATTTGAATACTGGTGGGGTTGAGGGGGGTGTTGATTTTATCATTTGGGTGTTGTAGTTGTTGGGATTTATAGTTCATCTACAATCAAAGACATTCTGAACTCCACCAACGATAGAATTGAACAAAACTTGGCACACAAAAACCCCATGACTTAACAGAAAATGCTGGAAGAGTTTGGTGGGCATTGACCTTGAGTTCACCTACATCTAGAGCAGTGTTTCCCAACCAGTGTGCCGTGAGCAATCATCAGGTGTGCCATGGGAAATTGGCACTCTCCCCCCTCCTAGGTGCCCCCTCACAGGTTTCCATGAAACAAATTGAGCCTCTCCGCTTGGAAATGTTTACTATTTTACTGGATTTTTCGAGAGCTGTCCCCCCCCCCCAAGGAACTGTTTATAACAGCTTCATGACATCCATAGTTAACTGGAAGCAGGTTTCACTCAGGGTGAAATTTCACAAAGGTCTGGAGAACAAGCTCTATGAGGAGCGGCTTGAAGAGCTGAGCATGTTTAGCCTGAAGAAGAGAAGGCTGAGGGAAGACATGATAGCCATGTATAAATATGTGAGAGGAAGTCATATATATGTTGTGTTCATCGAAACAGGCCCAGGTTTCACACTGAGTGTATAAATACATTTAAAAACATATTAACTATATGTATTACTGTGTTAGAGTGTCATTTTGTGTCATTTTGGTTGGTGGTGTGCCCCAGGATTTTGTAAATGTAAAAAATGTGCCGCGGCTCAAAAAAGGTTGAGAAACACTGATCTAGAGAGTACTGTGGACTCAAACAATGATGGGTCTGGACCAAGCTTGACACCAATACTCAATATGCCCAAATATGAACACTGGTGGAGTTTGTGGAAAATAGACCTTGACATTTTGGAGTTGGAGTTGTTGGGATGTATAGTTCACGTACAATCAAAGAGCATCCTGAGCTCCACAACCGATAGAATTGAACCAAACTTGGCACACAAAACCCCTATGACCAACAGAAAATACTGTGTTTTCTGATGGTCTTTGGTGACCCCTCTGACACCCCCTCGTGACACCCCAGGAGTTCCGACTCCCAGGTTTATTTATTTATTATTTCAATTTGCTAAACCGCCCTTCTCGAGGCTCAGGGCGGTTTCCAAACATATAAAACAAATCGAGATAAAACATTCTAAAAATACCCTAAAAATACCATAACAGTCATTTACAGACACATAAAATCGCATAAAAACATACTAATCAGAGCAAAGTTGATTCAAGTAAAACAGTGGCAGCACGGCTAGGCGAGGATTGGCAGTTCAAGCACCGGTCAGATCAAACGCTTGCCTGAAGAGCCAGGTCTTGCACGACCTACGGAAGGCCATCAGGTCCCTCAGGGCCCGCGTCTCGGCCGGCAGCGAGTTCCACAGAACCGGGGCAGCCACCGAGAAACACTGCCGTATCAAATTCACAGTAATACTATAACAGGTGATCTGAAGGCACATAAACACACAGGAACACGTAATATTGTAATGTGATAACACTTTGGAATTTGACACCATCTAAAGTTTAGATATTTGAAGAAGTTTAGATTCCAAAGCGAATAATTTGGAGCAAAACTTCCAGTACCGGTTATGGTTAACTGTTATTTATGTAAAGTAAATCTTTGTCAGCCTCAGGTGGATCAAAACTGCAATTTGCTTAATTAGGAGTGTACTAACTGGGTAATGGGATAATTGCAGGTAATTATTCAGCTTCCATGTTCTTGATATGGGTGGAAGGGAAGACAGTTAGCTTGTTGCACGGTGTCTCTCCAGTACTATTGATCTCTGAAATATTAGTTTCTCCCCCAGTATTAACAGAATTTACGAGGGTGGGTCAATAAGTCAGTGACTTTTTGAATGAAACACAGGGGTTTGGATAAAAGATCATTTTATTTTTCAACGTAGTCTCCTTTGAGTTCTATACACTTTGTCCAACGTTTCTCCAATTTTTTTTATCCCTTCCAAAAAATAATATTTGTCAAGGTCATCAAAATAGGTATTTTTTTGTGAGATGATTTCATTGTTGGAGTCAAATCTCTTTCCGCCGAGCCATTTCTTCAGGTTTGGAAACATGAAATAGTCACTCGGGGCTAAATCCGGAGAATAGGGTGGATGAGGGAGCAATCCATATCCCAATTCATGGATTGTTGCCATGGAAATTGCACGTGTGCACCCTTGCATTGTCCTGCATTGTGAGCAAATGCGGCACCCATCTTGCGGAAAGCTTTATCATACCCAAGTGATCATTTAAAATTGAAACCACTGAGCCACGTGAGATGCCTATGGCTTCCACAATCTCTCACACTTTCAATCTCCGATCGGCCAACACCATATCGTGAATTTTTTCAATTGTTTCGGGTGTAGAGACCTCAACTGGGCGTCCAGAACGTTCGGCATCTTCCGTGCTTGTACAGCCACAACAACATTCAGTCAACCACTTTTTTTACCATTGAAATTGATGGTGCAGAGTCCCCATAGTATTTATCCAGCTTAGCCATGGTTTGAGTGATGGTTTTTTTCCGCAAAAAATATTGCTTAATGAGCACACAAAATTTACTTTTTTCCATTTTCTCCTCAAATCACACAGTCGTCTGCTATCAATGGCTGTCAAACACAAACTAAATGACGCAGCTTGTTTAAATTTTGACAGGAGTCAACTGACAGGTGCCCGTTGACAGGAGCAGTGTTGCCCTTTCAGTGAAGAGGCGGGAAATTCAAAAAGTCACAGACTTACTGACCCACCCTCATACATAAACAAAGAAGCCACATTTATGTAATCATAATCAATGTTAAATATTTACACTGCAAGAGCAAGTTCTGTTGCAAGTTTTGTATTGGGACACAACAGTGAAAAAAGCCTTAACTAGTAACATTTCTCTCAATGAATGGGTTTTCCCATAGCCCAAAGATACATGAAATGATAAACAGGTTCTTGGAGTGTAGCCAACTTTGCGGCTGTCCAAGAAAGGCACTGCAGATAAGAGAAAGGTGTAAGATTTGTAACGGAGAAGCTTGCAAACACATGTTTTAAAAAAGCACACTTCAAGGATAAGAGTTTATTGTCTCCTGCAATGTAATCTGAAGGCACTGCAGTCAAAATATTTTGAGGGCAATAAAATCCCAAGGTAATGATGATCATCATTCATATAAACACCATCTTTCTACATCAGTGTTTCCCAAGCAGTGTGCCGGGGCACACTAGTGTGCCGTGAACAATCATCAGGTGTGCCATGGGAAATTGGAACCTCCATTGGGGGGGTCTAGTGTGTTGAAGTATAAAAACCGTAAGAAACCTACCTCGATAAAGGCACAAAATTACAAACACCCCCCTCCCCACCCGTTGTCTACTTGGTCTCTTCCTCTCCATGCATTGCGAAGGCCCGTCTCCCTTTCTCCAAGTAGAGATCCCCTCTTGCCTCCTGGGGGTTCTGTGTGGGAAGTTTGGCCCAGTTCTATCATTGGTGGGGTTCAGAATGCTCTTTGATTGTAGGGGAACTATAAATCCCAGCAACGACAACTCCCAAATGTCAAGGTCTATTTCCCCTGAACTCCATCTGCGTTCATATTTGGTCATATTAAATATTCATGCCAAGTTTGGTCCTGATCCAACATTGTTTGAGTCCACAGTGCTCTCAGGATATAGGTGAACTACAACTCCAAAACCCAAGGTCAATGCCCACCAAACTCTTATAGCATTTTCTCTTGGCTATGGGAGTTCTGTGTGGGAAGTTTGTGTCTTTCTGCCATTCCTGCCAGGATATCTATGTTGTGTTCATCGAAACAGGCCCAGGTTTCACACTGAGTGTATAAATACATTTAAAAACATATTAACTATATGTATTACTGTGTTAGAGTGTCATTTTGTGTCATTTTGATTGGTGGTGTGCCCCAGGATTTTGCAAATGTAAAAAGTGTGCCACGGCTCAAAAAAGGTTGGAAAACACTGTTCTACATAACTCACCAAGATCTGATCTTCTCAGCCACTGCCAGAGTGTTCAGGTGTTCGGTCACTTAGTGTTTTTTTTAAAATAACACTTTCGACACGGTAGATCATGCATTATTGACCCACTGTTTAGCCGTGACGGGAGTTAGGGGGACTGCCCTTAAATGGGTGTCCTTTTTTCTTCAAGACCGGGGACAACGTGTGGAGAGGGGAGGGATGGCTTCTGGGAGACTCCCATTAAGTTGTGGGGTTCCCCAGGGAGCTATCCTCTCTCCTTTATTGTTTAATATCTATACGCATCCGCTCACCTGACAGGTCTGGGATTTTGGTCTGGAGTGTCATCCGTACGCTGATGACACCCAGCTGGTGCTGAGAATGGATGGCAGGCCGTACCTGATTGTTCCCATCAATGCCTTGAAGCCGTGACTGGATGGCTGCATACCAGCTGGCTGAAGGTGAATCCCTCAAAGATGGAGATCCTATAGCTGGGTGAGTGCCAGTTGCCTACTCTGGATTGTCAGATTATTGCATTTTGAATAGCAATTCATGAGTCAGCACAAGATACATTTTCGCAGTTTGAGATGACCTGCAGTGTGACATGTTTGACACCAGATGGCGCTGTCTCAAGACTGCTAAATGGAACCTTGAGGAATGTCAGTTACAAAGTGACAGTTGGGATTTAATATCTGTGAGAAAAGGATGTTTAGAAAGGTAGCTGTGATGGCTGTTGTTTTTCGATGTTTTGCCAGTTATTGTTAAATACAATTCAATACAAAGTTATATATTTACCTTGTGAATTGAATGAGAGTTTCATTATTCACTCGAACAGAGACTGGAGTTTTTGGGCCGATGAGGAATTAAACTTCTATATTTCTGTTGCCTATCCGCTGTGACATAAATACTCAACGCCGAAGATGGATGACGAGCGGTTTAAGCCCGTCTTTGGTAAAAAGCCTGAGGGTCCAACTAGACCCACTGCTATTGATGGAGATTCAGGTCTCCATGGTTAGCAGGTCCGCATTGTTCCATCTCTGACAGGCTAGGCGACTGGCTCCTTACCTATCCAGGAATGACCTAGCTATGGTGATCCAGGCGACGGTAATCTCGAGTTTAGACTACTGTAACGCCCTCTACATCGGCCTTCCCTTGTCGACAACCCGGAAACTTAAGCTGGTGCAAAATGCTGCTGCTCGATTGCTGGTGGGGGCACCTGCAAGAGAGCACATTACACCAATCTTTCAGCAGTTGCACTGGCTGCCAATAGAGTACTGGATTGTTTTCAAGGTGCTGGTTCTGACCTTTAAGGCCTTGCATGGTCTCTAGGGCCAGTGTACCTGAGGGACCGCCTCACCCCATAGGTTCCCCCAAGATCGCTACGATCAGAAGAACAAAATCTTTTGGTGATTTCAACAATCCATTCCTGCCACCTCTCAGTAACAAGACAAAGAGCCTTCTCCGTGGTGGCGCCGACATTATGGAACGCGTTACCAGACGGAGTTCGCGCTATCACGGAGTTAGCCCCTTTCCGGAGGGCCTGCAAGACGACCCTTTTAAAGCAGGCCTTCAATTTAAGCGCCTCCTGACAATTCTCACCATGCCTTTGTGTTTTATATAACAAATTGTTTTATGTGCATTTTTATACTTTTTTTTTATGTAAACCGCCCCGAGCCTGCAGGGAGGAGTGGGATATAAAAGTGAGCAATAAATAAATAAATAAAGGCGATGATAATTTAATTCAAATATCAGTGAAAAATGTTCTTTTAAAAATATAAATAAAAGCATTTTATTGGCTGGGCTTTATTTTATTTATTTATTTATTTAGCACATTTGTATACCTCTCCCTCTCAGCCCGAAGGCAACTCGGGGAGGTTCACAAAGCAACAAATTGAATGCCAATAACATCATGCAAAAAAGCATTTAAAACAATTAAAAACATTAGCAAATAAATTCAAACCGTAACAATAATAAAAACAACATTAAATCTCCTAGATAAAACATAATCCAATTTCGTAATCCAATTGTTCCAATCCTATGCCAGTTACGCTGCCTTTTCAAATGCCTGTTCAAACAGCCAAGTTTTGACCTTTTTTCGGAAAGCCAAGAGTGAGGGGGCTGACCTAATGTCCACGGGAAGGACGTTCCACAGCCGAGGGACAACTGTTGAGACGGCCCTGTCTCTCGTCCCCGCCAAACACATTTCATGTGCTCATTAAACATTATTTTTTGTGGAAAAAACCATCACTCAAACCAAGGCTAAGCTTGATAAATACTATGAGGACTCTGCACCATCAATTTCAATAGTAAACAAAGTGGTTTACTGAATTTCGTTGTGGCCGTGCAAGCACGGAAGATGCCAAACGTTCTGGACACCCAGTTGAGGTCTCTACACCCGAAACAATTGAAAAAATTCACGATATGGTGTTGGCTGATTGGAGATTAAAAGTGCGAGAGATTGTGGAAGCCATAGGCATCTCACATGGCTCAGTGGTTTCAATTTTAAATGATCACTTGGGTATGAGAAAGCTTTCTGCCGCAAGATGGGTGCCACATTTGCTCCCAATGCAAGGTTGCACACATGTGCAGTTTCCATGGCAAAAATCCATGAATTGGGATACGAATTGCTCCCTCATCTGCCCTATTCTCCAGATTTAGCCCCGAGTGACTATTTCTTGTATCCAAACCTGAAGAAATTGCTTGGTGGAAAGAGATTTGACTCCAACGATGAAATCATCTCACAAAGAAATACCTATTTGGATGACCTCAAGAAAGCTTATTTTTTGGAAGGGATAAAAAATTGGAGAAACGTTGGACAAAGTGTATAGAGCTCAAAGGAGACTACGTTCAAAAATAAAATGATTTTTAATCCAAAAACCTGTGTTTCATTCAAAAAGTCACTGACTTATTGACCCGCCCTCGTATATGTTCTCTAGTTCCTTCACAACTGCCCTTCCGAGCCTTAACCTCCTTGTTTCTTTATTACAGCCTCCATTTCTGATTCCTTTTAGAACTACTGAATAATTAACCGTGGAATCTGATTGTAATCCCTTCTGTGATGTTCAAACAGATTGTACATGGCTAAAATTAGAAATGGTCTTTTAGCGTTTTTGCTGATTCTAGAAAAGGGTGTTTGCAAATATACCACAGAAATGGGAACTGTATTGACCTCTAAGACAAACACATGGTTTCAAGCCTAAAATGGAGATTAGTGCTCCCAGAAGCCATTGCGATTTGATCCTTAATTTTATATTTAGAGCTCCAAAGTACAGTTAATGACATTTATAAGAGTTCATAAAAGTTATGATGAGACTTCAGTATTGGAGAGGGTGATAGGAACTTAGTGTGGTTTTGCGATGTGTCATTACGTTTCAGTGGTGAGTCTCTTAGTGTGTTTAGGGACAGAGGAAGCTACCTTATATGGAACTAGCTGTCCCCGGCACGCGTTGCTGTGCCCTATTTAGGAGATGCGAGAAAGTCTGAGTATGTAAGGGTTGGAAATGATGTTACTTACGGTCTTGGTGGGGTCATGTAGGCATGAATTGCGCACTTTCTATGTGTGCTCCAAATGATGCCATCTGGAAGCATGAGTTGTATTGTCTTATATAGCGGAGGAAGTGTTTTGATTCTGGAGTGTGTCCACTCAGCAAAGTCTGTAGTGGTTGTGGAGGAGTGGCAAGTGGTGGTAGAGAGACTTTACCAGCTAGGCAGCACATTCCTGTTGTTTCTGCTGGGTATTTCAGGGCTTTGCAATGCGTGCAGATGTGCGTTAGGGTGCCAATGTCGGCCTCTGGCGCCATGCTGTAGTCTTCTGCAGCGTTGTATCTGAAGGGTAGGCGGTGGAATTGGTTGTGGTGTTTTTGAAGTTTGTTTTCTGTGTTGCGACGTCGTGTTTCTGCGCTCCTTGCGCGCTGCTGTTGTGTTGCATTTCTGCGTCTTTGTTGTTCCTGGCTGCGCGCTTCTTCTTGTCGTGCAGTTCTTTGCATTTGGTTCTCAGCTGTGCGCGTGCAGTGACCTGTTGTCTGTGTCTCTGCTGCGCAGTGCGCGTTTCTGTTCTGGCGTTTGTTCTGCCCTTTTTGTTTGATGTATGTAGCATTGTGAGTGTGTCGTCCAATGCTGTTATTTTTAGAAGGCATGGCTTGTCTTTTGGGTCAGTTTCTGTCTGTGTGGAAGGAAGGAATGGTTTTGTTTGTGGTGGTGGTAGGTGTTGTGTGTACGGGTCCCGTAAGGTTGGTGGGATGGGTTGTGATTGGAAGTTGTGTTGTGTTGTGTGGGTAGGAATTGCTGGAGAATTGCTCCCTCATAGAGTTTGGTTTTGACAGTTTAACCCTCAAACACCAACTGACAACTGAAATCTCTCAGCATTCTATCCGAGCCTTGGATGGCTCCTGTCAGCGTTGCTATGGTTACTCTTCCTCTCTGCATTTTGTGTGGACCGATGTCAGCCAATGGCATTTGCTGGCAGCCATGGAGGATGCTGGGAAATGTAGGTTTTTTTACTCATTGTTTTGGGGGCCTTTTAGGTTTTGGGGGGGAAAGTTTCTTTGCTACAAACGTACCTTGCTTGAGGCCTATTTCTGTTGGCAAGTTTTGTGTTTCTGCGTTGTAAGGTTTCTCTGTTTCAGGTAGTCTTCACATGACGACTGTTCCTTTATATATATAGATTATACCATTGGAGTTAATTGCTATCAGTTTCAACTTATTGAGTCAATTTCCTTGTTTCAGTCGCTCTTCCTGGAGTGCAGTTCTCCTCTTTTAATACTGCCTTCTACCTTGCTAGCTAACATTATATTTTCTAATTAGTCATATCTTCTCGTGATATGTCCAAGGTACCATTATGTCAGTTTAGTCAGGGAAGAATTAAAGCTTTATCTGTTCTAGGCATGAGCTCCTGCTGTTAGCCCCAGTTTCTGCCAACCTAGTAGTTTGAAAACATGCACCGGGAATGTGGCGTAGCTGGCTGGGTGTCAGCTGTATAAGATCTCTACTGACCATAAGGTCATGGGTTCGAGGCCTGCCCGTGTCAAGGTAAGCGCTCAACCAATTGTGTAGCTCGTTGTCGACCTTTGCAACCTGAAAGACAGTTGCATCTGTCAAGTAGGAAATTTAGGTACCACTTGAGTGGGGAGGCTTAATTTAACTGATTTACAAGGCCATGAAATATCTAGGAAATACACACAAAATGAGTGAAGTAATGTGACAGCTCCTCCTGGTGGCCAGAAAAGCTGGAATGTTAAATTGTCTCTTGTGTCTGTCTTATATGTTGCATGTCAAATGGCATTGAATGTTTGCCTGTAAATGGGCATTGTGATCCGCCCTGAGTCCCCTGCGGAGTGAGAAGGGCGGAATATAAAAGATGTAAATAAATAAATAAATGCATGTAGATCATTAGGGACCACTCCAGCGGGAAGGTAACGGTGCTCCATGCTGTCATTCTGGCCACATGACCTCGGAGTTGTCTACAGACCATGCCGGCTCTTTAGCTTAGAAATGGAGGTGAGCACAAACCCTCAAGAGTCAAACACAACTGGACTTAATGTCAGGGGAAAACCTTTACCGTTACCTTATGGTGTGATGGTGTGAGGATTGGACTATGACTCCGAAGGCCGTGGTTCAATTCCCAACTTGGGAAATTCATTAGTTGACCTTGGATGAGTCACACACTTTCAGCCAAAGAACATGCCATGATTAGTTCACCTTAGGGTCACCATAATTCTGAAATAATTTGAATACACACAACAACTACTACTAAGGTGAAGAAGTTCATACTTGGTTTGAGTTGGCTGTTATCTGTCATCTAAACTGAAAGCAAGTTTCTTTCAGGGTGGTTTGTGACATGATATTAAGTCAAGGGAGCAAGAGGTGTAAATGACTTGTGCTTCCTGTTCTCTGTGGTTGTCTGACTCACTCAGAATCGACATTGTGCATTTTCTTGCCAAAGAGGTGGCCTACTAGGAGTGATGCACAAGATGAATTTGATCAAAATTAAGGGAAGACAAAGGTAGACTTTCCGTTTATGTTTCATCCTTTTTAGTCATGTTTCATACAACTCATACTTGTCAGACTTGCTTTCCTCTGTTAGCCTGCCTTTTCTCAGTAATGTGGGGGGGGGGGGGGATGTTGGGAAGGGTAGTTTCTAACATTTGTTCATAGATGTTTTGTCGTTGTCTTCCTCTTGAGTGCTGAGAGACTGAGGGCCCTTCCACACAGCCCTCTATCCCAGAATGTCAAGGCAGAAAATCCCACAATACCTGCTTTGAGCTGGGTTATCTGAGTCCACACTCAGATAATGTGGGATTTTCTGTCTTGTGTGGAAGGGCCCTCAGAGAGTATAATTGGTTCAGGATCACTTAGGGCCCTTCCAGACAACCTCTACAGGATCTGATCCCAGGTTTTGTGTTTATCCCAGATTATCTGGGAGTGTGGACTCATATAATCCAGTTTAAAGAAGAAAACATGGGATCAGATCCTGGTATATAGGGCCTGTCTGGAAGGGCCCTTAGTGGGTTTCCATAGACAACTGGAAATTTGAATTTTGATCTCACATAGGGCCCTTCCACACAACCCTATATCCCAGAATATCAAGGCAGAAAATTCCACAATATCTGCTTTTGAACTGGGTCATCTGAGTCCACATTCAGATAATGTGGGATTATCTGCCTTGATATTCTGGGATATAGGGCTGTGTGGAAGGGCCTTGAGTCCAAGGAGTCATGTACACCAGTGTTTCCCAACTGCTGTTCCGCTGCACACTACGGTTCCGTGACGGATCATCTGGTGTGTCGCGAAAATGTCTCCCCCCTTTCTTCCTCCTTCTGCCTGCTGCTGCTTTGGGGAGGAGGAGGAAGGACAGGGTGGTGGCAGCGGTGGTGAAGAAGGAGGGGCTGGGGCTCTGTCTCCTTCGGCCGTTTCCCCTCCGCGCGCCAGCCAGCCGGCCCATCCCAGCTGCCACGGAGGGCCTGGGCACCTCAGGGAACCTTGGAAGAAAGGCTCCCCGCAGGGCCCAGGACCTGCCTGGGAGCCGAGTTTGGCCGTCTCGTGTCTTCCGCCGAGCCCGGCAGGAGACGCGAGCCGGCCAAACCCGCCTCCCAGGCAGGGCCTCTTCCCCAGCCTCTCCCTCTGCTTGTGAGGGAGAGCCTGGGGAAACAGAGGAGATGGATCTCGGGCCCTGGCTGAGATCCATCTCCGTTTCCTTGCAGGGAGCCTTTCTCCCAGTTCGCGGCTCCACCAAGCCCGGCGGAGCCGTAAACTGGGAGAACGGCTCGCCACAGGGCCCCCGCCCCTCCCTCCTCCCTCTCCTTTTTGGTGCGCGCGAAACCGCTCTCGGCCTCCCTCCGGTTCCCTATCTATTTCCCCCAAACTCCATCTGTGTTCACATTTGGGCATATTGAGTATTCATGCCAAGTTTGGTCCTGATCCAACATTGTTTGAGTCCAGAGTGCTCTCTGGATGTAGGTGAACTACAACTCCAAAACTCAAGGTCAGTTAACTATATGTATTACTGTGTTAGAGTGTCATTTTGTGTCACTTTGGTTGGTGGTGTGCCCCAGGATTTTTTTTAATGTTAAAAGTGTGTCGCGGCTCAAAAAAGGTTGGGAAACACTGATGTACACTATAGAATTAGTGCATTTGATACCAATTTAAGTGCTATGAAATCTTGGTAATGGGGTTTTTTTATAAGGTGTTTAGCCTTTTGTGCCCATCTATAGTGTAAATGTACTCCTAGAGTGCTGGTGCCTCATCAAACTACAACTCACAGGAGTTCATGTGGTGTCAAACTGGTCAGTTTTAAGGAATGTTTGGGACATTAGACCGCAGCTCCTGTCAATCCTAGACAACGGTAATGTATGGGAACTGCAGTCCAGCAGCATCTGGAAAAACACTCATTCTTCTCTGTAGTTCATAACTGGTTGTCTCACTCTGAAATGTAATTATTGCCCCTTTTCAATATTGAATAATATTCATATTTGAATGTTAACATTTGAATAATAATTAGATTGTGTATCGTATTAAACATATACACCTATCAAAAACATTATTTACATTTCTGTTGTCTTTCAGATCCACTCTATTGACTTGCCTTTTCCTTCAGCTCTTGATAAACAAGAGTCACGTGAGATCATGTCATGTTAGGAAATGAATGAAGGTGCCTTTAGATCCAGTCTGACCAGGTGTTCTTTTATGCAAGCCCCTCCTGAAAGGGAAAAAAATCCATTGTGCAACCAAGTTGTATAAAATCACATCTGATTGCATTTCCTCAGTTACTTTCAAGTGGGAGAATATGTGGCAAGTTGAGTGCTTGAGGCTACAAATTCCAAAGAAGAAATCAGTTTTTGGATACTTGTGTTTCCTTTATGGTCCTTCCCATATTTATGCCCTTTTCTGTAAGCAAGTGGTTTGAGAGCCCTGCTGTTCTTATTGGTAGACTTTTTAATCTGCTCATTGATCACAAACTACAGTTGGCTCTTTAGTCATCTGCAGTCACAACAACCTCATATTAACAACTCATGCTCTAGAGTTGAACATCTGAGCAGAAATAATTGGGTGCAGGGTCATGGTTTGTGACATTATATGCCTTCTAAGCACATTTTCAAGTGAGAATTTTAACTGGGCTGCAGAACCATATTTTCTGCATCAGTCAGTCCATGCTTTACCAGAGGTGAGCCCTGCATTTTCAGTAGAGAACATAAGACCTCTGGCTTGGGTCCATTGTTTTGTGTTTTTTTTCTGGTGTAAAACACTTCAAAGGCAACGACAGGTTATAAAATGGAATATACTCTCTGGTACTTTTTAAAAGCTCATATATGGAAGTTGGCTTTTCACATTTGAAGGTCATGTTATAGAACTGTTCCTGTACCTGTTCAAGGTGTCTTGATTTGACCTGATTTCTGTTGAAATATATTTTTGCAGGTTTGTTTTTTAAGTCTTAAGTGGGATATGGGAAAAAGGGGAAAACATCCTACATCACTCTTCTTGGCTTTTCTTTGCAAATGAAGATTCAGGAAGGACTCATCTCACACTTTCTACAAGCACGTTGATGATTAAGAGGTTGGATGTGTCCTTCGAGCCTGTGCAATGGACCTTTCTGGTGGAGCGCAGCATGCACAGAACTGGCCTCACCCTTTAAACTAAAGGTTTGTCTGTCGGAGCCTAGCAAGCTGGGATGGTGGCAGCGAGATCCTCAGGTCATAGGTTTGGTTCAAGTTTCCTTCTCTTAGATGGTTGACCGTACAGGGTTAGACGAGCACCATCTGCCCAGGTTGAAATTCCTTCTCCTAGGAAGGTTGCCAAAAGGTTAAAGAGCCCATCTTGCCCATTGACACTCTTTGTCAGAACTTCAGTTTTCTTCAGGCTGACTTCCAGCCCAAGCAGCGATTGCAAAGCAGGATGTGAGGCGCTGCAGGGCTTCTTCTGAATGGGTGACAAGGGCAGCATAGTCGGCAAAAAGCAGCTCACGGACTAGATAGTTTAGAGCCCCCAGGGTGCTCAAGAAGTTAGGTGGCTCGGGTTAGGAGCTGCCCAGGTTTGAAGTTCTCCTAGGAAGGTTGCCAAAAGGTTAAAGAGCCCATCTTGCCCCTGACTTTTGTCAGGTGATCTTCGGCCCAAGCCTCACCAGCCTGGATGGGGTGCATCCACGCCAGATAGTTTAGAGCAGGGGTGCTCATTAGGTAGCGCTACACCCTGCGTGATCACGGATGGGGTGCACGCTCCTGCTGCTGGCTTCTGCTCTCACGGTGCTCCTTTCGCCTGCGGGGCATTGCAGGAAGAAGGAAGCACAAGGCGGGGCCTCTGGAGGGAGCGCCCTGCCTCTCTCTCGTCCAGAAGCAGCTGTGCAGCCTCAGTTGCCGGCGAGACAGGCAGGGCGGAGCGCTCCCTCTGGATGCCCCGCCTCGTGCTTTCTCCTTCCTGCAATGCCCCGCAGGCGGAAGAAGCACTGTGCGGGCAGAAAACAGTGGTACCAGTGGCTTCCCTCTCTTTGATGAGTTGTATTTTAGTAAAGTCATTTATGATCACATGAAGTTGAATTGCACTGTTACGCAATGTTCATGTTCTCAGGAGGGAAGTGGATATATAGATAGGCCATTGGTACCGTTGCAAAAGAACTGTCGAGCAAGCAGCATATCTATTGTGAAACGGTCCCATAATGGCAGCCCTTTTGTTGAACAGGACATCTTGTGCAATCCAGTGTTGTGCATGGTTGTGTGTCACGTCAGCAATGTATCTCAGTCTTGGTCATAAAAGATGGCAGTATTAAACCTGAGGACTTGGTCAAGAGCCAAAGGACCGGGTTCACGTTCTCATTAGGGCTTTTGAGTTCATCTCCAAATGAATCAGCGGCTCTCTCCCATTCTCCGCTCCAACCCTGAACAGCAGCCTAATGAAACTCAAGGGATTCTTAAAAGTAGTTTGTAATAGAATACGGAAGGCTGATGCTCCATTTTAAAAAGAATTCCACTGGGAAAATGCAGTCATAGGAGTTATCCTTTTAGAAAAGCTTCTGGGTTATGTTTCCTAAAATGTATTTTCTGGCTAAAATGAACAGAGAGAGATGGTAATGAGGTAACTAAGGATTATTCCGGAGTTCTAGATGGGGCATTATGATGGTGTTGTGAATTAGTTGGAAAATAAATACTTGGCTTGATGGAACTAGAAATGGACTGATGGTGGATTGTAAGGCCACATTTGGAGTACTGTGTACAATTCTGGTCTCCGCACCTTAAGAAGGATATAACGGAACTGGAAAAGGTACAGAAAAGGGCAACAAGAATGATCCAAGGGATGGAGCGGCTCCCTTATGAAACCAGGTTGCAACGCCTTGGTCTTTTCAGCCTTGAAAGACGGCGTTTAAGAGGTGACTTGATCGAAGTGTATAAAATCATGCATGGGATAGAAAAGGTGAATAAAGAAAAATTATTTTCTTTGTCACAAAACACTAGGACTAGAGGGCACTCCCTGAAGCTCCAAGGTAGGAAAATTAGGACTAATAAAGGGAAATACTTCTTCACCCAGAGGGTCATTGGGTTATGGAACTTACTTCCAGAAGAGGTTGTGACAGCTGTCAGCCTGAACAACTTCAAGGCAGGATTAGACAGATTCATGGATACCAAGTGTATCGGTAGTTACTGAAAAGGACATTCAAGTGCCACCTCGGAGTTGGTTGAGGTAGGCAGGATTTCCCTGGGTACTGGTTGTGGGGGGTCGGGAGCAGGTCAGGGTTTTGCCCTCCCTTCTGCTCAAGATCCCGTGTACAACTGGTGGGCCACTGTGTGATACAGAATGCTGGACTAGATGGGCTGAGGTCCGATTCAGCATGGCTCTTATGTTCTTATGTTCTTACCTGTTCTAATTCACATAGAAATTCAACTTAAGAACAAACCTGCTAGTGGATTGCAACAGATTACTGGTGAAATGGTACATATATCAATGTAATGTGGTGGAGCCATGTATGTGACCTCCTGAAGGCCGAATGGCCTCATATCACAGGAAATGCACCTTCCCAAGCTAGCATAAACTCAGAGCAGTGAATGAAAATATCTATTGAGATGACCTAGTGGGGAACATGGTGTTGCTGTCCCCGCTGACTTTGCCCTGCAAGATTTGTCTCCTATCTACCCACCGACAGTTGCTTTTAGATCAGCCAGGTTTACTTCTGCTTTTGAATCATGGAATAGGGTGGAGTTCCTTATGTAGCTAGAAGAGTATTTGCAGCTACACATCCTGCTCTATCCACTGATTTTGCCTTGCAAGCCTGCTATGCCACCCCAGCATTATTACCCCATCAAGAATACAGAGTTCTGAAATTTACGTTTTCCTTTAGAAGTATATAAACCTAACATTTACAACATCCTAGTAAGTATGACTCCCAAAATTAATAGCTTGGTGGGAGTTAACAGAAAGGGAAAGGGGGCAAAATGTGTTTCCATGTTATGCATGGAGAAGAGGAATTAATTTCTACACTGGGAGTAGAAGAAGGGTGGAAGGCTGCAGTCCTTTTTCAAGGCGCCATCATTTAGAGCAGGGGTGCTCACACTTTTTCAGCATGCGAGCTACTCTTAAAGCAACCAAGTCCAAAAGATCTACCTGCCCCCGCCACCGTGCACTCTTGCCACCGCACGTGCTCCTGCTGCTGTTTTCCGCCCACATAGCGCTTCTTCTGCCTGCGGGGCATTGCAGGAAGGAGAAACCATGAGGCGGGGCATCCAGAGGGAGCGCTCCGCCCTGCCTGTCTCAGCAGCAACGGAGGCTGCACAGCTGCTTCTGGATGAGAAAGAGGCAGGGCGCTCCCTCCAGAGGCCCCGCCTCATGCTTCCTTCTTCCTGCAATGCCTCACAGGCGAAAGAAGCACCGCGAGAACGGAAGCCAGCAGCAGGAGCACGCGTGCGTGCAGGGTGTGCATGCGCATGGCAGGAGCACCCCAGCCAGCTGGTGAGGCCCGAAGATCACCTTGGGGTCATTGTTGACCTGGTGGAATCCATCCACATTATTGATATTCTTGAATTATTCTGATTAGGATTATGTAAATACTGTACCACCAATACTTTGGTTATATTGTTGATTAACACGCCCTGAAGAAGCTGGGATACTTACCTGCGAAACGGGATTTGGGATCCTCCTAGAAACTATACATGACCCGTTGGCGTTGCAGCTACAGCTGTGGGAGTGGCCAGGCCCATAGCTGCGCTTTCATCGGAACTTTACTGGCTTGAGTGTATTGGTGTTTTGGCAGTATATGCTTCACTGCTTGGACCTTACAGTATCCACTGTGGTCTGAATAAACTCATTTTGATATTTTCCTATTCCACTGTCTGGAACTGGTACTCATTTGGAGTCCTCCTGGGTTCCGCCCACTGCTCCCTGGGTGGGCCCTAGTGCGCGCGGAGCGCCCGCAGGTCTTTCCACGTTGGGTTCTTCCATCCAACGCGGGGCAGGCCCGTTTTTCCTATGTATACATCTCCAGCCCTCCATTGACTGAGACCCCCTGATCTGGCGTTGGACCCTTTGGGAGGCATCGTTCGCGCATCGGCGCTGGGGGCCTCCCCCCCGCCTTCCTCTAGTCCACCTCTCCCTTTCCTCCTGCCTACATCATTGCCTGGGACCTCCCCGAGTGACGTATCTATGCCCTGGGACACGACGTGACATCGGGATTGCCCGTTCGCATCATCCAGCCCCTCCCCAGGAGATCCCCGCCGGCGTTCCCCGCTTCCGGGTTGCCTGTCCACCTCATCTACCCGGGACAGGCTGCTGGCCTCACGTCCTTTGCTACTCACCAGGACGCCCGACGTCATCAGGCGGTGCCCAGCTTTGCCGTGCGTCCTCTGGCCAGCGGCGCGGCTTTTTTCCTGGCCGCAGCCCCCCCCCCGCCCTCCAGCCTGATGGATTTCCACACTAGATGGACACGATATGTGGGTTTTGGACCCATAACAGGACGGTACCCAGGGGGGCTTGGGATGGTATCCTACGCATTGGTTTATTGTTCATTATTATTATACTGTCATATTAGTTCGCTTGACTTAGGGTGGTCCAGTTGGCAATGAGCATTTGTTTGGTCTGTATGGCTTTACATTTGTTTATGGAGGGTTGAAATTATTATTATTTTTGATGTTTGATTGAGGTCCTGTCCCATAGGGGCATCTCCCTTTTGGACAGACTTTGGTGTCTCACACTGGTCCCATACCCAACAGCGTGGGGGACTGGGCGCATTAGTGTATATGCTACTGTGATTCACGTTAATATACCACGTCCACACAGTTGAGACATTTACGTCACGGACATACATATCTGTTTAGATTGGCAGTTGTGTGTTGAGAACCTGGAAGAGGGCCGAAGATCTACTAGTAGCTTCCGAGCTACCTAATGAGCACCCCTGATTTAGAGTAAATCAATATTGGGATTTGTAGCTGGGTGAGGAATTACCACCCTTTCACAGGCAAAGGTAAATACTTTGTAAAAGTACAACTCCCATGATTCCATACCATTGAACCATCATACTTAAAAGTGGTGTCAAACTGCATTATAATTCTACAGTGTAGATGCACTCCACCTTGATGCCTTTCCAAGACTGCTTGGAGGATTACTTGGTATGTTCTGGGTGTCCACTGCTGCCTAAACACAAGCCTGGTGTACAACAAATGTGTGCAATACATTCATGCTGGAATCAAATGGAACAAGACAAAAAATGAGGCAAGATTCCACTTAGCATGCAACGGTGGAACGAAACTTTTTCGCCCTTTGTACTAAAGGTCCAAAGTGTTCCTTTCTTTCATTATGAAAGGATCTGTGGGTACTTTATGAGACTAGTAAGATCTTTCCCCTCATTTGATCTCTAAAACTGTACATGTTACTTCAATATCTAGACACAGAGAGAGAAAAAAGCTGCTAGATGATGTCATTGGTCTCAATGTCACCGAAAGTGCCAAATCAATTAATGGACTCAAGAGAGGGCTGTCTAGACGGATGTCGCACTCAACTCTTATGTACTGTCGGTTGATGGGGAGAGGGAACAACACACTGGCGCTCTGCTTACTAGAATCCAAGGATGACAATTTGGATCAACTAAAATAAGAATAATGCTTGCAAACATATTAGTTCCATCCTATTGGAGCAGTTCTTATTTACTTGTATTATGTCAATAAAGAGATGTATTCAAGAATCACAATGATGCACAGCTTTTTCAGTCTGTATGGCTCCTTTCTGCTAGTATTGCTGTTAATAATAATAATAATAATAAAACTTTATTTCTAACCCGCATCCATCTCCCCAAAGGGGACTCGGAGCGGCTTACATGGGGCCGTGCCCGAACAACAAATCACAAAAAAAATCACAAACATCAGAAAACAATAAACACAATAAAAATCCATCTATGAAAACACAGCAACATAGGTGAATCTAAAACGGAAACGAAAGGGCGAGCCACATGTACATATAAAATGTTTAAAAACTCTGGGGAGATAACAGGAGTAGTGTCAACACATAAATATCAAAGCAACAGCTATCTACTTTGCCTGAAAATACTTCTCACCCTTACAGTTTTGCAATAAAACACTGAAACCGCCGAAAGCTGCCAGGTATGCAGCTACGAGGCAGGCAGAGGAGAAAGTACATTTTCAGAACGGCTTCCTGACTTTATACTGTAGTTCAGGTACACGCTCCACCAGGGCAATAGATATCTTGAGCAATGATCAATCTACTTGCCCCCAAGGAACTGGGAAATTGATGCTTCTGTTCGATGTTTGATGTTTTGTCTTATGTCTGATATAACAGACTGTGGGTTTTAAAATTTAATTTTAGTTGTTACGTCATTTGTTTTTATATGTTGGGTTGCCAAATTTTGTTGCGATGGATGTATTGTTGTTGTGTTCAGGCATTGAAAGTTTGCCTTTTATGTTTGGAATCCGCCTTGATTCTCTCCGGGGAGATAGGGTAGAATATAAATAATCATAATTATTATTATTTTATTATTACACTAGGATGGCACTGAAATGGGAGATCTCTTTCCCTATTGCCCATAATCACAATGAGAGGAGAAACTTCTGTGTGTGTGTGTGTGTGTGTGTGTGTGTGTGTGTGTGTGTATCTATCTCTTGGCATTACTTCGTGAACGAAGATTCTTAGGAAGGACTCATCCCACGCTTTTTACAAGCGTGTTGATGACTAAGAAGGCCAATCTGAGATAGGCAAGTCTGGTTGCAGAAAGCGCAGCAGAAAGTCTCCTTGGGTGATGTTTCCAAGTTGCGGTTCTTTCTGCGTTGTCATTTCTCTTCGAGACCCGTTCGGCGTGTCTTCTCGAAAAAGACGCCGCAGCATTGTGGATAGTGCGTCTCCATGCCTCCCGATGTGAGGCCAGAATGGACCATTATTGGTGATCAATCTGGCCGAGCCTGAGATGTTGTTTCAGGGAGTCCTTATGTCTGCTCTTGTGGGTGACTCTCTTGCGCTGACCCATGGCGAGTTTACCGCTGTGATTCCTCCCTTGTACATTTTCACATTGGGATATATTCCATTTCTGAGACTTTTCAAACACTATTCCAAATGGGTCCTATCACATGATATTTGTCCACATCAGTAATCTGTTGGAATCCATCAGCAAAATGTTGCAGAAACAGAGTAATTGCACATAGGATTCTAATCGTTGTTATTTAGTATGGTTCTGAGACACTGTTTTTACATGTGATCATAAAATCAGGCTGCATTCTGTCAGATAAAATCTGGCAAAAATGGTAGTTTGAGATTTCCCCCAATATTTGGAGGGGGGGTGACAAAGGGAAGCATTCAAAAAGATTGGGGGGAGCCAACCTTCTGTGGTGTGATGAGGCTGATGTATTTGAGGGACCGTCTCCCCCTACCAACCCCAGAGATCACTTCATTCTGAAGATCTGAACCTCCTCGAAGTGCCTAGTCATAAAACCATCCACTTAACATCTACTCAGCGCAGAGCCTTTTCTGTGGTGGCCCCATCTATTTGGAATACTTTACCAACCGAAGTCCGTGCCTTGCGAGATCTGTCATCCTTTCGCAGGGCCTGCAATATCTATCTCTTTCGGTTGGCATTTGACTGTTGAAATTGTAATTTTGTTGTAGTTTAATTGGATGTTTTACTCTGTCTTGTGTTTTTATATGGGCTGTGAGCCGCTCCGAGCCCTCGGGGAGTGGCGGCATACAAGACCAAATATATTAAACTAGCTGTACCCGGCACGCGTTGCTGTGCCCTATTTAGGAGATGCGAGAAAGTCTGAGTATGTAAGGGTTGGAATTGTTGTTAGTTATGGTGTTGAAGTGAATTGGGTGTTTTATGTTTGTGCCTCGGCTCTTTGCCTGCAGTCCTTCGGGTTTGACTTGTGCCATGGCCAGGACGGATCAGCTTGGGGAGGGCTTGTCCTGTCAGGGGATCTCTATCTTCACAGGTGCGTCCAGTGTCTGTTGGGGGACTGTTAAAAATCCTTTCCGTATCCTTTTTAGACCCCTTTCTCAAGATCTTCATGTCTAGCTTACTTTCTGCTCCTCTCTTTTTCAAGATGTCCTGCTCTGTGTCTTTTGCACCCATTGGTCGATGTCCGATGAGGCTTTCCTCATGGACAGGCCATCTGAGGGAGCTCTTCCAGCGCTGGGCATCAGAAGGTACTTGGTGATGACCTCCATCCCTTGGAGCCAGCATATAGAGGGGCTGGAGCACCCTCCTTGGCAAACCCCATTGTTGCTGGATGGTCCTCTTATTAATGTGGAATTCAAGCCACTGGAGATCTTTTGGGAAAGGAAGAAGAGCTCCCCTTGAATGGTGTTGATCTCCATCATGGTCTTCTGATTTGAAAGTGTTGGAGGAGGCTCTGGCACTCATCTGACAGTTTGTCATGGGTCGGAATGTTCATGTTGGCTGGCCAGTACAGCAGTTATGCAAATCCGCCCTTATTGGCAGCCAATCATGTTGTCAGAATGTAGAGGCTGGGGGTATATATATATAGATAATAAAGAAATCAAAGCACAGTATTTTCCAATCGTAAAGTTCATGTGTGATGGGGTCAGTATTCCCTTCTAAATACATTTTTTTAAATCAGCAACTGTCCTGGGTATGGTGCTGTTTAGGTATTTTTTGCTGGTCATGGGGGCTCTGTGTGCCAAGTTTGGTCCAATTCCATCTTTGGTGGAGCTCAGAGTGCTCATTGATTGCAGGTGAACTATAAATCCCAGTACCTACAGCTTCAAAATATCCCCCACAAAACCCCTCAAATTTGGGCATACCAGGGAGGCATGCCAAGTTTGGCCCAGATCCATTGTTTGGGTTCATAGTGTGCTCTGGATGTAAACAAACCAGAACTCCTATAAATTCGTTCGAAGTCTTCCAGTATTTTTTGTTGGTCATGGAAATTCTGTGTGCCAAGTTAGTTCCCGGTCCATCATTGGTGGAGTTCAGAGCAGGTGAATTATACATCCCAGTACCTACAACTCTTATAAATCATGGTGAATTCTCCCCAAACCTCTCAGTTGCTGATCAATTCCTCCATTTGCTGTGCACCATAGAAAAAAATAGGAAAGGGTGATGGGAGAGGCAGTGGTTGGGACCATGCAAATTCCACACCAATGGAGAGAGTAAGAAAAACTGGGATGTCTGTGGTGGGGGAAAAACTGAAAATCTAGGATGAAATTGTCTCTGTATGAAAGCTTTCACTTGGGTGGTGGGCAGTATGCTGTTTGTGGAGGGCTCTTGTACAGTGTACCCTCGCGTATTGCTGGGGTGAGGTTCCAGGACCTCCCGCAGTAAGTGAAAACCCGTGATGTAGGGATGCTCTATTTATTTTAATATTTATACATTATTTTAGTAGTTATACACTATTTTAAGTCTTTATAAACTTAAAATAAAGTGAAGGAAAGGAAGGAAAGGCCTTTCAAGGCTGGAGGGAGGGAGGACTGAGGAGGGAAAGCACCTTGGAGAGCGGCAGAGGCAAAACCCCACAAAACAGTTAAAATACCATAAGATATATTTTAATTTTTTAAATAAAAAATACCCCCGCAAAACAGCGAGGCCGCATTAAGCGAACTGTGAAGTAGTGAGGGAACACTGTACATGTTTATGGCTCTCTCTGTAATTTGTGACTGCATTTCCATCTACGAATCCAGGCGATCTCTTCGATCATCTGGAGAGACCCTGCTCTCGCTCCCACCCTCTTCGTAAGCGCGATTGTTGGGGACAAGGGAAAGGGCCTTTTCTGCGGTGCCCCCCCTCGACTCTGGAACTCGCTCCCTAAGGATATCAGACAGGCCCCCACATTGGCAGTTTTTAGGAGGAGTTTGAAAACGTGGCTGTTCCAATGAGCCTCGGGAAGGGTGGTTTATCAAATCGAAATAAATAATAATAATCAAATAACGCCCCCTGCTCTGATTAAACTTTGTAAAATGTCCTCAGAAGTACTTTAATCACCTGTGGGGTTGTCTGCTCCACATTATTTTCTAAAAAACCACCCCTCCTATGACACACATTCTCTGTTCGCATCCAGAGTTATTTATTTATTTTATTTTAAAATTTTACTAATTTACATAGAGTCCAGCCATAATGCTTTTAAACTGTGTTGTTGTTTATTGTTTTATTTGCTGTTGTGTTATTTTACTATGTGTTGTTGGACTTGGCCTCATGTAAGCCGCCCTGAGTCCCTTCTGGGAGATGATGGCGGGGTATAAATAAAGGCTAATAATAATAATAATTTGCAGTGTCATTGAAGGTAGGGCCATTGGTGTCTCCTGAGTAGTGGGAGCTATAGCTGTTTGTGGAGGCAGGAGCTTGTCTGTGTAAGTGGACACCCTAACCACACACACACATTTTCACTTTTGATAATCTATGGCTGATTTCACATAGACTCAGAGGTTTCCTGTTACATTTACACGACACACCTGCAACTGACTCACTAATATGTTACGAGTTTGGAAAGCTCTGATTGGTACACTGTAGCATGAATGCAGTTTGACACCACTTTAACTGCCATGGCCCAATGCTGTGGAATCATTCTGACAGAGAGGGTTATTTATTTATTTAAAACTTTTGTACCCCGACCTTCTCACCTCTATCGAGGGACTCAGACCGGCATAACAGCAAAAATTCAATGCTATAAATTTAAAAACAACTACAACAACATATTAAAATACATAAAAACCCAGCATAAAACCACATCGCCATTAAAACAATTCCACTCAATCTGTAAATGTGGTCATACATTCAGACAATAGCCCATCTCAGCCTATTCTGGGAAGGCTTGGTTCCACATCCAGGTCTTCACCAGCCTCCTAAAGGACAACAGAGAGGGGGCAGATCTAGCATCACTTGGGAGAGGGTTCCACAGCCGAGGGGCGACCACAGAGAAGGCTCTGTCTCTCGTCCCCACCAGCCGCGCTTGCGAAGCCGGAGGGACCGAGAGCAGGGTCTCTCTGGAGGATCTTAATGTCCTTGATGGTTCGTAGGGGAGAATCCATTCGGACAGGTAAACTGGGCCAGAACCGTATAGGGTTTTGTATGAAAAAACCAGCACTAAGAATTGTGCCCGGAAGCTAATTGGCAGCCAGTGGAGCTGGCGCAGCAAGGGAGTTGTATGCTCCCTGTGCCCTGCTCCTGTTAGTAACCTGGCTGCCCAACGTTGGACTAATTGCAGCTTCCAAGCAGTCTTCAGAGGCAACCCCACGTAGAGAGTGTTGCAGTAGTCTATTCGGGATGTAACCAGAGCGTGGACCACCGTGGCCAAGTCAGACTTCCCAAGGTACGGGCGCAGCTGGCGCACAAGCTTTAACTGTGCAAAAGTTCTCCCAGCCACCGCCGAGACCTGGGGCTCCAGGCTCAGCGATGAGTCCAGGATCACTCCCAGACTGCGAACCTGCGCCTTCAGGGGGAGTGTCACCCCGTCAAGCACAGGCTGTAACCCTATGCCCTGTTCGGCCTTACGACTGATCAGGAGTAACTTTGTCTTGTCTGGATTTTGTTTCAATTTGTTAGCCCTCATCCAGTCCGTTACAGCGGCTAAAGATCTTGTAAAACTGCAACTCCCACGCTTCCATAGCAGTGAGCCATAGCAGTGAAAATAATATCGTACTGAATTAATTCTGCAGTGTAGACGCACCCTAGATCCCTTTGTGTACTGTGTTTCATTGTATTTGTGTCAAAGCTTAGCGCATTTTCTCGTACCTGAAAACACTCATGACTGTACTAGCTACAAAATCCTGGGAGTCCTCATTCCACAAACAAAACAAATAATGTTTCCAAGTCTCCATGCACACGCAATACCTGTTTTTGTTTTTATTTAAATCTGATCAGGCATCTTGATAAGAACAGTGCCTGTGGCTGTATTGTGTCTGAGACCCAAAGTAGGAAAGTGACAGTGAAACCCAGTGATAGGCTTCTATTATATAGGACCTCCTTATCAAGCAAATCCCCCCCTCTTGAAATTGCCATTGTTTTCACATCTTAGAGCACAAATATTTATCAGGCAGAGGACTGGCATCATGCCCAGCCACCTTGGCATGATGATATGGCATGCATTCCTTATTCTTGGGAATATAGTAATCGTCTTACTGCAGTGTTGACATCAGCAATGAGAGATCAAGCCACACCAAATCTAATAAGAGGTGTTCCTTATGAAACAGTATGCCTAGTCTGTGAAAACAATACAAGGACATTTTTTACCAAAAATACTGATGCCCACAAAAAAAAGTGTAACAGCAATTTATTTATTTATTTATTTATTTATTTATTTATTTATTCGATTTTATACCACTACTCCCAAAGGCTCGGGGCAGTTTACAAGGAAGAATAAACAATACAAAATAAGACAGTGGTTTAAAAACTCAGCAATTATCAAAAGCCTGCCTGAAGAGGTGGGTTTTGCATGCTCTATGACAGGGCTGTCCAACTTCTACTGGACCGGGGGCCTGACTTCCGGTCACTGATCACCTGGGGGGCCTTAGGGTCTGCCTCCGCCCCGGCTCCACCCCCTCTCCCGGCTCCACCCCTCCCCTGGCTTCGCCCCCTCCCCACCCCCTTCCCTCCCCCGGCTCCGCCCCAAAAGGAGGAGGCAGGTGCGCAGGCTGCCTCCTTCTTTTGTAGTATTAACATAACTCAAAAACCACTGGACACATTGCTGCCAAATTTGGCCACAAAACATACTAATACTAACCCAAGGAGGGACCATCAGTCAAAAAATTGCTTTTCTCATTTGGGCGTTGTAGTTGCTGGGATTTATAGTTACCACACAAAGAGCATCCTGAACTCCACCAATTATGGAATGGAATCAAACTTCCCACACAAAACTCCATAACCAAGAGAAAATACTACAAGAGTTTGATGGGTATTGAGTTTTGGAGTTGTAGTTCACCCATATCCAGAGAGCACTGTGGACTCAAACAATGTTGGATCAGGACCAAACTTGGCATGAATACTCAATATGCCCAAATGTGAACACAGATGGAGTTTGGGGGAAAATAGACCTTGACATTCTGGGATTTATAGTTAAAACACAATCGAAGAGTATCCTGAACTCTTGCAACAATGGAATTGAACCAAACTCTCTGGCATATTGAATTCTCATTACCAACAGAAAGTACTGAAAGGGTTTGCTTGGGAATTGACCTTGAGTTTGGAAGTTATAGTTCACCTACACCCAGAGAACACTGTGGACTCAAACAACGATGGATCTGGACAGGGGAAGGAAGGAAGGAGTGGAAGAGAAGGATGGAAGGGAATGGAGGGAGGAAAGGGAGGAGGGAAAGTGAGAAGGAAGAAAAGATAAAAGGGTGGCAGGAAAGGAAGAAAGGAAGGTAAAAGAGGGGCAAGGAGGGAGGGAGAACAGTTGAAAGGAAGGACGAAAGGGAGGGTGGGTGGGTGGGTGGAAGGAAAGAAGGTGAAAGAGAGGGACGGAGGAAAGAAGGAAAGAGTGGAAGGAAAGGGAGGGGGAGTATAAAGAGGGAGAGGGAAGAGGGGGAGAGAAGGCCGGGCGATGGAGGCGAGTGTGCTGAGGGCCTGAGCGCCTCTGAGCGCACGGAGCAGCAGGAGGAGGAAGCGGCGAGAGGAGAAAGAGAGAGAGGAAGGAGCAGGGAAGGAAGAAGGATGAAAGGGTGGAATGGAAGGAGGGAGGGAGAATAAATGTGCTCACCATAACGCTGAATGCTTCCTTGCAATAACTCCTCCCTGGGAAGGGAGGGAGGATGAGAAGGAGGAAGGAGCTCTGCCGAGCCACATGGAGCGCCCATGCGGCCGGGTCGCTCTTCCTGTTTGCTGCCAAGGGGGCGGGGCCCGGGAGACGTTACTCCCTCCCATTGGCCCCCTCCCTGTTGGACAGCCCTGCTCTATGAAAAGAGCTCAGGTCTCGAAGAGCTCGAGTCTCAGGCAGCAGGGAGTTCCATAGGACCAGAGCTATGATGGAGAATGCCCTCCGCCGGGATTCTGTTAGATGAAAGGCTCTTTCCTGTTTGTCTGTCAAAGGTTCTTCACCATTGAGTGGCTCCTCCAACAGAAGACTATTCTGACACTAGGAATAGCAAGAAGGTTCAAATCTTCCAACTGTAGTGACCTCGGGGGATTGTAAGGGAGCAGGCGATTCCTTAGATACACTGTCCCCAGACCATGCAAGGCCTTGAAAGTAAGAACTAAACCTTGAAAGTGATCTGGAATTCAATAGGCAACCAATGCAGGTCTTGCAGAATAGGTGTTACATGACAACCCGCAGGCTTCCCTGTGAGGAGCCGAGCTGCGGCGTTCTGCACTAGCTTGAGTCTCTGGGTCGCAGTCAAGGGAAGGCCAATGTAAAGAGCGTTACAGTAGTCAAGTCTTGAGATGACCGTAGCCTGGAGCACTGAGGCCAAGTCGTTCCGGGACAAATAGGGAGCCAGCCACTTCACCTGCCGCAGATGAAAAAATGCGGTCTTGCTGACAGTGGAGATTTGAGCTTCCATTGACAGCAGGGGGTCTAAAAGGACACCAAGGCTTTTTACGGATGATGACGGGTGTAGTGCCTCGCCATCCAGGGTTGGCAGCTGGATCTCCCTATCTCCCAGATGGCCCAGCCATAGGATTTCCGTCTTCGCTGGATTCATCTTCAACCTGCTGGCATGCAGCCATCCAGTAACGGCCTCAAGGCACAGATGGAAATTATCGGGTACAGTCCGGCCTGCCCTCCAACCTCAGAATGAGCTGGGTGTCATCAGCGTACTGGTGGCACTCCAGCCCAAAGCTACGTACCAGTTGAGCGAGTGGTTGCATATAGATGTTAAAAAATAAACATTTTGTAGTTAGCAGGCCATCTGTGACTGCTGTGTTGTTTCTCCTAACAACATTTCCTGGTTATTTTCATCTATCTCTTTAGTGCCAGTAAACAAGAAGACTTGGCATAAATAGGTGCATGCTGAGATTTATTTTGGTTCAAGTAGTTTAGAGAATTTTGTTTTACAGCTCTAATGTCTTGGTTTCAGATTGTCAACGGATGGGTATTTGTCTTATACAGACATGTTTGAAGTTTCACGGTTGGCAACATTAAGGAAGTTTTCCGAGATCTTGATTCAAAAGAGCCAGAGCTGGAGTTGTACATTGAGCTCTCTCCCTTGTGCCCACCAGATGAGCTTGTGAGATTGGCAGGGGTGACAGGAAGACCTCCCCCGAGGAGCGGAGGGTTCAAGTTGGTTCACGGAGGTCAAGGTAGGCCGGTCCCGAACTGTTTAGGGCTTTATAGGTGATGACCTGTACCTTGAATTGGGACCGGAAAATAGTTTGGAGAGGTGCTAGCAGTCTATGACAGAGAAGGCTAACAGCCTTGTAAAACTTAGACTCATATGATTCCATAGCACTGACAACTGGTAGTTAAAGTGGCGTGAAATTACATTAGTTCTATAGTATAGATGCACCCATAGACTCTAGAGTTCACAATAGGTTTGTGACTCATAGGTCAGGTGTCTTTAAACAGGGGTTGTATGGCCATCTCTCAAGGTTGCTTTATGAGTGAGGGTGGCACTACCGTGTTTCCCCGAAAGTAAGACAGCGTCTTACTTTCTTTTGACCCCCAAAATCGCCACTTCGGCTTACTTTCGGGGTACGGCTTACATTAGCCGACGGTACCCGAAAGTAAGATCTAAATGCTAGCGGGCGGCATGGCGTGGCTTCCTGGCTGGGTGAGGAGGCTCCCAGAGGGGCTCAAAGGGGCCCGGAATCCTCCTCCTCTTCCTCCTCTTCCTTCCAGCGGCGCCTTCCATCCTCCTCCTCTTCCTCCCAGCAGCGCCTTCTCCCTCTCGCCGCCGGCGGCTCCGCCCCATCTCCCTTCAGTGAAGGGAGGGGCGAATCCGCGAGGAAAGCGCCCGGCGATCCCGCCCCAGGGCGACTCAGGCGCTTTCGCCGGCGCGCCGGCTCCGTTTGGGGCGCGGGTGAGCGGGGCGGCGGCGGGGAAAGACGCCTGAGCCGCCGTGCGGGCGGGACTTCTGCCGGCGCTTTCTTCCCTCTCGCCGGTGGCGGCTCCGCCCCTCCTCCCTTCACTGAAGGGAGGGAGGTGGAACCGGCGAGAGGGAGAAGGCGCTGCTGGGAGGAAGAGGAGGAGGATGGAAGGCGCCGCTGGAAGGAAGAGGAGGAAGAGGAGGAGGATTCCGGGCCCCTTTGAGCCCCTCTGGGAGCCTCTCGTGCCCAGCCAGGAAGCCACGCCATGCCGCCTGCGGTCTTTACGGAATCGGTACGGCTTATATAAGCCGACCCCTCTGACACCCCCGATACGTCTTACAATCGGGGGTGTCATACTTTCGGGGAAACACGGTAGATAGCCCTTGCAGTTCCTTCCAACTCCGTGATGCTGTAACTCTGTGTTTCAAGGACTGTTCTTGCAAATGTTCGCATCATGTTCCTCATGAAGTATAAAGGACTAACAAGGCAAAACTGTTTGTCACTCTGGGATCATTGACATCACCTGAATGAAAAAATAATCTCAAGAATCACGTCAGTAACAAGTATATCACAAAACCTCCAATACCTTTTGATTTCTCCCTGCTGTCATTCATTTCCCACTGGTACTGTTATGCGCACAGAGTACATAAGGCGATCATGCTGACTCATTGTGCACTGTATTCTGGATGATAAGGGCTCTTTTGAAAAAGGTGAAGGAAGCAAAGCATTTTGGCACTCCTCCACCTCTGCCACTCTCCTCCTCGGAAGGCCATCAGGCTTGCCTAGGCCCAAGGAATCTCCGGACTATGACTCCCAGCAGACCAGTTGCTTCAGTGGGTACATTCAAGGCACGTCACTGCCCGGGTCTGCTGGGAGTCGTAGTCCAGAGGCGCTTCTTTGGATCTAGGCAAGCCCTGTAGCCTTCCGGGAGGGGGGCGGAGAAGGGTATTAAACGAGAGCAGCAAGGGGAAAGTGGGGACAGCTCAGTGAGCCACCACCCCTGGCCGATCTATGTGGCAATGAGACCGGCCACTTCTCCTCCCCGTGTCCTCCTGCCCTCTGCCCTCCTCCTCCTCCTCCCTCCTTCCTTGCCCCACATTGACACGTTTTGAATTTGGAATTTCTTGTGACTAGATGAGCAGAGAGTTGGAAGAGAGGTAGTCTTATATGGTTGGGGGGTCATCTTATATGCCCAGTTGTCTTGTATGCCACAAAATAAGGTACATAAAATAATGCAAATTTGTCATTGCATCTTTCTGTTTGTTCATGAAAAGAAAGTGGATAGCCGCCAAGGGGGGGGGGGGCAGAGTAAATTTTTTTCCTCAAAAGGGAGCAGTAGGCCAAATACAAATGTCATAGGTAGCAGTAAAATAGAATTTTAGTGATATAATTGTCTAGTGTGGATAGACCTTGTAGAAGATTGCAGAAGAACTCAAAATATTGCATACTTCTTAATGGCTTAATTGTTAATGTTATTTCCTCCTTGAACCCGCTTGGTTCCTTTTGTTTTTGAGTACAATACATGGGTTCTCTCGCAGTCGCAGGCATTTTAGTATCAGAAATTATCTGACAGTGTCATGTTGGGAGCAATGCAGCTTGATATTTCTTCTGACACTTTTGAACTATGTATGCCTTTTGAAAAGTTAATGTTAACTTTGGAAAACCAGTTCATACACCTATTCTTGAGTCCCATCTTTTATTGCACAAATGCCAGCATCCTCAGCTGGCCCCCTTCGCACTATAAATAACAGTGTTACAAAGTCATGCTGATGTCACAGCTAACTCATTTAACCTATCTGAAAGAGATAATTGTATTTGTTTAAAACCGTGTTGAATAATTGCAAGCAGGGAAAGACGGCCCCGGGATAGAACTGCGAAATGGAAATGCTAATTTTTGAAATCTGGTGACTGAAGTTACATAAGCTTATCAGGAAACCCGGGGTTAAGCATGATAATCATTATATAGTTTCCACATTCACAGATAAGAATGCAACAGAACTTACCCAGCCTTGTTCATTCCTGTATATACCTACCAGCATTTCTCCCCCCCAAATTAGCTTCCTGCTTAAAAGCCATTCGGTTAGTGGCACCAAATGATCTTCCTCCTCTGGGAAAGCTTCGTTCCACATCCAAGTCTTCCCCTGTGTCCTGAAGGACAACAGGGAGGGGGCAGATCTAACATCACTTGGGAGATAATTCCACAGCCAAGGGTCCACCACAGAGAAGGCCCTGTCCCTCATCCCCACCAGACGCGCTTGCGAAGATGGTGGGACCGAGAGCAGGGCCTCTCCGGAGGATCGTAATGTCCTTGATGGTTCATAGGGGAGAATCCGTTTGGATGACAGATGCCACTGTCTTTCGGGTTGAAAAGGTTGACAACGAGCTACACAAATTGGCCGAGAGCTCACCCCGACCTGGGCAGGTCTCGAACTCATGACCTTCTGGTCAGTAGAGATCTTATGCAGCTGACACCCATTCAGCTGCGCCACATTCCCAGCACACTCCCAGGCAATATATCCTGCTGCTGAACAGCTCTCTTACCATTAGGAAATTTTTCATAATGTTTAGATGTAATACCTTTTCCTGTAGCTTGAATCCCATTGCTCTGTGTCTCATTCTCTGGAAGAAAAAACAAGCTTTCCCCCTCCTCAATATGATATCCCACCACGGTCCCTCTCAATTTTCTGTTCGCCATGGTAAACATATCCAGCTCTCTCAGCCATTCCTCATAGGGCTTCGTTTCCAAACCTTCTCTCTCTGGACATGTTCCATTTTGTCCATATCCTTCTTGAATTATGGTGCCCAGAACTGGACACAATATTCAGAGTGAGTGAGAATATCCTTAATGTGGGTTTGATGTGTGACTGGTCATGCACAAGACAGACTGTATTGACGAAGGCTTTCATGGCTGGAATCACTGGGTTGTTGTAAGTTTTTAGGGCTGTATGGCCCTATTTCAGAAGCATTCTCTCCTGATGTTTCACCTGCATCTATGCCAGGCATCCTCAGAGGTTGTGAGGTCTGTTGGAAACTAGGAAAATGGGGCAGTAAGAAGCTACACCTTGAAACTTCTAGGCCATTCAATGTTAATCAAGGTGGCCAAATGAAACATGGTACTGAGACAGCCTTGGTCGCCTTAGTCGATGATCTATCTACGCCAGGAGCTCGACAGGGGGAGTGTGTCCCTGTTAGTTCTGCTGGACCTCTCTGTGGCCTTTGATACTGTTGACCACAGTATCCTTCTGAGACGCCTCGCAGGAATGAGCCTTGGAGGTACTGCTTTGCAGTGGCTCCAGTCCTTCCTTGAGGGTCGCTCACGGAAGGTGATGCTAGGGTATTCCTGCTCGACCCCACAGCCATTGTACTGTGGGGTCCCGCAGACCTCAGTACTGTTCCTTATGTTATTTAACATCTACACGAAGCCGCTGGGGGAGATCATCCGGAGTTTCGGGGTGCGGTGTCATCTGTACGCTGATGATGTCCAACTCTGTCACTCCTTCCCACCTGCTACTAAGGAGCCTGTTCAAGTCCTGAACCGGTGCTTGGCTGCTATAACAGACTGGATGAGGGCGAACAGATTGAAACTAAATCCAGACAAGACAGAGGTCCTCCTGGTCAGTCGTAAGGCCGAACAGGGCATAGGGTTACAGCCTGTGTTGGAAGGGGTTACACTCCCCCTGAAGACACAGGTTCGTCATCTGGGAGTGATCCTGGACTCATCATTGAGCCTGGAACCCCAGGCTGGGAGAGCTTTTGCACAGTTAAAGCTTGTGCGCCAACTGCGCCCATACCTTGGGAAGTCTGACTTGGCCACGGTGGTCCATGCTCTGGTTACATCCCAAATAGACTACTGCAATGCTCTCTACATGGGGTTGCCTCTGAAGACTGCCCGGAAGCTGCAATTAGTTCAATGCTCGGCAGCCAGGCTACTAACGGGAGCCGGGTACAGGGAGCGTACAACGTCCTTGTTACACCAGCTCTACTGGCTGCCGATTAGCTTCCGAGCACAATTCAAAGTGCTGGTTTTAACCTATACATCCCTATATGGTTCTGGCCCAGTTTACCTGTCCAAACGTGTTCTCCCCTACGAACCATCAAGAATGCTATGATCTTCCGGAGAGGCCCTGCTCTCGGTCCCGCCACCTTTGCAAGCGCGTCTGGTGGGGACGAGAGACAGGGCCTTCTCTGTGGTGGCCCCTCGGCTATGGAACTCTCTCCCAAGCGAGATCAGATCTGCCCCCTCCCTCCTGTCCTTCAGGAGGCTAGTAACATCCTGGCTTTGGAAGGAAGCTTTTCCAGAATAAAGACCGAGATTGAGTTAATGACCAGATACATTGGATTGAGTTGAAGTGATTTTATCTGGTGATTTGGTTTTAATTGTATTTTAATATTTTTATCTATGTATTTTATTTATGTATTTTAACATGTATGACCTGCATTGAATTTTGCTGTAAGTCCCTCTTTCGGGGTGAGAAGATTGGGATATAAAAGTTTTAAATAAAGCAAAATAATAAATAAATATGAAGACACAACCGTAAAAGAAAGACTTAGGTGAACAAAAAGATAGTCTGGGGAGCAAAAAAGTTTCTTAAGTCTTACTCAGTATTTTTCTATTACAGAATCTGTCAACATTTGAAAACACTTGAGGCAAAGTATACGTCCATCACTATCCAAGATATGTTTGAACGAACCTGATTTTGAAGACAGCTACTTTCTCCATACTAAGAGTCACAGAGAAGCAGAGGGGGAAAACTCTGGGACTCCGCCTGCAATCATAACATAATCTCCTCTTCATATGCACCCCAGCACCCCTATCAGTTCTCTGTTCTCCTTCACCAGCCCAGCTGTGAAACGACTGCTGGGCTGGAAGCAAGGAGATGAAGAGGAAAAGTGGGCCGAGAAAGCGGTCGACTCCTTGGTGAAGAAGCTGAAGAAGAAGAAGGGTGCCATGGAGGAACTGGAGAGGGCGCTCAGCTGTCCTGGGCAGCCCAGTAAGTGTGTGACAATCCCACGCTCTTTGGATGGAAGACTGCAAGTGTCTCATCGCAAAGGCCTGCCGCATGTCATTTACTGCCGAGTGTGGCGTTGGCCTGACCTGCAATCGCACCATGAATTGAAACCACTGGAATGTTGTGAGTTTCCATTTGGCTCAAAACAGAAAGAAGTGTGCATCAATCCTTACCATTATCGTCGTGTGGAAACTCCAGGTAAGTAAATCATTTTGCAAAAACTGGGGTGAAAGATAGATGTGGATAATTGTTCTGCCTGTAAAAACACAATAAAAAGTAAGACCTGAACTTCAGTTGGTCCAAAGAGCTGCTGGCAGGTTGCTAACTGGGGCTGGCTACAGGGAGCAGATAACCCTCTTGTTGCAGCAGCTCCACTAACTGACAGTTTGTTTCTGGGCACAATTCAAAGTGCTGGTTATTTATTTATTTATTTACATCATTTCTACCCCGCTCTTCTCAACCCCCGAGGGGGGACTCAGAGCAGCCTAACAAAAGGCAACCATTCGATGCCAATACACAATATAAATACAATATAAAGCCATAGACATTCAGAATTAAAATACAATTAGCATTGACACATAATACACATACACTTAAGTTAAAACAGAGTTCCGTCCATCACATAAACATTGAGCCATAACCAACATATTACCAATTACAATTACAATCCAAAGTGCTGCATTGTGCTAATGTGCAAAAGCCTGGTCCCAGAGCCACGATTTCACTTTTTTCCTGAATGCCAGGAGGGATGAGGTTGATCGTATGTGGCTTGGAAGCGCATTCCACAGACAGGGAGTCATCACTGAGAAGGCCCTCTCTCTCGCCCCCACCAACCGCATTTCAGAAGTTGGCAGGAGCGAGAGCAGGGCCTCCCCGGCTGATCTTAAATTACGAGGTGGGACGTAGCAGCAGATGCATTCGGATAAGTAAGCTGGGCCAGAACCGTATAGAGCTTTAAAGGTCAAAACCAGCACTTTGAATTGAGCTTGGAATTGGACAGGCAGCCAGTGGAGCTGACACAACAGGGGATGGTATGCTCCCTGAATGTAGCTCCGGTTAACAATCTGGCTGCCGCCCATTGGACTAGCTGCAATTTCCAAACTGTCTTCAAAGGCAGCCCCGCGTAGAGTGCGTTGCAGTAATCTATTTGGAGTGTGGACGACTGTAGCCAGATCAGACTTCCCAAGGTAGGGACGCAGCAAAAGCACCCCTGACCACCGCCGAGACCTGGGGTTCCAGGCTCAGCGATAAGTCCAGGATCACTCCCAAGCTGCGAGCCTGCGTCTTCAGGGGGGGGGGTGTAACCCCATCCAACACAGGCTGTAACCCTATGCCCTGTTCGGCCTTTCAACTGACCAGGAGGACCTCTGTCTTGTCTGGATTAAGTTTCAATTTGCTAACCCTCATCCAGTCCGACACAGCAGCCAAGTACCGGTTCAAGGTCTGGACAGCCTCCTTAGTGACAGGTGGAAAGGAGTGACAGATCTGGACGTCATCTGCGTACAGATAACACCTTACTCCGAAATCTTTAAAGCCCTAGATCAGGCCTGGGCAAACTTTAAAGCTCTAGATCAGGCCTGGGCAATCTCTGGCCCTCCAGGTGTTTTGGGCTTCAACTCATTAATTCCTAACAGCCTACCGGCTGTTAGGAATTGTGGGAGTTGGAGTCCAAAACACCTGGAGGGGCGGAGTTTGCCCAGGCCTGCCCTAGATGGTTCAGGTCCAGGCTATTTGGCTGACCGCATCCCCTTCTACGAACCTACCTGGGCCCTGAGATCTTCAGGAGAGGCCTTTCTCTCGTTCCCACCTCCATCTCAAGCTCGGTTGGTGGGAATAAAGGAGCGGGCCTTTTCGGTGGCTGCCCCTTGACTCTGGAACTCCTTGCCCAGTGGTTCTCTTCCTGCTGTCCTTCCATTGGCAGGCTGCTAAAGAAGGAGGTTTTTAAGATGAAGCCATGAGGTGTGGTGGTTTTTAGCTTTGAATATGTTTTTATGGATTTAAACTGGGTTTTTAAAAATAAAAATACTACCATTGGTATTTAATTCTGTTTTAATGTTTGTAGATTTGTAGATTTTAAATTGTATTGAAATATTGTAAAGGGAAAAAGTGGGATATAATAAAATATAATAACAATAATTCCTTGGGGGAAGAAGCAAAAATACTTTTTTTCTGAGTCCTAGAGGAGATGTTAACAGAAAATACTTTTAAAAAGGAAAAAACCAGGCCAGTTCTTTAACCCAGTGTAATTATGGCAAGAACAAATGTATAGTCATGATTGTATGACTTTGGGGGGGCACAGGACTCTTGTCCTTTTCATGGCTGTGTAGAAGGGAGAATGTTGCTTATCACAAAAACTTGTGAGTAGATCAGTAGGTACTGCTTCTGTGGGAAGGTAATGGCACTCCATGCAGTCTTGCCGGCCACATGCCCCTGGAGGCATCTATGGATAACGTCGGCTTTTCAGATTAGAAATGGAGATGAGCACCCCCCCCCCAAGAGTTGGACACCACAAGACCTAATTCATAAAAACTTGAAAATCAAACGTTAGGCAACCCTAACCATACTCCTTTTGATGCAGCCTTGGCTTTTTCAGCTGCGGCATCACACTGTTGACTGATCTTTAGACTGGGGTCTAACAAAAGCCTCCATTCGCATGCATTCAGGACAATATCATCTACTTGGGCCATTCTGCAAGGAGGCACAACCCAAGCCCTCCCGACAGATGCCTGCCCCTCAGCCCCGGTGTGACTGTGATTTGTGTGCTTGGTAGGGGGTCACCTTCCTTCCTTTCTCAGCGGTTGACCATGAAGGCAGCCCTGTGGTAGAGATGGGTGAGGGCGTGGCAGACTTGGCTCTGGGTCTCCATGATCACCAGCTCCATGTGGGCCCGCAACTCCCCACGCCTGCAGCTCTCTCAGGCCACTCACCGTCGGTGCCACGAAGACTGGCAGGCCCCCTTCTTCCTCTTCCTCCTCCTCATTCACCTCCCCCCGGAAGCGAGGGCTCTTGGGAAATGGAGTCCCACCCAAAAGGGTCGTGCACACCTCTCAATCAAGAGGAGACAGCCTTGGACTACAGTTCCCAGCCGTGCGCGGGGAGGTGAAAGGAAACAGGAGGAGTCAAAAGGGGTAGCAGGATGGAGGAGGAGGAAGAAGGAAGTATGTGCATGTATGTTCTGGCCCAGCCTTGCCTCCTGCTGCCTCCTGTCCCATCAATATGGGAGACAAGAGCTGAAAATTAGGGACACGAAATTTGGGGCCGAAAAATGGGACGTCCCGTACAATACCTTGGTATGGTATAGTACAGTGGTTCTCAACCTTCCTAATGCCGTGACCCCTTAAAGCAGTTCCTGATGTTGTGGTGACCCCCAACCATAAAATTATTTTTGTTGCTACTTCATAACAGTAATTTTGCTACTGTGATGAACCATAATGCAAATATCTGATATGCAGGATTTATTTTCATTCACTGGACCAAATTTGGCACAAATATCCAATACGCCCAAATTTCAATACTGATAGGGTTGGGGGATTGATGTTGTCATTTGGGAGTTGTAGTTGCTAGGATTTATAGTTCACCTACAATCAAAGAGAATTTCGAACTCCACCAACAATGGAATTAAACCAAACTTCGCACACAGAACTCCCATGATCAACAGAAAATACTGAAAGCATTCGGTAGGCATTGGCCTTGAGTTTTGGAGTTGTAGTTCACCTACATCCAGAGAGCACTGTGGACTCAAACAATGATGGATCTGGACCAAACTTGGCATGAGTCCTCAATATCCCCGAATGTCAACCCTGGTGGAGTTTGGAGAAAATAGACCTTGACATTTGGGAGTTGTAGTTGCTGGGATTTATAGTTCAACTTAAATCATAGAGTATTCTGAACTCCACCAATGATAGAATCGGGCCAAACTTCCCACACAGATCCCACAGGACCAACAGAAAATACTGTTTTCTGTTGGTCTTTGGCGACCCCTCTGACACCCCCCTTGCGACCCCTCCAGGGGTCCCGACCCCCAGGTTGAGAAACACTGGTATAGTATGATATAGTATGGGGTGTAGCATTAGGCCTATTTTCAATAGTAACTCTCAAACAAACAGAAACTACATTTATTTGACACCTACAAATGTCCATGGATACTTGTTAACTGAGAGTCTACTATAGAAAATCAAGAGATGGCCAGAGAGTAGTTTTGGTTCTATATTCTTCTTCCTCTAAGTTAAAGCATCTTACTTTGTGGAGGATCTGGTGGGTGGGTGGGTAATGATTTACTAGTTGGAATGATAACTAGAGTGACAGCAAGAACACTGATGAGTCCAACTGGACATGGATTAAAATTCATTATAGAGGCTTCTCTGTGGCAGTGATAATATTAAAGCTTGATTTTAAAGAAAGAATTTGGGATAAATCAGCAATTATCACTGTGAAGTTTTGACTATTGTGCTTTTTCCTTTTGTTTGCTATTCCAATATTGCTGTTCAGATTGTTTTTATATTGGTTCATTTTGAGAAAAGATGAAATCCAGCTGTCAGGGTCACTGACCAAAAAGCACAATAGAATAAAATATGGATAAATACCCAGCTTATCCGATTTGGGGCAACCTGGACAAAAAGTCAAAGAGATCAGTGAAGAAGTCTTCCATCTTTTTGACAGCTCTAAGTAGGATCTCACCATTCACTCCTGCTCTGTGCTCCTGATATAAATCACAAATAACCCAAACTGGCATTTGATTTCATTAGTTGAAGTATTGTGATAGAAAACAATTTTGTGATTGTTTTGCTATGAATAATAGTTATGACTCAACTCATGGTAAGAGGTAAACAGGTTCAGAAGTGACGTGGAAAATCTGGATTTAGTTTCAAGTTCTCTTCATATTGAAAAAAAAACCACTTTGCCACAAGTGCAACTTCACCCAGATGAACTCAACTAACATCCTTACTTTTCTGGTTTGATCAGCTGACACTTTATCCTGGCTTTTGGCTGCCATCCTAAGTTTGGGCTTTGCAAGTCAAACGTGTATTGTGTTGAGGAAAACAATGACAGCACTTGGCTAGAACGTTAACTGGTATTTGTTTTTGTCAGTTATACTGATCCTTGTTGACTGTGTAGTTGCTGAATTAGTAAATAACTTTTTCATTCATGTGAATCTGTGTCTTTTAGCGTTCCTACTAGTACTTGTTCTTGTCCAAGGTGCTGAAACTTTGAAGACTCATGTTTACTCATTTGCTGGCCTTCAAGTTCCTTGTCCATTTATGACAATTCTATGGATTTCATCATGTTTCTAGGCAAGGAATTCTCAGTTCCTTTCCCTGAAATTTAGCTCATTGCATTGGCTATTCTTGGATGGACTCCCTTCCAAATAAAAACCAGGCTGCCCTGCTGAGCTTCCAAGTTCAGACAGGATCAGGTGTACTTAGGGTATTTAGTCTAGTTGACAGTCAAGATATAATCTGAAGATTTTCTGTATATGGAAGAAAAGAAATATGGTCTGTATCTGTATATGGCCATCTATTTCTTATATATAGCCAAATCAGATACTATGTAATAAATCAGTGATTTTCAACCTTTTTTGAGCCGCGGCACATTTTTTACATTTACATAATCCTGGGGCACACCACCAGTGGCAAAATGACACAAAATGACACTCTAACACAGTAATACATGTAGTTAATAAGTTTTTAATGTATTTATACACTCACTTAGTGTACAGAAACCTGGGCCTGTTTCGAAGATGAACACAAAAGCCCTAGATATCCTGGCAGGAATGGGACAACTCGGGACTTGTTTTGAAACAACCCACAACGACGTGTTTTGTTTGGAGATGGCGTTTAAGCTTGCTTGGCACCATGGCGCTAATGGACAGCTTCTCACCACACACCAAGCACAGTATTTATACATTCACTTAGTGTCGGTGCCGTCCCATCCCGGTGAAAGTGAATCCAAATTAAAGATAGCTTTTGCTGTATTTTTGCTCACCGTCTTTTCTTTTTCTTTTGTCCACCACTCATATTAGGGCCTTCATCTGTGTTATAATTTTGTCCAGGGCCCTGTTTGGCATTTGCATTTTCCCTTCTCAAAAACTTCTCCATCACTGTCACTAACTTGTCTTGCTGTGATCCCAAATTGCCACTGTCACTGCAGCTGCAGCACTAACTCTAACTTTGTTTACTTAGCTGCGTCTGAGCGAATCCAAGATGGCGCAACCACAGCACTCTCGCGTCACTTCTTAGATGATCGCCTTATAGTTTATATGCTAGATGGTCAGACTTCCATTTCCTTAAAGGGACAGATCTGTTTTAAATTGCTTATAGTTTTATATATGAATGAACCACGTTCGAAATAATTTCCCAAATAATTTCCCACGGCACACCTGATGATCTCTCACGGCACACTAGTATTCCGTGGAACACTGGTTGAAAATCACTGTAATAAATAACATCTGCATATATAGAAATATACTTTTTCCTGCTTTACACAGAACGGGAATCATAATCATCTTCAGCCTGGATAAACCTCTTATTCTGGATACTGTATTCTACCATCATTTGTCCAGTTGACCTCAGCCATTTCTCCCAGCTTATGCCAGTAAAAAGTCTCCAGAGAGAATTTTATAAGGGTGCAGAAGAAACTAAAAAATACAAAAATACAATACAATACTACTGCACCTCCCTTTTAAATGATTGACAAAACCTGCTAATGATTTAGATCTGAGGAAGTCCTGAGGATCTATAATTTGAGCATGCTTCCTCCTCTTCCTTCTTAATTGGTAAGGACCCTCAAGCAAGTAAATAGCAAGAGAAAAGAGAAGAAACAATCCGTTACGAAATGATAATGTGAGAATGTGTGCGTGTGCAAACCCCCGTAGGAGAGCCATGATATTACAAGGCTTAAGGGAATTTAGAAATTGAAATGCAACATAATTAAACATACAAAAGATCAACATTAAAATGTAATTAAGAAATCAACAATATTTAAAAACAATAGAAGAAATGCAGTTTGGCTATGCTGTTTAAAAACAGTATAGCTAAAACAGCCCCTTCATAGGAGTGCTTTCTGTAAACACCTTCAATTTCCAAAGGTTTGTTGGAACGGAAAAGGCTTTGCCTGGCTTTTCTGCCCTCCCTATGAAAGGAGTACCGGAGCAGCTACCAAAAATATCCTATTCTTATAAGTATTGCCATTAACTTTGCCTGTGAAGATTTGTATTAGCTGCCAAGGACTTCAATTTATGACAAGCTTATGAATGAGATACCTTCGTGTCACTCTGTCTTCATCAGTCCTACTCAGATGTTGAAAACTTAGGGTGATGGGTTCCGTGATTGACTTTTTTCCATCTGGAATGTGGTCTTCCTCTTTTCCTACTTCCTTCTATCTTGCCACATATTATTTTTTTCTAGTCAGTCATGGGTTATGGGCTGGAGTGTTATCAGTATGCTGATGACACCCAGCTCTTTTTACGGATGGATGGCCGACCAGACTCGGTTCCTGATAACTTCACATCTTGCCTTGAGGCCGTAACAGGTTGGCTGCGTTCCAGTAGACTGAGGGTGAATCCAGCAAAGACAGAGATCCTGTGACTAGGTCTTTCTGGACTAGATGAGGTTCGGTTGCCCACCTTAGATGGTGAACCTCTCTCTCCAGCTATCACCATCAAAAGCCTTGGTGTTATTTTTGACTCGTTATTGACAATGGAGGCCCAGGTCTCCGCCGTCACTAAGTCGGCCTTTTCCCATCTTCGGCAGGCTAGGCAGCTGGCGCCCTACCTGTCCAGGGATGACCTGGCCACAGTGGTTCATGTCACAGTAACCTCAAGACTTGACTATTGTAATGCCCTTTATGTTGGCCTTCCCTTGTCGGTGACCCGGAGACTTCGACTAGTACAGAAGGCTGCAGCCAGACTCCTCACGGGAATCCCTGTGAGGAACGATATAACACCTTCTCTATACCGTCTGCACTGGCTTCCGGTCGAGTTCCGTATTACTCACAAGGTGCTGGTTCTAACCTTCAAGGACTTGCATGGTCAAGGGCCGGCATACCTACGGGAACGCCTCTCTCCGTGTCGACCCTGGTGATCGCCTCGATCAGACCATCAGAATCTATTACAGGTCCCTGGCCCTAAGGAAGCCCATTTGACATCAACCCGGCGTAGAGCTTTTTTGGTGATCGCCCCATCACTCTGGAACGCCCTCTGTCCTTACATCCGTGATCTAAAAGACTTTCGAACGGTTTGTAAAACGTGCCTGTTTGAGAGGGCGTTCGGCTGAGATTGGTTAGATTGTTAATTGTTTTTAGATGTTAGATACTTTTAGATGTTTTTAGATGTTTCAGGTATTTAGCTGTGTGTTTTTACTGTAAATCGCCCAGAGCCATCTGGGATGGGTGATTAATAAATCCCTAAATAAACACAAAAATAAAAATCTTATAATATGTCCAAAGCATGTCTCAATTTAGTCATCTTGGCATCTAGGGAGACTTCAAGAGTGATTAGCTCTAGGACACATTTATTTGGGTTTTTATTTTAGCATTCTACAGTATTTGTAGAACTCTCCTCCAAAATCACATTACAAATGAGTTGATTTTCTTCTTAACAGACATTTTAACAATCTGGTTTTACAATTATACATAGAAATTGGAAATATGATGACATGGACATGTCTCATTTCCTCATAGCTGCCCTTCTGAGTCTGGGAATATTTTTGTGTTATTATTATTATTAATATTATTATTTGGACTTGTACGCCGCCACTCCCCGGGGGGTCGGAGTGGCTTACAAACATATAAGAGCATCACAAAGATAAAACAACATATTAAACTAGACCAACACAGATTTACCAGCTTATTTAGCGATCAAAGGCTAGCTGAAAAAGGTGGGTCATGCAAGGCCCGCACATCACTTGGAAGGGTGTTCCAGATTGATGGCGCTACTACAGAAAAGGCTCTGCGCTGGGTCGATGTGAGATGAATTGCTTTAAACATTGGCACTTCCAGGAGATTCATTTGTTCAGATTGAAGTGATCTCTGGGGTTGATAGGGGAAGAGACGGTCCCTCAGATACAATGGCCCCAGACCTTGCAAGGCCTTGAAAGTTAAAACCATCACCTTGAAGGTGATCCGGTGCTCGACCGGAAGCCAATGGAGCTGCCATAGGATGGGTGTTATGTGACATCTCACTGGAGTCCCAGTGAGAAGTCGGGCAGCGGCATTCTGGACGAGCTTTAGTTTCTGGATCGGTGACAAGGGCAGGCCAGTGTAAAGGGCGTTACAGTAGTCCAGTCTCAAGATGACTGTGGCTTGGAGCACTGTGGCCAGGTCATCTCTGGATAAGTAGGGGGCCAGACGCCTAGCTTGCCGCAGGTGGAAAAAGGTGGTTTTGCTGACAGTGGAAACCTGGGCTTCCATTGACAGTAATGGGTCTAAAACGACCCCAAGGCTCTCTACTGAGGATGTCGGGCATAATGCCTCGCCATCCAAGCTAGGCAGTCGGACCTCCCCACCCACCAGGCGGCCCAGCCACAGTATCTCCGTCTTTGCTGGATTCACCCTCAATCTATTTTTTTGTTTGCTTTCAAGTTACATAATCCATCTATAGTTATTTTTTTCATTGTGACATAAACTTATTTATTTATTTATTTATTTAAAACATTTCTCTTCTGCCCTTCTCACCCTGCAGGGGACTCAGGGCGGAGCACTATATATATATATATATATATATATATACACACACACACACACACACACACACACACACACAACATATATATATATACACACACACACACATACATACACATACACACACACATACACACACATATACACACACACACATACAACATATATTAGAACGGCCGTTTTCTATCTGTGTCATATCAGACGCCTGGCCCCCTACCTCTGTAGAGATGACCTGGCCACAGTGATCCAGGCCTTGACCACCTTGAGACTGGACTATGGCTATCCTCTATACATCGGCTTACCAGGGTCTACCATCCATAGACTTAAACTGGTCCAAAATACAGCTGGTAGACCTTTGGAGGGGGCTCTTGCAAGGTGCCACATCCCTCCAATTCTGCAAAAACTTCACTGGCTTCCGATTGAGTATCGAGTCATCTGTAAGCTGGTGGTCCTCACCTTCAATGCATTACATGGCTCTGGCCCGCTATATCTAAAAAATCGACTCGCTTTCTATCAACCCCAGAGACCACTGCGATCTGAAGATCAAATGCTGCTTGTAGTTCCCAGTCTCAAGATCATACGATCTACAAAGGTGCAGGGCCTTTTCTGCTGTGGCCCCATCTCTTTGGAACACTCTTCCACTTGAAGTCCGTACGCTCCAAGACTTACTAGCTTTTCGGAAAGCGTGCAAGACTTATCTGTTTAGGCAGGCCTTCCCACCTGGCTAATCAGTTTTATATTTTACTGTTTTTCCTGTTTTGTTGTGTCACTCATGTCTGATGTAAGCCGCTCCGAGCCTCCGGGGAGTGGCGGACTATAAATTTGAAATAGAAATATACGGCAAACACTGAATGCCAGGACATAAAACCATAAATATATACAAAAATTAAAATCACTTAATTAAACTGGGATTATATTTATACTGATGCGTTTTCTCTGAGGTCTTATTAATTTGATTCAGTCAGATTTTTAATTAAATCTTAACCTTGCTACATTTCTCCTCACTAAACGCAACTCCATTTATTCTTAATCATTTCCTGAGTATGACATTTTTAATTATCTAACTCAAAATCTCTCATTCTGTTCATTTTAGCTCACTCAGACCAAGTATTGCAATGCTTAGGTGGTCCATTTCTTGTTTTCCTGTGTCTAGCTTTCCTTGGTACATGCTTCTCCCATTACATGTTGCTAAAATATAGTATATATTATGCAACTTTGGACTTCCCTTTCACCTCTGAGTACATCAGCAGCTGAGCAGCTTTTGGGCTTGAGTCTGGTCGCATCTCAAGCCACAGTGCTACTCATATTTATCCTCTGGTGTATCTCAGTAGCTCATTGAGTATTTTCTGACTGGGAGTTTCAACTTCTCATACTAACCAGTTTCATTTTGTATTGACTTGTAGGGATTTCAGGGTCAAAATATTCCAAGGGGATTCACTGTGCCTCTTTCTGGGCAGTATTATTTATTATTTATGGCATTTTACCCCGCTCTTCTCAACCCCTGAGGGGGGACTCAGAGCGGCTTCCAAAAGGCATAATTTGATGCCTACATCACAATTGCAGTATAAAACACAATATAAAACCCTCCAGCATTCGACACTAAAATACATTAAAATACAATTATATTCACACATCCTATGCATTCACCTATGTTAAAAACAGTGTTCCGTCCATAAAAGCATTGAGCCCTATTCACCAACTTTCCATTAAAACTACTAAAGTGCTGTCCTGTGCTACTATGCGAACGCCTGGTCCCACATCCAGGCTTTCACTTTTTTCCTAAATGTCAGGAGGGATGAAATTGATCGTATGTCACTAGGGAGCGCATTCCACAGACGGGAAGCCACCACCGAGAAGGCCCTCTCCCTCGTCCCCACCAGCCGCACCTGGGAAGCCAGCGGAAGCGAGAGCAGGGCCTCCCCAGATGATCTTAAAGTACGAGGTGGGACGTAGCGGCCGATGCGTTCAGACAAGTAAGCTGGGCCAGAACCGTATAGAGCTTTAAAGGTCAACACCAGCACTTTGAATTGAGCCCGGAATTGGACTGGCAGCCAGTGGAGCTGACACAACAGGGGGGTGGTATGCTCCCTGTATGTAGCTCCAGTTAGTAGTCTGGCTGCCGCTTGTTGGACTAGTTGTAATTTCTGAACAGTCTTCAAAGGCAGCCCCACATAGAGCGCGTTGCAGTAATCTATTCGGGATGTGACCAGAGCGTGGACGACCGTAGCCAGATCAGATTTTCCAAGGTACGGGCGCAACTGGCGCACGAGTCTTAACTGTGCAAAAGCTCCCCCGGCCACTGCTGAGACCTGGGGCTCCAGGCTCAGCGATGAGTCCAGGATCAGTCCCAAGCTGCGAACCTGCATCTTAAGGGGGAGTGTAACCCCGTCCAACACAGGCTGTAACCCTATGCCCTGTTCGGCCTTTCGACTGACCAGGAGGACCTCTGTCTTGTCTGGATTAAGTTTCAATTTGCTAGCCCTCATCCAGTCCGACACAGCAGCCAAGCAGCGGTTCAAAGTCTAGACAGCCTCCTTGGTGACAGGTGGGAAGGAGTGACAGATCTGGACGTCATCTGCGTACAGATAACACCTTACTCCGAAACTCCGAATGATCTCTCCCAGTGGTTTCATGTAGATGTTAAATAACATCGGGGACAGAACTGAACCCTGAGGGAGTCCACAAGACGACGGCTGTGGAGCCGAACAGGTGTCACCCAATGACACCTTCTGGGTACGACCTTCCAGGAAGGATTGGAGCCACTCCAATGCAGTACTAGCAAGCAGGTCCAACATAGGCTGGTTCCCTGTTTGCCTGATCAACCTTTTGAGGGATTATGAGCACCTCAGTGTTGACTGGACTAACCTTCAGCTTGTTCACTGATTTCAGACAGTCTGACCCAGGCATTGGTTTAGAATTGAAACAGGCTGCTTGGACTTTAGTCAAAGAAGTAGCCTAAACCACTAGACCATTTTTATTTATTTATTTATTTATTTATTTATTTATTTATGGTATTTGTACCCCGTAGCTCCTCACCCCCGGGGGCAGGGGGACTCAGCACGGCTTACATTTGCAGCACTACAGGCCGCAACACCACAATACAATTAAAAAATACACCATATAATCAACATCATTAAAAACCATTAGAAACATTTAAAAAACAATTCATTAAAACCACTACATACAACAATAATTAATGAAAGCCATTGAGCGGAACACATTGTCCGTCCAGTCAAATCCAAAATGTCAATCCAGTCAAATCCAAAGGTACAATTTACATCTGCTGCCCAAAGGCCTGGTCCCAGAACCACGACTTTAGCTTTTTTCTAAAAGCGAGGAGAGATGGAGTCGATCTTATTTCGTTTGGGAGTGCGTTCCATAGACGAGGGGCCACCACCGAGAAGGCTCTGTCTCTCGTCCCCACCAGCCGCATTTGCGATGCTGGTGGGAGCGAGAGGAGGGCCTCCCCAGATGATCTTAAACTGCGAGATGGGGTATAGAGGCAGATGCTTTTGGACAAGTAAGCTGGGCCAGAACCGTATAGAGCTTTATAGGTCAATACCAGCACTTTGAATTGGGCTCGGAGATGGACAGGCAACCAGTGGAGCTGACACAGCAGGGGGGTGGTATGCTCCCTGGATGTCGCCCCAGTTAGCATTCTGGCTGCTGCCCGTTGGACCAACTGAAGTTTCTGAACCGTTTTCAAAGGCAGCCCCAGGTAGAGTGCGTTGCAGTAGTCTATTTGGGATATAAACAGAGCGTGGACCACTGTGGCCCAGTCAGACTTCCCAAGGAACGGGCGCAGCTGGCGCACAAGTTTTAATTGTGCAAAAGCTCTCCCGGCCAACGCTGAGTCCTGGGGTTCCAGGCTCAGCGATGAATCCAGGATCACTCCCAGACTGCGAACCTCCGTCTTCTGGGAGAGTTTGACCCCATCCAGCACAGGCTGTAACCCTATGCCCTGAGAGAGAAGTGAAAAGAAAGGAAGGAGAAGGAAAGGAAGACTTGGGAAAAAATAATAGAAGAGGAAGGAAGAAGAGGGAGGGAGGGAGGGAGAATGGAGGAAAGACGGAGGGAGAGAATGAGAAAGAAAGGGTGAAGGGGAGAAAGAAAGGAAGAGGAAGGAAGAGGGAGAATTGATGAAAGAAGGAAGGAGAGAAGGAAAGGGTGAAGGGGAGAAAGAAAGGAAGGAAGAGGGAGAATGGAGGAAAGAAGGAAGGGGAGAGAGGGAGGGGAAAGGAAGGAGAGAAGGAGAGGATGAAGGGGGAGAAAGGAAGGAAGGAAGAGGAAGGAAGGAATGGAGGAAAGACGGAGGGAGAGAATGAGAAAGAAAGGGTGAAGAGAAAGAAAGGAAGAGGAAGAGGGGGAATGGAGGAAAGAAAGCAGGAGAGAAGGAGAAGGAAATGGTGAAGGGGAGAAAGAAAGGAAGGAAGGGGGAATGGAGGAAAGAAGGAAGGAGGAAAGGAGAAGGAAAGGGTGCGTGCTGGGAAACCGAGACCTGGGCTGCTCTGGAGAGCCAGATGCAATAATGAAAAGAGCCACATCTGGCTCCTGAGCCATAGGTTCCCTACCCCTGCGATAAGGCATCTCAGAAGGAAACTTTGGGAGACTACATCGAGACAGGAAGGAGCTGGCAGAAACTGTTGTCCTCCAATCCAAGAGTACTCCCACACAACCTTCCCAGACACAGATCATTCAGCAAGGCTGTCAAAGCTGTTTCTGCTTTATAATTTGACCTGAAACCAGACTGAAATAGATTGAGATAATCTGTTTCATCCAGAAACTCCTGAAGTTGGTAGTTTACCACGCACTCAAGAACTTTTCCCAAACTCAGAGTTTTGGACATTGGGCAATAGTTGTTCAGCATAAAGAGATTAAGATGCTTGTTCAAACCTATCTATATTTTTCAAGCATTCAGGGAACAAACACACATTTGATCTTTTACTTCTTATTATCTTGTGTTTTTTTTCTAGGAGTCGTCATAATAATGTGTTACTTTAAATATTTGTAAATTGTTAGTCTAGATACTTGTAATTTAGTATTATAACTCCGGTTTTTATGTAGATAGTTAGCCATCTTGCATTTATGAGGAAGGACAATGCAGTAACAAATTGGATTACCATGTTTATGCCTGGCATTCCAGGAAAATGTAAGATATAACAAGGTTTTAATTATGTGACTGATGTCCGATATCTCACAGGAAAAGGAGGATGGCCTCATACTCAGTAGCTGTGAGATCATAATACTGATTTACAATCTCATGTTTTGGGATTTAGGTTTATTGTTATGAAGGGTCAGACAGGACCAGCAGAACATACGAGGGCGGGTCAATAAGTCTGGAACTTTTTGAATTTCCTGCCTCTTAACTGAAAGGGCAACACTGCTCCTGTCAAGAGGCATCTGTCAGTTGACTCCTGTCAAAATTTGAACAAGCTGCGTCATTTAGTTTGTGTTTGACAGCCATTGATAGCAGACTACCGCATGATTTGAGGAGAAAATGGAAAAAAGTGAATTTCGTGTGCTCATTAAGCATTATTTGTTGCGGAAAAAAACCATCACTCACACCAAGGCTAAGCTTGATAAATACGATGGGGACTCTGCACCATCAATTTCAATGGTAAAAAAGCGGTTTACTGAATTTTGTTGTGGCCGTAGAAGCACGGAAGATGCCAGACGTTCTGGACGCCCAGTTGAGGTCTTTATACCTGAAACAATTGAAAATATTCACAAGTGCAAGAGATTGAAAGTGCAAGAGATTGTGGAAGCTATAGGCATCTCATGTGGCTCAGTGGTTTCGATTTTAAATGATCACTTGGGTATGAGAAAGCTTTCCGCAAGATGGGTGCCATGTTTGTTCACAATCGGCCATGCACACATGTGCAGTTGCCATGGCAACAATCCATGAATTGGGATACAAATTGCTTCCTCATCCGCCCTGATCTCCAGATTTAGCTCCAAACCTGAAGAAATGGCTCAGCGGAAAGAGATTTGATTCCAACAATGAAATCATCTCACAAACAAATACCTATTTTGATGATCTCAACAAATCTTATTTTTGGAAGGGATAAAAAAAATTGGAGAAACGTTGGACAAAGTGTATAGAGCTCAAAGGAGACTACGTTGAAAAATAAAATGATTTTTTTAATCCAAAAACCCATGTTTCATTCAAAAAGTCACGGACTTATTGACCCGCCTTCGTATCCTTTCACCCAGATAATGCCCAACCAAAGGGTTTCTAAAGCACTACAGATTGGGACACTGTGGTGGACATCTGTAGTAGTCTTCTGGCCCATTGAAAGAAGCAGCTGAGGCAGGTTTCCAAGGGATCTTGCCCGGGAGAGCTTTGCAGTCCCTCATTCTTCAGTGCCTTGGAACCCCTTCAGTTGGTCTGAAAAGCTAGTTTTTGTGAGGATGGCCTTATCAGACATAGCTATAAATTATGGCACTTCATTATCGTTGTTATGTCTGGACCCAGGATCGTGGCTACACTTTGCCACTATGGAGAGCCATAATTTGATTAGACAACACATGCCTTGCGTGCAGGAGATCCTAGAATCCTACCTTGGTATGTGTAATTACAAGAACCAGATGATGGAATAAACTGAGGCTTTAGAAAGCTGATTCCAGTTAAAGCCGACAATAGTAATAAAACCAAATCAACATTTGTTAGCATTTCGGAGATGAGGTCAGTATAAGAATTATTAATATTAAATATGCATAAATGTCCCATTCATTCTAGAAAGAGTTTTCATGGGGAAAAGGTGTCCACACTGAAGCTTTATTACCAATCCTTGTTTCCACAACAAACACCACAGGGCAGGGGCGGCCCGACCTAATTTGGGGGGTACGCGAAGAAATTTTGTCGCCCCCCGCGTCACTCACCGCCGCCGCCACGCCCACAAAGCCGCCACGCCGCTGCTGCCGGCCCCATCGGCCGCGGCACACCGCGGCGCACCTTTCTGCCCGGCCGCGCATGCGCAGGAGCACCTACAGGTGCTATAGCGCCTGTAGATGTTTCTGCGCACGCGCGAATACGTCTGCACGCACTCGCTCCCAGCGCGCCTGCCGCTGGAGCCAGCGCGCATGCGTGCAGTGCAGGATTTGCGCATGCGCGCTGGCTCCAAAGCGGCAGGCGCGCTTGGGAGCGAGTGCGCGTGCTCGTACATTCGCCCGTGTGCAGAAACATCTACAGGCGCTATAGCGCCTGAAGGTGCTCCTGCGCATGCGCGGATGGCGGCGCAGGGCAGTGCGGCGGCGGTGGGGGCGCGGAGTCGGCGCGGCGGTGCCCCTCCCAGCCGGTGGTGCCCCTCTCAGCCGATGGCGCTCTACGCGACCGCGTAGGTCGCAGAATCGCTGGGGCCGCCTCTGTCACAGGGGCATTAGCGGCTTTCGATACCATTGACCACGGTATCCTTCTGGGACGCCTCGCAGAAATGGGGCTTGGAGGTATCACTTTGCAATGGCTGCGCTCCAATCATTCCTGGAGGGTTGGTCCCAGAGGGTTCAGTACTGTCCCCGATGTTATTTAACATCTACACCAGTGTTTCCCAACCAGTGTGCCATGGCACACTAGTGTGCTGTGAGCGATCATCAGGTGTGCCGTGGGAAATTGGAACCTCCAATACCCTTTCTTCCCCCTCCTGCCGAACACTTTTTCTTCTCCACTCGGGCTCCCTTCTTCCCAGCCTCGCTCTGCTCGCTTTGCCTCGCTTTGCTCACGCTGCTGCTTCTGCGGGAGAGGGGAGGGAGGAAGACGTGACCCGTGCGGACGCTACTGCGCAGACTCGCCCCACGTCTTCTTCCCTTCCCCCCCACAGTGCTCTCTGGATATAGGTGAACTACAACTCGAAAACTCAAGGTCAATGCCCACCAAACTCTTATAGTATTTTCTCTTGGTTATGGTAGTTCTGTGTGGAAAGTTTGATTCCATTCCATCATTGGTGGAGTTCAGAATGCTCTTTGATTGTGGGTGAACTATAACTCCCAGCTGTTGAGCAAGACCTTCGTGTGTGTCTTTCTGTCATTCCTGCCAGGATATCTATGTTGTGTTCATCGAAACAGGCCCAGGTTTCACACAGAGTGTATAAATACATTTAAAAACATATTAACTATATGTATTACTGTGTTAGAGTGTCATTTTGTGTCATTTTGGTTGGTGGTGTGCCCCAGGATTTTGTAAATGTAAAAAAGGGGGCTGCGGCTCAAAAAAGGTTGAAAAACACTGATCTACATGAAGCCGTTGGGGGAGATCATCCGGAGTTTCGGAGTAAGATGTTATTTGTACAGAGATGACGTCCAAATCTGTCACTTCTTCCCATCTGTCACTAAGGAGGCTGTCCAGACCTTGAACCGATGCTTGGCTGCTGTGTCAGACTGGATGAGGGCTAGCAAATTGAAATTGAATCCAGACAAGACAGAGGTCCTCTTGGTCAGTCAAAAGGCTGAACAGGGCAGCCTGTGTTGGATGGGGTCGCACTCCCCCTGAAGACGCAGGTTCGCAGCTTGGGAGTGATCCCGGATTCATCGCTGAGCCTGGAACCCCAGGTCTCAACGGTGGCCGGGAGAGCTTTTGCACAATTAAAACCTTAGCGCCAGCTGCGCCCATACCTTGGGAAGTCTGACTTGGCCGCGGTGGTCCACGCTCTGGTTATATCCCGAATAGACTACTGCAACGCACTATACGTGGGGCTGCCTTTGAAGACTGTTCGGAAACTGCAGTTAGTCCAACGGGCGGCATTCAGAATGCTAACTGAGGCATCATACAGTGAGCATACCACCCCCCTGCTGTGTCAGCTCCACTTGGTCCATCTCCGAGCCCAATTCAAACTGCTGGTATTGACCTATAAAGCTCTAAACCAGGGGTGGGCAATTACCGGCCCTCCGGGTGTTTTGGACTTCAACTCCCAGAAATTCTAACAGCTGGTACCTTGGCTAGGATTTCTGGGAGTTGAAGTCCAAAACACCTGGAGGGCCGGTAATCGCCCACCCCTGCTCTAAACGGTTCGGGCCCAGCTTACTTGTCCGGACGCATCTGCCTCTATGTCCCATCTCGCAGGCTAAGATCATCTGGAGAGGCCCTGCTCTCGCTCCCGCCAGTATCGCAAATGCAGTTGGTGGGGACGAGAGACAGGGCCTTCTCAGCGGTGACCCCTCGTCTATGGAACGCACTCCCAAACGAAATAAGATCGACTCCATCTCTCCTCGCTTTTAGAAAAAAGCTAAAGTTGTGGTTCTGGGACCAGGCTTTTGGGCAGCAGATGTAAATTGTACCTTTGGATTTGACTGGATTGACACTTTGGACTTGACAGGACTAACAATGTGTTCCGCTTGATGGCTTTCATTAATTATTGTTGTATGTAGTGCTTTTAATGTAATGTTTTTTAAATGTTTCGAATGGTTTTTAATGATGTTGATTATATGGTGTATTTTTATATTGTATTGTGATGTTGCGGCCTGTAGTGCTGCGAATGTAAGCCGTGCTGAGTCCCCCTGCGGGGATGAGAAGCTATGGGGTACAAATACCATAAATAAATAAATAAATATAAATAAATAAATAGCTCTTCCCTATGCTACAGAAAGATGTGTGTGTGTGTGTATTTGGCTGGGGTTACACTTTAAAAGTACCTGTTCCAACTTACATACAAATTCATCTTAAGAACATACCTGAAGAACCTTTCTTGTTTATAATTTGGGGACTGCCTGTTCTAAAATATGACATTTCCTCTCTCTTGTTCCAGTTTTACCTCCAGTCCTGGTTCCAAGACATAGTGAATTCAACCCACACCTCAGTCTCCTTGCCAAATTCCGGAACGCATCCCTTCATAGTGAGCCACTGATGCCTCATAATGCTACCTACCCAGAATCTTTCGAGCAAAATCCCTGCCCTCCTTTCCCAGCATCACCCAACATGTATTCTCAGTCACCTAACAGTATGACCTACCCCGATTCCCCAGGAAGTTCTTCTGCTCCAGGAAGTCCTTACCAAATCACAGGTAAGAAATGACTCAAAAAGCTTTCCAGTGCTGATGAATGTGTCCACAATGACGGGAACATGGTGCTGCATCAATCCAACAGTTACTACTTTGTGCTACCCATTTGATGTAAAAGTGTCCAGTGTGTACACTTTGAGTAGTAAGAGTTGTTTTGGATAATAATTTCAGGTCAAACATTCTGTTAAATATTAGGAAAATATTAAAAGTTACAATTTTGGAATTTTGGAAGTTGTAGACTTTAAAAGGTGACTTTTCCAATATATGAATTGAATACATTGTTGGGAGGAAGCTGCACTGTTGACGGGGAGACATGTGCATTTCTCTTAAGGATCTTTAGGAGGCTCCGCTACGTGCATTCCGTCGCCAGTGTAAGTTTCTCAGTTCCATTTGTTTTGCTTTGACAAGTACCTGGGTTGTAAAAATTCACTTTTCCCATTCACTTTTCCCATATTGCTGAAATTTAATTAGGAGGTTTTAATGAGAGTCTTTTTCAGAAGTGTTTGCTGAACCTACAAAAAATTCCAAAAGGGTGTTAATGCAAAACCTGTGCTAACCCATTGTTACTAATATTTGCTCTTATGTAGCTCTATACCAGGGGTCGGGAACCTTTTTGACTCAGAGAGCCATGAAAGCAAAATATTTGGAAATTTATTACAGTGAGACCCATATAATATATATAATATATTTTAAGACAGAATTCAACTAAATGTGAGTATATACGTACATACTATGAGAAAAGGATTCCCCCGGCAGAATGAGGAGACACTTTAGTCCTGGCTCTGCAAAAGGCATGCTCAGGACTCTGGGAAGGAAGAGAAGACGGAAGGAAGGAAGGGGGAAAGAAAGACAGACAGAGGAAATAAAGGAGGGAGGGGGAGAGGAAGAAAGAAAAGAAGAATGAACTATGGAAAAGGAAAAAACAAAAACAGGAGAGAGACAAGGGGAAAAGAAAGAAGGAAATGGGAAGGGAGGAAAGGAAAGGGTGGGGAAAAGAAAGGAAAGGGAGTGAGGAAAAGTAAAAATAATGAAGGGAAAGAAGAAAAGAAAACAGGGGAGAGAGGGAAGTGAAAAGAAAGGAAGGAGAAGGAAAGGAAGACTTGGGGGAAAAGAATAGGGAAGGAAGGAAGGAAGGAAGGAAGGAAGGAAGGAAGGAAGGAAGGAAGGAAGAGGGAAAATGGAGGAAAGAAGGAAGGGGAGAGAAGGATGGAAAAGGAAGGAGAGAAGGAGAAGGAAAGGGTGAAGGGGAGAAAGAAATGAAGGAAGAGGGAGAATGGAGGAAAGAAGGAAGGGGAGAGGGAGGGAAAAGGAAGGAGAGAAGGAAAGGTTTCCCACTGCATGCTGGGAAACCGAGGCCTGGGCTGCTCTGGAGAGCCAGATGCAATCATGAAAAGAGCCACATCTGGCTCCCGAGCCATAGGTTCCCTACCCCTGCTCTATACAGTTGTTCAGTTATAGCATATCCAGTTCCATTATTATTTACTAATTGAGAATAATAAGGAAAACAATATATTTCCCTGTACTAAAGACTTAAATGGTTTATTCTGCACTGAATTAGAATGTCTGCATGATGGTTATGAGTGTTTCAGAATTACAGTTTTAATACACTGACCAACACACATTTGGGAACGTCAAATGTTAGCCCTGTTTCTGAGAATATTTGATTTTCTGATTCCAAAAATGACACCAGTTTCCCCCATCAGCTCAAGTTTTTGAGATACAAAACATATGCTATCTACCAGTTACCATCTGTTTGCCCATTTAAAACCATGGCAGCGGGTTAAACTGCTACCTGTAGGAAATCTGCTGACCGGAAGGTTGGCAGTTCAAACCCTGAGTTGGGGCTGAGCTCCCGACTGCCAGTCTTGGCTTCTGCCTACCTAGCAGTTCAAAAGCATGCAATGCGAGTTGATCAATAGACCTCAGCAGAAAGGTAAAGGGGCACCCCATGCAGACAGGCCAGCAACACAACTGGAGATGTCTATGGACAACAGGCTCCTCGGCATGGAAAAATGGAAAAAGGGCACTACCCCTTGGCCGTAGTTCAGCATTGCCTCCAGACGCTGGAAATAGAAAGGCCTTTGCCTTTGCTTGTGTTGTATGTCATTGTTCACTGTGTGTAAAAGGCATTTAATATTTGCCTCATATATGTATCGTAATCTGTTCTGAGTCCCCCCAGGAAGATAAAGCGGAATATAAATAAAGTGTGTTGTTGTTATGGTAACCACATGTAAGAAACTAGAGCTGCTGAGGTTGCAATTTTCTAAATCGGTGCCCCACATAACCCCAGGATCAGGCCTAAAAACCAAGACACCAAGAAAAATGGGGGGCAGGGGCGGGGTTGGGCTAGGTACAATTTATTTATTTATTTATTCGGGTTTCTATGCGGCCGACTCCCGGAGGCTCGCGGCGGCTTACAAGAGCCGAAGGCACAATAAAATACAGGGTATAAAACAATAAAAACAATTCAAACAGAACAACACAGTGGCAGTAGGACAATTAGAGCAATGGCACAGTTAGGAATGTGCGGGCCTACCCGCTGAAAGCCTGCTTAAACAGATGGGTTTTACAAGCCCGTCTAAACGGGAGCAGGTCCTTCATTGCCCGGATTTCGGTCGGGAGGGCGTTCCACAGCGTGGGGGCTATGACAGAGAACGCCCTCCGACGGGTAGAGGTCAACCGTGCCAGCCTCGCCGAAGGCACCTCTAAAAGGTTGGCATCCTCGGACCGTAGTGATCTCAAAGGGCAATATGGAGTGATACGGTCCCTCAGATATGCTGGCCCCAGACCGTGCAAGGCCTTAAAGGTAAGAACCAACACTTTGAAGGCGATCCGGTGCTCAATTGGCAGCCAGTGCAGATCCTGCAAGACAGGTGTTATGTGGCAGCCTGCTGGGGTGCCAGACAGGAGCCGGGCGGCAGTGTTCTGCACCAGCCTGAGCTTCCGGGTCGCCGACAGAGGAAGGCCAACGTAGAGCGCGTTGCAGTAATCTAGTCTTGAGATGACCGTGGCTTGGATCACCGTGGCCAGGTCGTTCCGGGAGAGGTAGGGGGGCCAGCCTCCTTGCCTGTCGGAGGTGAAAAAGGCCACCTTGCTGACTGCAGAGACCTGGGCCTCCATGGTCAGCTGGGAGTCCAGGTGGACTCCCAGGCTCTTCACGGAAGACGATGGGCATAACGCCTCACCGTCCAGGGTCGGAAGCTGGACATCCACCCCACCCGGGCGGCCCAGCCACAAGATCTCCGTCTTCGCCGGTCCGCACCAGCTGTGCAAGCGGCTGCATGTAGATGTTAAATAACAGAGGGGAGAGGATGGCCCCCTGAGGAACTCCACAAACTAATGGGGAGCCTTCGGAGACCACCTCGCCCCTCCTCACACGCTGAGACCGCTGGTGGAGGAAGGAGGTCAGCCATTTAAGGACTGTCCCCCTCACTCCAGCCATGGCCAGGCGGTGGATCAATAGATTGTGGTCGACCGTGTCAAATGCTGCCGTGAGGTCCAATAACACGAGCAGCGCAGACCCGCCTTGGTCAAGCTGGCAGCGGAGTTGGTCTGTGATGGAGACCAGAACCATCTCCGTCCCGTGCCCCGAACGGAAGCCGGACTGGAAGGGGTCTAGCCATGTTGCATCATCTAGGAAGGACTGCAGCTGCTCCATTACAATGTTCCCTCACTTATTGCTGGGGTTAGGTTTTAGGACCTACCGCAATAAGTGAAAAACCACGATGTAGGGATGCTCTATTTATTTTAATATTTATACATTATTTTAATAAATAATAATAATTTGTACCCCGCCACCATCTCCCCAACGAGGACTCTGGGCGGCTTACATGAGGCCAAGGCCATGAACACAACAACACAATAAAAACAATAAAAACATTATTTTAGTAGTTATACGCTATTTTAAGTGTTTATAAACTTGAAGGGAAGGGAAGGGAAGAAAGGAAGGGGAGGAAGGCAGGCAGGAAGGAAGGGCCTTTCAAGGCAGGAGGGAGGGAGGTAGGACTGAGGAGGGAAAGCACCTTGGAGAGCAGCAGCAGCAAAATTCATTTATTATTTATGCCATTTATATTCCGCCCTTCTCACCCCCCAAGGGACTCAGGGCGGACCACAATGCACACATACAGGCAAACATTCAATGCCATTTGACATACAACACATATAGACAGACTTAGAGGCAATTTAACATTCCAGAAATCAGTTAAATTTAGCCTCCCCACAAAGTGGTACCTAAATTTCCTACTTGACAGATGTAACTGTCTTTTGGGTTTCAAAGGTCGACAACAAGCTACACAAATTGGTCGAGTGCTCACCCCAACCCAGGCAGGCCTTGAACTCATGACCTTCTGGTCAGTAGAGATCGTATGCAGCTGACACCCAGCCAGCTGCGCCACATTCCCGGTGCAAAACCCCACAAAACAGCAAAAATACCATGATATATATTTTAATTTTTTTTAAAAAAAAAATCTGCGAAACACCGAGTTTGCAATAAGTAAACCACGAAGTAGTAAGGGAACACTGCAATGCGTTTTGTAAATTTGTCTGGGATAGAAATTAAACTGACCAGTCTACAAACTTCCAGATCTTCTAGAACTGTTTTTATAAATAGTTGGCCACTCTCCGTTTCTCTGGAATCATAATTTTAACCAGTAATTCATTCACCATTCTATGTTCCCTATTCTAGTATGGTATGTAACCTTTCTCCTTTTTTCAGTGCAGAAAGTGTGTTAGCAATACCTGCTCCTGCATTTTACCCATATGAAGGAATCTTTGAGCTGGATAGATGAATCACACTGTTGAAACAGATGTTTTGTCTTCTACATGCATATTTAGATGACAAATTTGCAAACTCAAAACCAATCTGTTTTTAGCAAATACTGTATATGCTAGACAACGAAATTATTATTTATAATTTATTTATTTACTCCATTTATATTCCGACCTTCTCACCCCGCAGGGGACTCAGGGCGGATCACAATGAATATATACAGTAAACATTCAAAGCCTTTAGACACACAACACAACACAGACAGAGGCAATTTAACTTCTGGCCACCAGGGGGAGCTAGCGCACTCCTTCATTCCTCAGTGTGCTTCCTGGAGATCTTTATGGCCTCATAAATTTAGTTAAATTTAGCCTCCCCACTAAGTGGTACCTTGAATTTCCTACTTGACAGATGCAACTGTCTTTTGGATTGCAAAGGTCGACAACAAGCTACACAATAGGTCGAGAGCCCACCTCGACCCGGGCAGGCCTCAAACTCATGACCTTCTGGTCAGTAGAGAACTTATGCAGCTGACACCCAGCCAGCTGCACCCCATTCCTGGTGCAATGTCCCGGTGCATTCCTAAAGCAATGTCTGGTCTCTTCTTCTTTTTCCTTAGTTGAAACACCTCCTCCACCTTACAATGCAAGAGAAACATCAGTACACCACAATGGACGATCTGTACACTCAGTTGCAGACAGTCAGTTACTCCTGTCGTTGCCCAATGGAGGTAAGTAAATCTGATGATGACAAACCTGAATGTATGTACATATTTGTGTTGCATTGTTGCATTCTTTTCTGGGTGGGGGCAACTGGGACAATGCCATTTGAAAGGCTTCTGTCAGAAAAATATCAAATGTTATAGGTTTCATTAAATATGATCTTTTACCAAAATGTTTCCAGTTGAGGTATTAAAATTACCTTTTTTTCTGTATTCTTGGAGGAGGTGCATTGATATTACAGTAGAGCAGTGTTTCTCAACCTTCCTAATGCCCCTTAATGCAGTTCTTCATACTGTGGTGACCCCCAACCATGACATTATTTTCGTTGCTACTTCATAACTGTAAATATACTACTGATATGAATCATAATGTAAATATCTCATATGCAGGATGTATTTTCATTCACTGGACCAAATTTGGAACAAATACACAATATGCCCAAATTTGAATACAGCTGTGGTTGGAGGGGAAATGATTTTGCCATTTGGGATTTGTAGTTGCTGGGATTTATAGTTCACCTACAATCAAAGAGCATTCTGAACTCCACCAACGATGGAATGGAACCAAATTTGGCACTCGGAACTCCCATGACCAACAGAAGGATTTGGTGGGCATTGACCTTGAGTTTTGGAGTTGTAGTTCACCTACATCCAGAGAGCATGGTGGACTCAAACAATGATAGATCTGGACCAAACTTTGCATGAAAACTCAATATGCGCAAATGTGAACACTGGTGGAGTTTGGGGAAAACAGACCTTGACATTTGTTTAGGGGGAATAGTTCAACAATCTAGACATTTTGACATTTGGAAAATAGTTGTCATTTGGAAGTTGAAGAATATTGGAACAGAGGGGAATATTTTCTATATAGTCTTCTCTTGGTGACATATGGAATTAAACATATGGAGAAAGGAAGAACAGTTATGATGGTACTGTTCTTCCTTTCTCCATTACCCTTCCATTTTAATTAATCCTGGATCTCTCCTTCTAGACTTCCGGCCTGTTTGCTATGAGGAACCACAGCACTGGTGTTCGGTGGCATACTATGAACTCAATAACCGAGTAGGAGAGACTTTTCAGGCCTCTTCTCGGAGTATACTTATTGATGGCTTTACGGATCCTTCCAACAATAAGAACAGGTTCTGCCTTGGACTCCTGTCTAATGTAAATAGGAATTCTACTATAGAAAACACTAGAAGACACATAGGAAAGGGTAAGAGCAAGCAACTTGTTTTATCACAATAAATAAATGTAATTTGAAGTATTCCATGATCCTGAATTTTCCAAAAAGAACTTATGGGCATTTTACGTTAATGAAAGAAAAAAAAAAAGGAATTGGTCTGTTTTTTTGTGTGGAAATAATAATACTAATTCAGATTGACAGAGTTTTGGAGCACAATACTCTTGTCCTCACTATCATGGAAAAAACTAAGTATGGATTGTCAATGTTGCAATCCCAAGCAACAGCAGAATTGATGAGAAGCAATGGGAAAAGCTGACACGATATGAGGATTTAAAGATTGAACTGCAAAGACTCTGGTACAAGCCAATCAAGGTGGTTCCAGTGGTGATCAGCACACTAGGTACAATGCCTAAAGACCTTGGCCTGCACTTGAAAACAATCAGCTGTCAAAATTACCATCTGTCTGAAAACAATCAGCTCTGTCAAAATTACCATCTGTTAGCTGCAAAAGGCCATCCTACTCATCTGTCAGCTGCCATCCTAGTTGGATCTGCACACATTATTCACTGATATATAACATAGTCCTAGATACTTGGGAAGTGTCTGACATGTGATCCAATACAAAAGCTAGCATAGTTTATTTTATTTATTTACAATATTTATATTCCGCCTTTCTCACCCCGTGGGGGACTCAGGGCAGATTACAATGTACACATACATGGCAAACATTCAATGCCATAGACACACAACACATATAGACAGACAGTCAGAGGCTATTTAACATTCCAACTTCTGGCCACCAGGGGAGCTGTTGCTTCACCGTCCATCTGTGACACTGATGAAGTACTTTCCGCATTCCCGCATGCTTTTGCTGGAGATTTTTTATGGCCTCATAAATTTTGTTTAATTAGCCTCCCTACACATAGGTGGTACCTAAATTTCCTACTTGACAGATGCAACTGTCTTTTGGGTTCCAAAGGTTGACAGCAAGCTATACAATTGGCCGGAAGCTCACTCCAACCTGGGCTGGCTTTGAACTCATGATCTTTCGGTCAGTAGTGATCTTTAATGCAGCTAACACCCAACCAGCTGCACCACAGTCCCGGTGTGATAGTGATCTTGTTTGTTGTGTATCAAATAATGATAATAATAATAATAAACATTATTTCTATTCTGCCCTATCTCTCCATGGAGATATAATAATAACAACAATACATTAATTATACTACTACTGATAATATATAATGATAATACTGTTTTATTGTTGTATCTATATATATAAAGGAGACACGGTCGTGCAAAGTCGTATATAGACAAAGAAACTATGGCTCGCAGAAACACCAAACTTTACAACCGACTGCACCATTACACTGGCTACAGACAACGCCAAAAAACCCGACCCTACGTACCTCCCAACACCCCAAAAAACGATCCCCAAAAAATTGCCAACGGAACTCCCACCCCAGCCTCTCCGCTGCCAGCGCAAACATTTAGAACGTTCGCACATGGCAGCCAGAGCGCCTCCTCTGCCTCCACCTTTGATCAGGAAGAGCGGTGGGGGGGGGGCCTGGAAGGAGGAGGAGACACCCCTCTGCTCCTCCCCAGCCCCTCCCACCTCCTCCCGAGCCCCCGCCACTGTCCCGGTAAGGAAGAGTGGCGGGGGGGCGTGGCAGGAGGCGGGGACACCCCTCCGCTCCCCCCCAGCCCCTCCCACCTCCTCCCGCGCCCCCGGCCGCTGTCCCAGTAAGAAAGAGGGGCGGGGGGGCGTGGCAAGAGGCGGGGACACCCCTCCGCTCCCCCCCAGCCCCTCCCACCTCCTCCCGCGCCCCCCGCCACTGTCCCGGTAAGGAAGAGTGGCAGGGGCGTGGCAGGAGGCGGGGACACCCTCCGCTCCCCCAGCCCCTCCCACCTCCTCCCGCACCCCCCGCCATTGTCCCGTAAGAAAGAGTGGCGGGCGTGGCAGGAGGCGACACACCCTCCGCTCCCCCAACCCCTCCCACCTCCTCCCGCTCCCGCCCCGCCACTGTCCCAGTAAGGAAGAGTGGCGGGCGCGGGCAGGAGGCGGGACACCCCTCCGCTCCCCCAGCCCCTCCCACCTCCTCCCGCCCCCCGCCACTGTCCCGGTAAGGAAGAGTGGCGGGGGGGCGTGGCAGGAGGCGGGGACACCCCTTCGCTCCCTCCAGCCCCCTCCCACCTCCCGCGCCCCCGCCACTGTCCCGGTAAGGAAGAGTGGCGGGGGAGGGCAAGAGGCGGGGACACCCTCCGCTCCCCCAGCCCCTCCCACCTCCTCCCGCGCCCCCCGCCACTGTCCCGGTAAGAAAGAGTGGCGGGGGGGCGTGACAAAGAGGCGGGACACCCCTCTGCTCCCCCAGCCCCTCCCACCTCCTCCCGCGCCCCCCCGCCACTGTCCCGGTAAGAAAGAGTGGCGGGGGGGCGTGACAAGAGGCGGGGACACCCCTCCGCTCCCCCCAGCCCCTCCCACCTCCTCCCGCCCCCGCCACTGTCCCGTAAGGAAGAGTGGCGGGGGGCGTGGCAAGAGGCGACACCCTTCGCTCCCCCAGCCCTCCCACCTCCTCCCGCGCCCCGCCACTGTCCCGGTAAGGAAGAGTGGCGGGGAGGGCAAGAGGCGGGACACCCCTCCGCTCCCCAGCCCCTCCACCTCCTCCCGCGCCCCCCGCCACTGTCCCGGTAAGAAAGAGTGGCGGGGCGTGACAAGAGGCGGGACACCCCTCCGCTCCCTCCAGCCCCTCCCACCTCCTCCCGTGCCCCCTGCTCTTCCCGATAAGGAAGAGTGGCGGGGGGGGGCATGGCAAGAGGCGGGACACCCCTCCGCTCCCCAGCCCCTCCCACCTCCTCCCGCGCCCCGCCACTCTCCGGTAAGGAAGAGTGGCGGGGCATGGCAAGAGGCGGGGACACCCCTCTCCGCTCCCCAGCCCCTCCCACCTCCTCCCGCCCCCCCACTTTCCTGGTAAGAAAGTGGCGGGGGCGTGGCAGGAAGGACACCCCTCCACTCCCCCAGCCCCTCCCACCTCCTCCCGCCCCCGCCACTCTCCCGGTAAGGCAGAGTGGCGGGGGGGCGTGGCAAGAGGCGGGGACACCCCTCCGCTCCCCCCCAGCCCCTCCCACCTCCTCCCACGCCCCCCCGCCACTGTCCCGGTAAGGAAGAGTGGCGGGGGGGCGTGGCAAGAGGCGGGGACACCCCTCCGCTCCCCCCAGCCCCTCCCACCTCCTCCCGCGCCCCCCCGCCACTGTCCCGGTAAGGAAGAGTGGCGGGGAGTGGCAAGAGGCGGGGACACCCCCTCCGCTCCCCAGCCCCTCCCACCCCTCCCGCGCCCCGCCACTGTCCCGTAAGGAAGAGTGGCAGGGGGCGTGGCAAGAGGCGGGGACACCCCTCCGCTCCTCCCCACCTCTTCCCACGCCCCCCCGCCACTGTCCCGGTAAGGAAGAGTGGCGGGGGGGCGTGGCAGGAGGCGGGGACACCCCTCCGCTCCCCCCAGCCCCTCCCACCTCCTCCCGCGCCCTAAAAACACACATTCACCCTAAAAACACCCACACAACATTAAAACAAAAAGACGCACAGAAATGAACTCACAAACAACCCCAGTACCATGTATTCACACACAACACCAAACACCCACAAACGTTACTTACCTTCTTTACAGCAAACATCCGTGCAACGCTGAGTCGATGGCATGTTCCTCGAACAAAAACTAAACTACATGTCCCTGCATCCTTTGCAACAGGACACGCCCACCGCTGGGAGGGAAAGGAAGAGCCCGGAGGGGAAGGCTTGGCTGGCTCCTCCTCCTCCGGGCTCTTCCTTTCCTCCCAGCGGTGGGCGTGTCCTGTTGCAAAGGATGCAGGGAAATGTAGTTTTGTTTTGTTCGAGGAAACATGCCATCGGCTCAGCGTTGCACGGATGTTCCCTGTAGAAGGTAAAGAAAGTTTCTGGGGAAGGAAAGTATACAAGGAATGAAGGAATAGGAAAACAATATGAAGGGAAGGAAGGAAGGAACAGAAAAGAAAGGAACACATACACACAAAAGGGGTTAGCCACAGACACACATATATGCATACACATGTATACATATATACACATCCACACACATATACACATCCACACATATATATACACATATACATATATACACATCCACACACATATATACATACACACATATACATATATACACATCCACACATATACACATCCACACATATACATATATACACATCCACATATATACTGTATACACATATATACACATGCACACATACATATATATACACATCGACACACATATATACATACACATATATACACAAATACATATATACACATCCACACACATATATACATACACATATACATATATACACATTCACACACAAATATACATATATACACATCCACACACATATATACATCCACACATATATATATACACACATATACATATATACACATCCACACACATATACACATCCACACATATACATATATACACATCCACATATATACTGTATACACATATATACACATTACACACATACATATATATACACATCGACACACATATATACATACACATATACACACATGCACACATACATATATATACACATCGACACACATATATACATACACACATATACATATATACACATTCACACACAAATATACATATATACACATCCACACACATATATACATATATACACATCCACACACATATATACATACACATATACACACATCCACACACATATATACATATACATCAATACACATCCACACACATATACACATCCACACATATACATATATACACATCCACATATATACTGTATACACATATATACATACACACATATACATATATACACATCGACACACATATATACATACACATATACACACATGCACACATACATATATATACACATCGACACACATATATACATACACACATATACATATATACACATTCACACACAAATATACATATATACACATCCACACACATATATATACATATATACACATCCACACACATATATACATACACATATACACATCCACACACATATATACATCATACACATCCACACACATATATAGCACAGCAACGCGTGCACGGGTCAGCTAGTATTCATATATTTTAAGTTGGACTGTAATGTTTTTAATTGCAAGCTGCTTTGAGTCTCCATAGAGAGAGAGAAAGCGGGATATAAATAAATAAAAAATGGTTCGCAACAAACAAATATCTTAAAACATTTCATTGTTGTTTGATTGAATTGAATTGAATACATTCAGCAGTCATTATTGAGAGATTGTTATACATTCACTACTGAATCGGCTCAGACGACTATTTTTGGACAACGAGACTAACAATGAAGGCATTGGTTTTATATGTTTTAAAAGGTTTTATTGAATGTATTTTTAATGTATATTGTTAGGCATCAACTTGCTGCCTGGTTGTAAGCCGCCTTGAGTCACCTTTGGGTTCGAGAAAGGCGGGATAGAAATATTGTAAATAAATAAATAATACTGATAATCCCAGATAGGCATCCAATAGGTGCTTTTAAAATGAGTAGGTTTGTGCAGGAAGTTTGGGTAGCAAAAGGCCTTTTGAGTGATTTGCAGATTCTTAAATTTGGACATTATTTTGCTAGTAGTTTCCCTGTGATTTGCAAGGATGTCCATAAAACCTTTATTCAACTTCTGCCTTTTGTTCTGACATTGCACTGTGAGTAACCATTGAGACTGGTAGCTTCTGTGTCAGTAGGAGAGAGATTTCCCCCCAGGTTCTACTTCAGGCTTTAAAGAAGCTATCCAGGGTGCTGAAGCACATCCCCAACAAGCCCAGCACTTTGGAGAACACTTTAAGAAGCTCATATTAAAACCTGGGAGAGAGGCATTTCTCTGCTGGAATGAAAGCCATCAACTGCTACTGGAAGGAGGTTTCTGAGATAAATTAAGCTCAGGGACTCATCTGTTTCTTTAACTGTGAGATACCTGCATTGCTAACCGTTCAGCAGTTCACCTACCTGGGAAGCATCATCTCTTCATACGCCAAGATTGACAAAGAGATATATCACAGATTATCAAAGGCATATGGTGCATTTGGAAGGCTTCACAAAAGAGTCTGGAGCAACAAGCACCTGAGGCAAAGCACCAAAATCAATGTGTACAGAGCTATCGTACTGTCTATTCTCCTATATGGGTCTAAAACATGGGGCACCTCTCGCCAACACCTACGACTCCTCGAACGCTTTCATCAGTGCTGTCTTCGCACAATCCTAAATGTAAACTGGACTGACTGTGACGAATGTTGCTGTCCTTGAGCAAGCAGGGATCTCCAGCGTTGAGGCCATGCTATTGAAAACACAGCTACGCTGGGCAGGGCACATCTCTAGGATGGAGAACCACTGCCTCCCAAAGATACTACTCTACGGTGAACTCACTACGGGTCAGCGCAAGAGAGCCCCCCCCCCCCAAAACTCCCTGAAACAACATCTCAGGCTTGGGCAGATTGATCACCAACAATGGTCCACCCTGGCCTCACATCGGGAGGCATGGAGACACACTATCTACAATGCTGCGGCCTCTTTCGAGAAGACACGCCGAATGGGTCTTGAAGAGAAACGACAATGCAGAAAGAACCGCAACTTGGTAATAACATCACCCAAGGAGACTTTCTGCTGTGCTTTCTGCAACCGGACTTACCTATCTCGGATCAGCCTTTTTAGTCATCAATGCGCTTGTAAAAAGTGTGGGATGAGTCCTTCCTAAGAATCTTCGTTCGCGAAGTAATGCCGAGATACCTGCATTACTAAACGAAGGGCCCTTCCACACTGCCCTTTTATTCTAGGATCTGATCCCAGATTATCCATCTTTCCCAGGGTATCTGGCAGTGGAGACTCATATATTCCAATTGGATAAAGGGCAGTGTGGAAGAGCCCTTAGATGTGGAAGAGCCCTTAGGAAAATCAACATGGTTTCTGCAAAGGCAAATCATGTCTTACTAACTTGATAGAATTCTTTGAGGGTGTAAATAAACACATAGATAAAGGGGACCCAGTCTGCTGTGCTTTCTGCAACCGGACTTTCAAAAGGCTTTTGACAAAGTCCCTCACCAAAGGCTCCTAAATAGGCTCTTCAGCCATGGAATCAGGGGACAGGTCTTGTCCTGGATTGGAACCTGGCTAAACTGTAGGAAACAAAGGGTGGTGATAAACGGACACTTCTCTGGATGGAAAGAGGTGAGAAGTGGCGTACCCCAAGGTTCAGTTTTAGGACCGTTACTTTTTAATTTATTCATAAATGATCTGGATGTAGAAGTAAATTGTGAGGGTAGTTAAAAATGAAACTGACTGTAAAGAGCTCCAGAAAGATCTCTCGAAATTGAGTAAATGGGCAACAAAGTGGCAAATGCATTTTAACCTAAACAAGTGTAAAGTCATGCACATCGGGGCAAAGAACCCCAACTACACTTATCAACTGATGGGATCAAAGCTTTCTGAGACAAACCAGGAAAGGGATCTTGGGGTTTTGGTGGACAGCTCAATGAAGATGTCAACCCAGTGCGCTGCAGCAGTGAAAAAGCAAATTCTATGCTTGGCATGATCAGGAAGGGAATCGAAAATAGGTCGGCAAATGTTGTATTGCCTCTCTACAAATCTATGGTGAAGCCACATCTGGAGTACTGTGTACAATTCTGGTCACCGCACCTCAAGAAGGATATAACGGAACTGGAAAAGGTACAGAAAGGGGCAACAAGAATGATCCAAGGGATGGAGCAGCTCCGTACGAAATCAGGTTGCAGCGCCTTGGTCTTTTCAGCCTTGAAAGACGGCGTTTAAGAGGTGACTTGATCGAAGTGTATAAAATCATGCATGGGATAGAAAAGGTGAATAAAGAAAAAATATTTTCTCTGTCACACAACACTAGGACTAGGAGGCACTCCCTAAAGCTCCAAGGTAGGAAAGTTAGGACTAATAAAGGGAAATATTTCTTCACCCAGAGGGTCATTGGGTTATGGAACTCACTTCCAGAGGAGGTTGTGACAGCTGTCAGCCTGGACAGCTTCAAGGCAGGATTAGACAGATTCATGGATACCAAGGGAATCAGTAGTTACTGAAATGGACATCCAAGTGCCACCTCTGTGTTGATGGAGGCAGGCAGGATTTTCCCGGGTACTGGTTGTGGGGGTCAGGAGCAGGTGAGGGTTTTGCCCTCCTTTCTGCTAGAGATCCCTGTGTACAACTAGTGGGCCACTGTGTGACACAGAATGCTGGACTAGATGGGCTGAGGCCCAATTCAGCATGGCTCTTCTTATGTTCTTATGTGGAATGGCCAACACCTGAAACTCCGGAACATAAATGTTTTAAGGCTGGATTTTTGTTAGAGCAAAGAAAGAGGTCCTGTTGGATCAAATTAAAGGTCTGCCTAATCCTGCATTCTCAAGCAGACAACCAGTAACAGAACATAAACACAATCGTACCTTACTGTTCTTTCCCCCAGCAATTGGCATTGAGAGGCCTATTGCATCTGATGCTAAAAGTAGTCCGTTCTGTTTTTGTATTCTTTACACATCATATATCTGGCATTACTTTGCGAACGAAGTTTCTTAGGAAGGACTCATCCCACGCTTTTTAGATGCGTGTTAATGACTAAAAGGCCAATCCGAGATAGGCAAGTCCGGTTGCAGAAAGCACAGCAGAAAGTCTCCTTGGGTGATGTTGTTTCCAAGTTGCAGTTCTTTCTGCATTGTCGTTCCTCTTCAAAACCCATTCGGCGTGTCTAGTCGAAAGAGGCTACAGCATTATGGATAGTGCGTCTCCATGCCTCCCGATGTGAGGCCAGGGTGGACCATTGTTGGTGATCAATCTGGCCGAGCCTGAGATGCTGTTTCAGGGAGTCCTTATATCTCTTTTTGGGGACGCCTCTCTTGCGCTGACCCATGGCGAGTTCTCAATAGCATGGCCTCAACACTGGCGATCCCTGCTTGCTCAAGGACAGCAACATTAGTCACATAGTCGGTCCAGTGTACATTTAGGATTGTGCGAAGACAGCGCTGATGAAAGCGTTCAAGGAGTCGTAGGTGTTGGTGATAGGTGACCCATGTTTCAGACCCATAGAGGAGAATAGACAGTACGATCGCTCTGTACACACTGATTTTGGTGCTTTGTCTCTGGTTCTTGCACCAACCCTACTGTCTATTACACACCATAGCATATTAAATTGGAGGGTGTGCATTTTTCTGTTACATGTTTTGTTTTAGTGAATGACCACTCTTGCTTTAATCTGTACTGAGATTTGCCCTTTTGGTTTTCTCTTCCATTGAAGGTGTTCATCTGTATTACGTTGGTGGTGAGGTATATGCAGAGTGTGTGAGTGACAGCAGCATTTTCGTACAGAGCCGCAACTGTAACTATCAGCATGGCTTCCACCCGGCCACTGTTTGTAAGATTCCCAGTGGCTGCAGCTTGAAGATTTTCAACAACCAGCTCTTTGCCCAGCTGCTTGCCCAGTCGGTTAACCATGGATTTGAGGTGGTGTATGAGCTCACCAAGATGTGTACCATTCGGATGAGCTTTGTCAAAGTAAGGACTTCTCTCTCTCTCTCTCTCTCTCTGTCTCTGTCTGTCTCTCTCTCTGTCTGTCTCTCTGTCTCTGTCTCTCTCTCTCTCTCTCTCTCTCTCTCTCTCTCTCTCTCTCTCTCTCTCTCAGGGAAGGCTCCGCTCAGCAAAGCGGATCAAGGAACAAAGCAAGGTTGCAAGATAAAAAACAAGGCTTGAGTAGGCCACTAGCCAGACTTGGCTCCGTGGTCGAGCTTCGCTACACGTCTGCTCAGATGAGACGTGGCCGAAGTACTGAGGATCCGTTCCCACGGATCCTATACTTAATCTTTCTGCCGAGGTCCCCGACGGTCTAGGCTTCGTCGTCTCCAATCTCCGGTGACAGACCTCGGCTTGTCTAGGCTATGGAAACAGCCCCTCCTGCTATTCTCGATGTCCCGTCTCCTATCGAAAGTACGGCCTTGTCTCCCAACATCTGCTGCCCTATCTCCGTGAGAGCTGTCCTCCCTAGATTCTTCCCAGCCGCTCTCTTCCATGTTTTCACTCAGAAGATCCTGTGAACCTCTCCCCCCTGGCCGTTCATAAGTTTCACTATCACTGCTTTCCATTTGCACCTGGTTATCTGTCTCGTCATAAGGGTCAGGCCAACCTTCATCCCAAGCCAAGCTTTCTGTGGGAGAAGGAGGCCCAGTGATGGGAAACTCTCCTTCTGCTAACCCTTCTAAATCCTCTTCAGAATCCATCTCCGCTGCTGCAGGCCCCAATGCCAATGGGACCCCCGGTCCTGCCCCCTGCCCCCCAGGCACAAACGAGAACTGCTGTGCTTCTCTCTCTCTCTCTCTCTCTCTCTCTCTCTCTCTCTCTGATTGTTCAGTGTGCAGTGGTATTGTCATGTTCTTTTAATTTTGTCACTATTATGAATCGTCATGTAAATATCCGATGTGCAGGATGTATTTTCATTCACTGGACCAAATTTGGCCTGAATTTGCGCCCAAATTTGGATACTGGTGGGGTTGTGGGAGTTGATTCTGCCATTTGGGAATTGTAGTTGCTGGGATTTATAGTTAACCTATAATCAAAGAACATTCTGAACTCCACCAGCAATGGAGTTGAACCACACAACTCCCATGATGGGCAGAAAAAAATACTGGAAGGGTTTGGTGGACACTGAACTTGAGTTTTGGAGTTGTACTTTGCCTACATTATTTGAGAACTGTTGACTCAAATAATGATGGATCTAAACCAAACTTGGCATTGATACTCAATATGCCCGAATGTGAACACTGGTGGAGTTTGGGGAAAACAGACCTTGACATTTGGGAGTTGTAGTTGCTGGGATTTATAGTTAACCTACAATCAAAGAACATTCTGAACTCCACCAGCGATGGAGTTGAACCACACAACTCCCATGATGGGCAGAAAATACTGGAAGGGTTTGGTGGGCACTGACCTTGACTTTTGGAGTTGTAGTTCGCCTCCATCCAGAGAGTACTGTGGACTCAAATAATGATGGATCTGAACCAAACTTGGAATGAATACCCAATATGCCCGAATGTGAACACTGGTGGAGTTTGGGGAAAACAGACCTTGACATTTGGGAGTTGTAGTTGCTGGGATTTATAGTTAACCTACAATCAAAGAACATTCTGAACTCCACTAGCGATGGAGTTGAACCACACAACTCCCATGATGGGCAGAAAATACTGGAAGGGTTTGGTGGGCACTGACCTTGACTTTTGGAGTTGTAGTTCGCCTACATCCAGAGAGTACTGTGGACTCAAATAATGATGGATCTGAACCAAACTTGGAATGAATACCCAATATGCCCGAATGTGAACACTGGTGGAGTTTGGGGAAAACAGACCTTGACATTTGGGAGTTGTAGTTGCTGGGATTTATAGTTAACCTACAATCAAAGAACATTCTGAACTCCACTAGCGATGGAGTTGAACCACACAACTCCCATGATGGGCAGAAAATACTGGAAGGGTTTGGTGGGCACTGACCTTGACTTTTGGAGTTGTAGTTCGCCTACATCCAGAGAGTATTGTGGACTCAAATAATGATGGATCTGAACCAAACTTGGCATGAATACCCAATATGCCCGAATGTAAACACTGGTGGAGTTTGGGGAAAACAGACCTTGACATTTGGGAGTTGTAGTTGCTGGGATTTATAGTTCACCTACAATCTAAGAGCATTCTGAGCCCCACCAATAACAGAATTGGACCAAACTTCCAACACAGAACTCCCATGACCAACAGGAAATACTGTGTTTTCTGATGGTCTTTGGCGACCATTCTGACACCCCCTCACGACACCCCCCTGGAGAACCTAGAGATTCTGAGAAAAAACATATTACTCAAATATGTGAACAGTCAAATCCACAAAAATTAAACCTGTAAACATGGAAGGCTGATTGGTTTTATTTCAACATATGTTTCTGTATCTGAAGAAGTGGGTCTGATACCCACAAATTGTTGTGCTTTGTATTAATCTGTAAGATGCCTCAAAACTCCTTTTTCTCTGGCATACCAAGCTTTACGTTCAGAAAATATTTCACAGGCAAACCTTCTTTCTGACCAGATTCTTAACTTCCTAGAGCAGTGTTTCCCAACCGCTGTGACACGGCACAGTAGTGTGCCGTGGCGGACCTCCTGCTGTGCTGCGAGAAAAGCTCTCTGCCCCCCTTCTTTCCCACCTTCTCCTGCCGAACTCCTGCCGCTTGGGGGAGGAGGAGGAAGGGCCGGGCGGCGGCGAAGAAAAAGAAGAAGGAGCTGGGGCGCCGCCTTCTTCGGCTGTTTCCCCAGCCAGCCTCCAATCCGCCATGCCTGAAGCCATGCGGAGGAGGAGCCCCGCCCACTGAAGCCCATCCACCGCTCATGCTCCTCCTCCTCCGTGCGGCTTCAGCTGTGGGAGAGCTGAAGCCGGGGGAGGGGGCGGGGCATAGTGCGGCTTGGATCCGTCCCCTCCGCGCAGCTTCAGCTCTCCCACAACTTCTCCAGCCTTGAGGAGCCGGTGCCAAGCCATCATTGTGCTGGCTCTGCCACCGCTGGCTTGGTATTGCCTCCTCAAGGCTGGAGAAGCTCTGGGAGAGCTGAAACCGGGGGGAGGGGGCGGGGCATGGCGGGGCATGGCTCCGTCCCCTCCCCCCGGCTTCAGCTCTACCACAGCTTCTCCAGCCTTGAGGGGACAGTGCCAAGCCAGCATTGTGCTGGCTCTGCCACCGCTGTGAAGAGCCTCGGTGTCATTCTGGACTCTAAAATGACGATGGAGGCCCAGATTGCCTCCACGAGCAAAAGGGCCTTCTTCCACCTACATCAAGCGAGGCAACTGGCACCCTATCTACCAACGGAGGCGCTAGCTATGGTAATCCATACCACGGTGACATCAAGGCTGGATTATTGCAACGCTTTATACGTGGGTTTTCCTCGGTCAGTAACTTGCAAGATCCAGAATGGGTAAAATGCTGCCGCCAGGCTCCTCACAAAAACACCAATGAGGTGTCACATAACGCCATCCTTACAGCATTTGCACTGGCTGCCGGTCGAGTACAGAATCCTTTACAAGACCCTGACATTTAAGGCCTCGCGGGACCAGGGTCCTACATACCTAAAAGACCGTCTGATACCACCCATCCATCTGAGAGCACGACGGCCAGCCTACGAGAACCTTTTCTGTGTCCCAGGTCTGAGAGAGGCTCATTTGGAGCCCACGAGACAGAGATCCTTCTCCATTGTGGCCCCTGTCCTGTGGAACTCGTTGCCGCCAGACCAAAGAGCCATCCTCGACCTGCCTTCATTTCTGGCGGCACTTAAGACATGGCTATTTAGAAGAGCATATGCATGAGTGACAATCAGTGACCTGGAATCTGTCTATTCCAGTATTTTAACATTTTAATATTTTAATATTTTTATATTTTAGTATTGTAAATGCCAAGCTGTGTAAGTCGCCCGGAGCACATCTGTGGAGGGTGACATAAATAATAAAATTAGTTAGTTAGTTGGTTAGGCATTGCCCCCTCAAGGCTGGAGAAGCTCTGGGAGAGCTGAAGCCGGGGGGAGGAGGCAGGGCATGGTGCGGCCTGGTTCCTCCCCCTCCCCCTGGCTTTGGCACTCCCAGCAGTTGCTCCCAGCAGGCCACCATCTCCCAGCCGTTCTTTACTGTGTTAGAGTGTCATTTTGTGTCATTTTGGTTGGTGGTGTCCCCATGGATTTTTTTAATGTTAAAAGTGTACCGCGGCTCAAAAAAGGTTGGGAAACACTGTCCTAGAGATCTTGCATTTTTTTTGCTTGTTACTTTAATGTTTTGTCTATTTTCCCCCCACATCTTGGTTTCAGTTCAAAATGAGTTCTATGCCACCTCTCTTTTTAATGCTTTAAGAAAAATGGAGTCCCTGCAGGTCCCTAGGGCTTAGTATGGACTGTGCCGCCTCCCAAAGCTGTATCAAAGCTTTGGGGAATTTTGCACAGCTCACTGAACTGTAATTAGTTTCCAAAAATGGATGAAAATCCAGGAATAAATGCTCATATTTATGCAGTTTGCTCAGTTACACATTGAAAGCATTTGCCTTTCAAATATCCACACTTAGCATTAAAAAGCATTAAAAAAATTCCCAGCTCTATTCAGATCAATTCTATACTTCCTCTTTAACTGTTTGTCTGCCAAATAATTCTGCATTCATATACTAAGGGAAAGATACGGTTTTAGCCTTCATGAAGGATGTGATGTTGATTTACCCAAAGCTTTATTGGCTTGGCTTGTTCAAGTATGGCTTAAATCGTAGTTCAGATCAGATTGTAGACTGTGTTCAGAGCAACAACGTTGAAAATATCAAGGTGATCATTGACAGATTGTCCACTATCCAGGCAAAATGTACTTTTGCTTAGTGGTGTTGTCTTAATATCAGTATACAGGATTTTTCCATAATATAGATACAGACATATACAGACACTTGTTCTGTCCGCTGTCACGCCACTTTCTGTGTCTGAATGTTTGGATGCTTGAAACATTACATCCAGCAATCTCTGCACACTCTTTCAAGATGTGCCTTGAAACATAAAGTTACTGTCTGCCATTCTGACTGACTGACTGACTGACTGACTTTATTATTTCTGAGTCGCCCTCCACGTTAGTGCTCCGGGCGACTTACACACAACAAATTCCACAATTAAAATAGAGTATTTAAAACTAGATTAAAATATTCAGTGGTTAAATGCAGTGGCCAGGCTCGGTATTTGAGTTCCTGGTTCTGCATTAACCATGGGCTTTCCTAAATAGCCAGGTCTTCAGAGCGGTCAGGAACTGGGGCAGGTCGAGGGAGGCTCTCTGGTCCGGTGGCATTGAGTTCCAAAGAACGGGGGCCACAACGGAGAACGATCTCCGTCTCGTGGTCTCCAGGTGGGCCTCTTTCAAGCCTGGTACGTGAAGAAGGTTCTTGTTTGCTGGCCGCGGGGTCCTTGAGTAAGCAGGCATCAGCAAGCGGTCTTTTAGGTATGTTGGGCCCCGGCCCCGTAGGGCTTTGAGAGCCAAGGTCAAGGTCTTGTGCAAGACACTATACTCAACGGGCAGCCAGTGCAGGCGCTGCAGAGATGGTGTAATGTGGCATCTCATCGATGTTCCTGTGAGAAGCCTGGCGGCCGCGTTCTACACAATCTGGAGCCTGCGGGTTAGTGACCGGGGTAGACCTACATACAAAGCGTTACAGTAATCCAGCCTTGATGTAACCGTGGCATGGATTACTGTAGCTAGCGCTCCGTCGGAGATAGGGCGCCAATTGTCTCGCTTGACGCAGGTGGAAGAAGGCCCTTTTGCTCGTGGAGGCAACCTGGGCCTCCATCGACAATTTGGAGTCAGGATAACACCAAGGCTTTTTACTGAGGGGACGGAATCAGCGGTTCCCCTTCAAGGGAGCAGCGAGAAAGGTGGTTCTGGGCGGCCCGGCCATGAGATCTCCGTCTTTGATGGATTTATTTTAAGTTTGTGGCGCGGAGCCATTTTGTCACTGCTTCTAGGCCTCGAGTGAAGTTTTTCGGGCACCGAAGTTGCGCCAGGCTCCAGTTTCAGTAGGAGCTGGGTGTCATCGGCATATTGGTAGCACCCTAGGCCGAAGCTCCGGGCTATACCAGCCAACGGCCGAACATAGATGTTAAACAACATTGGTGATAATATGGCGCCTTGGGGCACTCCGCACTCCGCACTTCTGTAGAGGCTGCACTGACTGTCACGTAACTCTCTGAAAAAGAGACGTGGTGACAGCCTTGATGTTAAATGTCTTGCTGAACAAGTACTAATAAAAGGTCACCCTGAAACTTCGTTCAAGCCACCAGCAGATGGAGATGGTGAACCATTGAATGAACCAAAAGTTTAGTCGTTTTCCATGCTGTGTTAGAACAAGTTTCATTCATAATAAATCAGATATAACACTGCACACGATATAAAGCAGTTTTTGATGGAGGTGGTTACGTCATTGTAACAAATCCATTTCTAGAAGGGAAACTGTGTTTGATTTATGCAGAGCTGATAAAGCAGCATTGATTGAAAATGCATGAATCATGAAACATAAATAATATGTTAACATTTGCACTTTAAATTTATTTATTTATTTATTTATTAGTCAATTTTATATTCCGCTCCTCCCTGCAGGCTCCAGTAGTTTCTGGAGGAAGATGCTGGTATAAATAAGACCGAGATCATATCATGCTTTGGTAGTTGAATATGTACATTTCCAGACGTTTGATGGAATCCTGTATCAGCTCCTTAGTTAACACACTCACCCCTCTCCAAACCTGATGGAAATGTCATCCAAGGCTTCTTTCATGAATACCACAGACTGCTAAAATGACAACTAAATGGGTCTTCGAACAAGAGAGCCAGTAATGGCATTCAGTAGTGCTTTGAGCATTAGACCAGTGTTTCTCAACCTTTTTTGAGCCGAGGCACACTTTTGACATTTAAAAAATCCCGGGGCACACCACCAACCAAAATGAAACAAAATGACACTCTAACACAGTAATACATATAGTTAATATGTTTTTAAAAGTATACACTCGGTGTGAAACCTGGGCCTGTTTCAATGAACACAACATAGATATCCTGGCAGAAATCAAAAGAGCTTTTGCTAAAGGCTTTCATGGCCAGAATCACCGGGTTGCTGTGAGGTTTTCAGGCTGTCTGGCCATGTTCCAGAAGCATTCTCTCCTGACGTTTCAGTCACATCAATGACAGGCATCCTCAGAGGTGGTGAGCTGTTAGAAACTAGGCAAGTGAGGTCTATATATCTGGAATGTCCAGGATGGAAGAAAGAACTCTTGCCTGCTTTAGGCAAGTGCGAATGTTGCAAATGGCCATGTTGATTAGCATTTAATGGCCTTGCAACTTCAAAGTCGCTGCCTGGGGGAAGTACTCCTCCTGGCCCCCTCGCCCGTCCCCAATTTGGGAAGGGCGCAAGGGACAGGCAGAGACGCCTCCCTGAGGCAGCGAGGACCTCGCTGCCTGGGGGAAGCGCTCCTCCTGGCCCCCTCGCCCGTCCCCAATTTGGGAAGGGTGCAGGGGACAGGTGGAGAAGCCTCCCCCAGGCCTTGATGGCTCGCGAGGGAAGCTTTTCACCCGGCTCTCGCGTCCTTCTGACCAGAGGGACACGAGAGCCGGGTGAAAACCCTCCCGCAGGCCTCAAGGGCTCGGGGGGGGAAGCTTTTCGCCCGGCTCTGGCGTCCTTCCGACTTCGGAAGGGCACGGGGGCCAGGTGGAAAAGCCTCCCCCAGTCCGGCGCCCTCCCTCTCCAACCCTCTCCTCTCACACACACACACAAGGCCTCAGAGCCCACCTCACCCGGTAGGCCCGGATCCACCTCCGCCCGCTTGGCCTCCTCCTCCAAGCAGCAGCAGCAGGAGGGGGAAGAAAGGCGGGGGAGGGGATGTTTTCGCGGCATACCACGTGCTCTCGCACAGCACACTGGTGTGCCGCATCACACCGGTTGAGAAAGACTGCATTAGACTATGATTCTGAAGACTTGGTTTTGAAAATACAATTGGTGACCTTAGGCAAGTCATACACTCCTACCCCCTACCAACCCCAAAGATCACTCCTTTCGGAAGATCAGAATTTGCTTGATGTTCTCAACCTTTCACCTATCAGCTACCAGGCACAGAGCCTTCACAGTTGTGGCACCTTGCCTATAGAATGCCTTGCCGGCTGAAATACAAGCTCTTCGGAGCTTAATCGCCTTTCGGAAAGCATGTAAAACGCATCTGCTCCGGTTGGCGTTTGAGCTCTGTTAATTGGGGGATTTCTTGCTGTTTCCATGTTTGTAATGTATATTGCTTTGTTCGTACTGTAAACCGCTCCGAGCCCCCGGGGAGTGGCGGTATACAAGTTGAAATAATAAATAAATAAATAAATAAGTATATGGGAAACATACAGTATAATATTTTTCAATGTGCCATTATTAATTGGACCCTTTTTGGGATACTACACTAGAGTAAGAATAGTTTTGTAAGTGGTTATACTTCCTTTGAGGTTGCATAAAGAGAAGTAACAGGTGTAGCCACCCATTTTGCAGACCCCTTTTTCTTGCTTTTGATTTTTTTGGGGGGTGGGGCTGAGTAAACTCAAGTGCAGCGGTGGGATCTTTTGTAACTACAATGGTAAATGTTTACACTACACTAAAAATCTGCAGGATTCTGTCTACTATGTTTTGTAGCTTGGCTTTTGTTAACAGACCTGGAAGCTTTGACTAGAGAATGGCAGATAAATCTTTGAAATAATGAGGGAGCACCCAGTAGCACAGCAGATTAAACTGCTGAGCTGCTGAATTTGCTGACCGAAAGGTCAGTGGTTCTAATCTGGGGAGTGGGGTGAGTTCCGGTTGTAAGGCCCAGCTTCTGCCAACCTAGCAATTCAAAAACATGCAAATGTGAGTAGATCAATAGGTTCTGCTCCACTGGGAAGGTAATGGCACTCCATGCAGTCATGCTGGCCACATGATCTTGGAGGTGTCTATGGACAAGGCTAGAGATCGAGATTGGCACCACCCTCCAGAGTTGAACACGACTAGACTTAATGTCAAGGGGAAACCTTTACCTTTAGTGCTAAGATTTGATCTAGGTTATTTAAAAAATGGTTTGAATTAGCAAAGATCTGACTAAATTTACATTATTTATTTATTTATTTATTATTTCACGATATTTATATGCCGCCCTTCTCAACCCTGAAGGGGACTCAGAGCGGCTTACAGCAAACTGGAAATACAACAAACTACATTACTGCCATAGCACAATATCAGTACTACACATCACATTGCACTATAACATTATATCGCAATATCATTAGTCATATTGCACGTAAAACAAATATACAATTATAATATCACAATATCATTAGTAGTATTATATTGTATCAATGTGTATACAATATATTATACCATACTCATATTACACTATATTATATCGCAATATCATTAGCAATATTGCATGTAAAACAAATATACAATTATAATATCACAATATCATTAGAATATTATGTTATATATTATATTATAGTACATATTATATTATATCATAATTATACTATACTACATTACAATATCATTAGGTCTATTGGTTGTAGGTTGCGTGTTGTTGCGAAGTGTGTGTGTGTGTGTATGTGTGTGTGTGTATCTTTCCATCCAGAGAAGGTGTTTCAACAGAAAAGAAAAATACCAATGAAATTGGTCTGGTATTGCATCAATCAAAAGAGAGAACAACAACAACAACAAACTATTTCCAGGAAAGCTCATAGATACTTATATGTGGGAGAGTATTTCCCAGACAACTAAACTGGTCTGTGTGAATGTATGCCTTCATCAACCTTCAGAATCAAGTGATGACTTGCCTGAGTGAAAGAGCAATGAAACATCGAATGATGCAAATAATTTACTTTTATATGTTAATCACCTTCAATTGAAAGTGCAGTAACTCACAGTGAAGCAATTGTTGTGTTTACAAGTAGTACAGCTCTGTATAGCGTATCCTCGCCTAGATATTCAATGCCTACCGCCGCCTGTTGGATGCTGTAAACCACCTCCACTTTTAATGTCTTTTAGTCTAATTTTAAGAGCTTATCATGTGGTAAATGTGTTATACTATATCTATTTAAAGTTTAATTTTTTTTGTTTTATAATTTTATATTGAGTTGTTTTATTTATATTGTGATCTGTTACTTGTTTGCTCTTGGCACTAAATGTTTGTTGTCAGAGCAAGAGAGGCGCCCCCAAAAAGAGATATAAGGACTCCCTGAAACAACATCTCAGGCTCGGCCAGATTGATCACCAACAATGGTCCACCCTGGTCTCACATCGGGAGGCATGGAGACGCACTATCCACAATGCTGCGGCCTCTTTCGAGAAGATACACCGAAGGGTCTCGAAGAGAAACGACAACGCAGAAAGAACCGCAACTTGGAAACAACATCACCCAAGGAGACTTTCTGCTGTGCTTTCTGCAACCGGACTTGCCTATCTCGGATTGGCCTTTTTAGTCATCAACGTGCTTGTAGAAAGCATGGGATGAGTCCTTCCTGAATCTTCGTTCGCGAAGAAAAGCCAAGACTTTGCTGGAAACTACGCTGAATCCCCTTGAGGAGATAGAGCGGGTTATAAATAATTATTACAAGGGTGGGTCAATAAGTCAGTGACTTTTTGAATTTCCCGCCTCTTAACCGAAAGGGCAACACTGCTCCTGTCAAGAGGCATCTGTCAGTTGACTCCTGTCAAAATTTGAACAAGCTGCGTCATTTAGTTTGTGTTTGGCAGCCATTGATAGCAGACTACCGCATGATTTGTGGAGAAAATGGAAAAACGTGAATTCCGTGTGCTCATTAAGCTTTTTTTTTGCGGAAAAAACCCATCACTCAAACCAAGGCTAAGCTTGATAAATACTATGGGGACTCTGCACCATCCATTTCAATGGTAAAAAAGTGGTTTACTGAATTTTGTTGTGGCTGTACAAGCATGGAAGGTTTCGCACGTTCTGGATGCCCAGTTGAGGTCTCTACACCTGAAACAATTGAAAAAATTCACGATATGCTGATGGCCGATCGAAGATTGAAAGTGCAAGAGATTGTGGAAGCCATAGGCATCTCACATGGCTCGGTAGTTTCAATTTTAAACGATCACTTGGGTATGAGAAAGCTTTCCGCAAGATGGGTGCCGCGTTTGCTCACAATCGACCGTGAACGCAATCGTGTGACAATTTCACAGGAGTGTTCGGCCTTGTTCAACCGCAATATGGATGAGTTTTTGCACCATTTCGTAACCGTGGACGAAACATGGATCCACCACAACCCACCAGAGACCAAACAGCAGCCAAAGCAGTGGGTTTCTCGGTGTGAATCGGCGCCAAAGAAGGCCAAGGTGGGTTTGTCAGCCAATACAGACATGGTGACCGTTTTTTGGGATGCACGCAGTATAATCCACATTGACTACCTTCATATGGATAAAACAATCAATGGCGAATATTATGCCAACTTATTGGGTCAATTTAATGAGGATTTGAAGGGGGGGGGGGGGGAAAGACCGCATTTGGCCAAGGAAAAAGTTCTTTTGCACCAGGACAAAGCAAGGGTTGCACACATGTGCAGTTGCCATGGCAACAATTCATGAATTCAGATACGAATTCCTCCCTCATCCGCCCTATTCTCCGCATTTAGCCCCCGAGTGACTATTTCTTGTTTCCAAACCTGAAGAAATGGCTCGACGGAAAGAGATTTGTCTCCAACAATGAAATCATCTCACAAACAAATACCTATTTTGATGAACTCAACAAATCTTATTTTTTGGAAGGAATAAAAAAATTTGGAGAAACGTTGGACGAAGTGTATAGAGCTCAAAGCAGACGACGTTGAAAAATAAAATGATTGTTATCCCAAAACCTGTGTTTCATTCAAAAAGTCACTGACTTACTGACCCGCCCTCGTATTACAAGTCTCTTTGACCTTGGGAAGTCTGATCTGGCTACGGTCGTCCACGCTCTGGTCACATCCCGAATAGATTACTGCAACGCACTCTACGTGGGGCTGCCTTTGAAGACAGTTCGGAAATTGCAATTAGTCCAGCGGGCGGCAGCCAGATTGCTAACGGGAGCTACATACAGGGAGCATACCACCCCCCTGTTGTGTCAGCTCCACTGGCTGCCTGTCCAATTCCGGGCTCAATTCAAAGTGCTGGTTTTGACCTTTAAAGCTCTATACCAGTGGTTCTCAACCTGTGGGTCCCCAGGTGTTTTGGCCTACAACTCCCAGAATTCCGAGCCAGTTTACCAGCTGTTAGGGTTTCTGGGAGTTGGAGGCCAAAACATCTGGAGACCCACAGGTTGAGAACCACTGCTCTATACGGTTCTGGCCCAGCTTACTTGTCCGAACGCATCAGCCGCTATGTCCCACCTCGTAATCTTAAGATCATCCGGGGAGGCCCTGCTCTCGCTCCCGCCTACGTCTCAGATGAGGCTGGTGGGGACGAGGGATAGGGCCTTCTCGGTGGTGGCTCCCCGCCTGTGGAATGCGCTTCCTATTGATGTACGATCCACCACATCCCTCCTGGCCTTCAGGAAAAAAGTAAAATCCTGGCTGTGGGACCAGGCATTCGTACACCAGCACAAGGCAGCATTTTAGATTGGTTTTTAATGAAAGTGGGTGATTATGGCCAATGTTTTTATGGACTGAACATTGTTTTAATCCAGAGTGAATGTGTATGGGGCTAATGTAGTTGTATTTTAATGTATTTTTAATGTATTTTAATTGTTGAAGTGTTTTGGGGTGTATATTGTTATTATGTGGGCATCGAATTGTGCCGTACTGTAAGCCGCTCTGAGTCCCCCCCTTGGGGGTTGAGAAGAGCGGGGTAAAATCCCGAAATAAATTTTTAAAAAAAATTGAATCAGTGATGAGCTTCTGTTATGTGAATCAACTCTCAGTAAGTTCAAAAATCATCCTCCAAGTTCACGATATGCAAATTAGAAAATTACAGCACCTAGCCAGGGTTCTCAACCATAAGAACATAAGAAGAGCCATGCTGAATCGGACCTCAGCCCATCTAGTCCAGCATTCTGTATCACACAGTGGCCCACCAGTTGTACACGGGGATCTCGAGCAGAAGGGAGGGCAAAACCCTGACCTGCTCCCGACCCCCCACAACCTTTGATCCTCCTCCAGCTATTTGTTCTTCACCTCCCAGAAGTCTCCACAGTATGGCCTTTTATGGTGGATTCTGGAAGCTGAAGTCCAAAACATTGGGAAGTTCAGGGGCTGAGAACCATGAATAAAAATGTGGTGAGAAAGAGTAAATTCTGTAGAATATAGAGAAAGCATAATATGTTTCCAAGATTTTTTACTTTGCTGCCAGTCATCTTTAGTCTGCTTCCTTGAATTAGTCAATCTTTCTATTATTCATCTTATACTTTTATACTTGAGGATCCCTTATTTGGAAATCCAAAATGCTCCAGAATTATCCACACGAGTGGTTGAGCTAATAACTTGCTTACTAATGGCTCAATGTACGCAAACGTTGTTTCATGCATAAAATTATTTTAAAGTGTATTAAATTTCCTTACGGCTATGTGTATTAAGATATATACAAAGCATAAATGAATTGCCTGGTTAATCTTGGGTCCCATTTCCAAGATACCGCATTGCATGTGTGTGTGTGTATGTTGTATACGCACACTAGCTGTCCCCTGCCATACATTGCTGTGGCCTAGTCTGGTGATTCCCATGTTATCCTCTATTGCAGTGTTAGCCTGGGGGTCAGGACCCCTGGGGGGTCACGGGGGTGTGTGTCAGAAGGATCGCCAAAGACCATCAGAAAATACAGTATTTTCTGTTGGTCATGGAGGTTGGGAAGTTTGGCCCAATTCTATCATTTTTTTTTAAAATAATTTTTATTAAGGTTTTCAAATACAGCAAAACTGGGGAAAGGTGTGAGGGTGGTGGTGGGGGGGGTCCTGGGACCTTGGTAGGGGAGGGGGTGGGGAGGGGGTGAGGATGGACAAAAGGTCTGGGTGAGGGTGTGATGATGGGGGGAAGGGGGAGGGAGGCCAGGGAGGTGGGAGAAAAGGGGGAAGGGTGGAAGGAGCGGGGGATTTACATTGCTTCCCAATATCTCCGTACCGTCTCATCTGTTCAGTTCTTGCAAAAGGGACGAAATGGGGTGGAGGGGTGGGAGGGTTACGGCGTGGTTGGTATTGTGAGAGAAAGGGGATGTTAGCTCTTGGAAGATCAGCTTGTCTGACCATAGGTAGTCCCATTCCTTCATCCGGTAGCCAAACGTCTTTGACTCTTGGGTTTGCCTGGTTGGGGGGTTCGCGTTGTTTGCTGTTTGGTAGAAGGAGCCATATCCGTAGTCCAGTCCTTGTCTCTCAATGCGGTTGTGTCCGTTCCTTTCATCATTCTTGTCCTCCTCCCTAACCATACTCTTTATGGGATTCTAGGCCTCCACCATCCGCCTCCTTACTTTCGCCTCTCGGAGGGCTAAACTCCGTGAGCCTCCCTGGAGAGCAAGGGTGCCCTTTCTTTGGAATTTTCCTTCCGCCTTGCTGAGCCATCCTCCTCCGGCTTCTCACTCCATTGGTCTGTCCCCCACTCCATTTAGCTTTGATCTCATTTGCACCCCGGATGAACCCCTCAAATGTTGGGTCGACCTCCTGATTCTTGTCTTCTCTTCCCCTTCTGAGGGTAGGGACTGTAGAATCCTCACTAATTTCTCCAGTAACTCCCAGGGTATCCTCTCCACTTCTTCTTCTCTTTGAGTAGATTCCTCCTTCCCCTAATGCTTCTTGCAGTTTTGTAGTCTTCTCCATCCCCTTCTCCGGAACCTCCTGTAATGCTGCGCTTTTCTCTACTACCTGGGGCGATTCCTTTCCTTCTTCACCAGTGATTGTCAACACCAGCCTTATGGGGATCTCCTCCTTGCTTGGTTCCAGCCCTGCGTCCTGTAGCAATTCGATCCGCTCGTCCTGCCGGGCCATCATTGAGTCAATCTTCTGTATGCACCTGTCCTGTGCTTCCCCCAATTTTCGCAGTTCCATCATAATATCCCTTAGGGTTACTTTTCCCTCCTCAGGTCTCCTTCCCTGCATTCTCGCTTGTTCTTTTACTTCTGTGTTTGATTCTTTGAGTGCTGGCCTGGTTTGCTCAGCTGAGAATGGAGGGAGGTGTCTTTACGATTTTGTCTTGCGCTGTGCTGCGTCTCCACTTCCCGTCCGTGTTTGTCGGTGGCAGCTTGTGTTTCCCTGACCTTTTGTGGCTCGGTTGCAGGTGGAGGGCGACGTAATCACCCCGCGTTTCCTTCCTCAAAAGGATCCAGTCGCTCGATGGCTTTATCTGGCTTGGTGGGATCAGCAGAAGCCCCTGTGGGAGTGGATTCCTACTTTCTGGAGCGTGGGAGGGAAGGGAGGAGGCAGCGTCCCGCCTTATATCTCCTCTTCTTGTTGCCCTCTTTTTGGCTGCACTCCGGCCTTCTCCCTGCCCCTTTGCCAGCAACTTTGTGGGCCTGCTTCCCTGGGCCTCAGCTGGGGAAGCCCCTTATGGCTGAGTGCGGCCCCCAGAGCTATGTGCCTCACCTTGCCAGCTCCGTGTGTCCAGGATCTTGTTTTCGGGGGGGGGGGAGGGGCGCTGGGTTCCACTCTCCCTTCTGCGACTCTTCTTTTTCTTTTGGTCCCTTTTCCCCGTTCCGCCTGACGTGCCTGCTTCCCTCTTTGCCTTTCGCTGCCCCGCTTTCCTCGTCCTCCTGATCCTTTTTCTCGGTCCTGCACCACTTTTTCAATGTTTCCGGCTTTCGGTCCCTTCCCTTTCTGCGTCCCCGCCGCACTTCCGGTATGCGTCCGTCGTCAAAATGCGTCCGGGCGGCTTGTTCTTCTCCCTTCCGGTTCTTTTCGCGCCCTTTTCTCTCGCGTCGGGAAGGAGCCACCCTCGAAGATGGCCGCCTTCCCTTCCAGGTTGTTGTTTTTTGCCTTACCCTCTGTCCCCCGCCATCTTGGAGTTCGGGGTTCTCTCTTCTACGTGCTTCGGGACCTTTCCACCGCTGCCCGGGGCCTTTTTTCTCCCTCTTTTTCCTCTCGTCCCCACTCTTCTACCTTGACGTCGGGTCCCCGAGGCTCTCTCTCTGCGGCGCGCCTGTCCGTTGCCTAGGGGCCGCCAGCTGTTTCTTGTGTGGTCTTCACGTTTATGGATCCCCTCTTTATTCCCCCGTTTCGTTGCGCCTGGGTATTCTGGTTCCCCCTTCTGATGGTTGGGGTGGGCTGGGCTGGCAGTAAGTGCGGGCTTTTGCCCGCTGCCCGTTCCACGCGCCGCTCGCCGGACTAGGGAGTGCACCGGGCCCTCTCGATCCCCCCCTCTTGGGGAGGGGGGAGTCCCTGGAGCCGTCGGTGTGGTCCCCCGGTTTCGCTGCCTCTTGGCTGCTGTTTTGCAGCCTGAGGTGAGGGTGCAATTCGCCCTCTGGCCCGTGAGAACAGCTGATGTCCTGAGGAGCTCTCAGGACACCCGACCTGCCACCATCTTTGCCCGGATGGTCTCCGGCCCAATTCTATCATTGATGGGGTTCAAAATGCTCTTTGATTGTAAATCACAGCAACTACAACTCCCAAATGTCAAGGTCTAGTTTCCCCAAACTCCATCTGTGTTCATATTTGGACATATGGAGTATTTGTGCCAAGCTTGGTCTAGACCAGTGTTTCTCAACCTGGGGGTCGCGACCCCTGGGGGGGTCGCGAGGGGATGTCAGAGGGGTCACCAAAGACCATCAGAAAAGGCAGTATTTTCTGTTGTTCATGGGGGTTCTGTGTGAGAAATTTGGCCCAATTTTATCATTGGTGGGGTTCAGAATGCTCTTTGATTGTAGGTGAACTATAAATCCCAGCAACTACAACTCCCAAATATCAAGTCTCTTTTTCCAAACTGTACCAGTGTTCATATTTGGGCATATTTCCAAGTTTGGTCTAAATCCATCATTGTTTGAGTCCACAGTGCTTTCAGGATTGAGGAGAACTACAACTCCAAAACTCAAGGTCAATGCCCGCCAAACCCTTCCAGCATTTTCTATTGGTCATGGGAGTTCTGTGTGCCAAATTTGGTTCAATTCCATCATTGGTGAAGTTCAGAATGCTCTTTGATTGTAGGTAAACTATAAATTCCATCAACTACAACTCCCAAAGAACATGATCAACCCCCCACACACACACCAATATTCAAATGTGGGCACATTGGGTATTTGTGCCAAATTTGGTCCAGTGAGTGAAAATACATCTGGCATATCAGATATTTACATTACTATTCATAACAGTGGCAAAATTTAGTTATGAAGTAGCAATGAAAATAATTTCATGGTTGGGGGTCACCGCAACATGAGGAACAGTATTAAGGGGTCACCGCATTAGGAAGGTTGAGAACCACTGGTCTAGACTCTAGATCAGGGCTCCTCAAGTAGTCGATCGCGATCGACCAGTCGATCTTTGGGCCTCACCAGGTTGATCTCAGCTGGCTGGGGTGCTCCTGCCATGCGTGTGCACACCCTGCGCGTACGCGCATGCTCCTGCGCGGTGCTTCTTCCGCCCGCGGGGCATTACGGGAAGGAGGGAGCACGAGGCGGGGCTTCCAGAGGGAGCGCTCCACCCTGCCTCTCTCTCGTCCAGAAGCAGCTGTGTAGCCTCCGCTGCTGGCGAGAGAGGCAGGGTGGAGCGCTCCCTCCGGAGGCCCCGCCTCGCGCTTTCTCCTTCCTGCAGTGCCCTGCGGGTGGAAGAAGCACTGCGTGGCGAGAGCACACGCCGGTGAGGGCAGGTAGATCTTTTCGACTTGGCTGCTTTAAAAGTAGCTCGCATGCTGAAAAAGTGTGGGCACCCCTGCTCTAGATCATTCATTGTTGACTCCACAATGCTCTCTGGATGTAGGTGAACCACAACTCCAAAACTCAAGGTCAATGCCCACCAAACCCTTCTAATGTTTTCTGTTGGTCAAGGGAGTTCTGTGCACCAAGTTTGGTTCAATTCCATCGTTGGTGGAGTTCAGAATGCTCTTTGATTGTAGGTTGACTTTAAATCCCAGCAACTACAACTCCCAAATGACAAAATCATTTTTTGAGTGATGGTCACTCCTTGGGTTAGTAGATGTCTTGTGGCCAAATTTGGTGGCAATTTGTTCAGTGGATTTTGAGTTTTGATGTCACTCGAAATGAACAGAGCATATGATTGATTGATTGATTGATAGACGTGCGCAGATACATGTATTCCATAGAACAAATCCAAAGTATATTTTTTAAATAGGATGAAAAACATGGCAAACGTCCTGTTAATGCTTGGCATTTCTTCCTCTTTTTTGTAGGGCTGGGGAGCAGAGTACCATCGTCAGGACGTTACAAGTACTCCGTGCTGGATTGAGGTTCACCTGCATGGCCCATTGCAGTGGTTAGATAAGGTGCTGACGCAAATGGGTTCCCCTCATAATCCAATTTCCTCTGTTTCCTAAGAACCGCCAGACTACCAATGAGATGAATAATGTTGTAAGGTTGTGGCTTGTGGAAGTCTCACAACCTGAATTTCTGTATGTAGCTGTAAATATATGAATGTACATAGTATATAATCAGTGGAGTTTTTCCATGTCATTACTACATGTTTATTAGCTAATAAGATGGTGGTATGTTGCATTCTGTGCTGTTTTCTGGCGTTATAGAAATTTGGATTTAGCAAGCCTGTCTCTGGGTATGGAAAAATACTAGTGTTGTTTGTACGCTGCAATAAATCGTCTAAATAAACATAAATTCTACATCTTATATAAAATTTTAGAAGTAAGTAATTTGGCATGTAAAATAACCAAAACCGCCATGCCAGACGAGATGAAATGCCATCTGGTCAACGTTCGGTTTCTTAAGAACAGTCCAAAGCAGAGTAGAATGACTTTGGCTCTTCTCCATTTTACTTTTGGCCTCCCGTCAATTGTTTTTAGTACTGCTAAGCACAGGAGTATATTGCTTCTGAACACAAAGATTACATGTAGCTTTTGCAGATATTTGTGTATCATTGAATTGTTTTTTCCCTGCTTTTTGGTGAGTGGGAAGGCAATTTCTTGCGAGAAGGGAGAGTAATGAATGACAACCAAGTGCCATCTTTCGAGCCACCAGAAATCCTGCTGGTTCTTCATACGTCACACATACCCATCATTTCTGAGATTTCATAAGAAAAAGGCTATTGATACATCATATTCCCAGTCCACTTGTTTCCATCCCTTGGTTTTATGAGAACTGCACAGTGCAAAACCCATAATTTATTATTTGGAAGTAATATTTAATCTTGTACCACCTTCAAAATGGAGTGAAACGTGTTTGTAGCATAATAGCACTTTTTTGGCAGGGAAGGCTACAGACCTTGTAGAACTACAACTTCCAGGATTCTGTAGCATTGAGTCATGGTAGCTAAAGTGATGTCAAACTGCATTAATTCTACACTGTAGATGCGCCCTTGGTCTACTGCATCATCAGATAGTGATGTCACGTATTACCAGTTTACCACTCTGGATGACTGATCAAATCGTGCCTTCTTGGTAAGTGTTGACCATCCTCTCCCTGAATAACTGATCTAAAAACAAAATATCTGCTGAGAAAGTCTATCACTGACCACAGAAGATGGAAGCAGGTTGACGTTCAAGTCCTGAACCGGTGCTTGGCCGCTGTAACAGACTGGATGAGGGCGAACAGATTGAAACTAAATCCAGACAAGACAGAGGTACTCCTGGTCAGTCGTAAGGCCAAACAGGGCATAGGGTTACAGCCTGTGCTTGACGGGGTGACACTCCCCCTGAAGGCACAGGTTCGCAGTCTGGGAGTGATCCTGGACTCATCGCTGAGCCTGGAACCCCAGGTCTCAGCAGTGGCCAGGGAAGCTTTTGCATAGCTCAGGCTTGTGCGCCAGCTGTGCCCATATCTTGGAAAGTCAGACTTGGCCACAGTGGTCCATGCTCTGGTTACATCCCATATAGACTACTGCAATGCTCTCTACATGGGGCTGCCTATGAAGGCTGCCCAGAAGCTTCAAGTAGTCCAGCGCGCAGCAGCCAAACTACTAACGGGAGCGGGGTACAGGGAGCGCACAACTCCTCTGTTGCGCCAGCTCCACTGGCTGCCAATTAGCTTCCGAGCACAATTCAAAGTGCTGGTGTTGACCTACAAAAACTGGTTCCGGCCCAGTTTACTTGTCCGAACGTATTCTCCCCTATGAACCGTCAAGAGTGCTAAGATCGTCTGGAGAGGCCCTGCTCTTGGTCCCACCACCTTCGCAGGCGCGGCTGTTGGGGACGAGGGACAGGGCCTTTTCTGTGGTGGCCCCCTGGCTGTGGAATTCCCTCCGAAATAAAATTAGATCCACCCCCTCCCTCCTGACTTTTAGGAAGCGGGTGAAAACGTAGCTGTGCAATTGGGCCTTCGCAGAACGAAGGAGGAGATCGTGAAGCGACTAAAGTCGCCAACCACTTGATACGGACCAAATATATGGATGAAGTTGGACTTGATTTTACTTTGGCGAAAGGCTTTTTAAATGTATTTATTGTATTGTATTTTATTGTAAATTTTATTGTAAATTTATGATGTTTTTAGATTTTAGATTTTAACTGTTAGCATTGAATACTTGCTGTTTGCCGGTCTGAGTCCCTCTTTGGAGGTGAGAAGGCCGGGGTAGAAAAGTTTTAAATAAATAATTAGCATCTCACAATTTGTTTCTAGGAGACCCTGAATAAAGTCCTACTCCAAAATGAAATTGTCAGTGGGTAAATTTTCCCCATGTTGCATGGGTTTCTGCTGGAGTTATTGAAGCTTTGACAGCTATAAGACAGCTGCTTCAAAGATGTGACAAGAGGGAACCTTAGCAGAACATGTCGGTCTCCTAAAGCTGTGTTTTGGTATCCAGCCGATAGATCTTTTATCATCAGTTTATTTTATTTCACCACGTCCCATCATCAGAGATTTCAATAAAATATTTTCACTTTAAAAAAAATGGCAGTAACTACTCAAACATTATTATAGGAATAACCACAGAAAAACAAGATAGCAGAGGGGAAAGGAATTGGTATGGGATTGTATAACTATATAGTTCAGATGCAGTCTTATTTCCATTGACCGTGTTACACAGTAGGGCTCTGGCAAAATCGGGGACAGCAAACATGTGCATAAAAAGGATAGAGTGATCCTCCATTTAGACGCCGTGGTGAGACAATACTATCACGATGTTTTCAAGGAGCATATGAGATAGAAATATGCATCATTTGCAAATATGTGTTGGTCTCTGGAAGATAATGGTGGCGATGAATATAATGATCATAATAGCCTTCATCTTTGCTGTTTGTTGGTCTTTGTTGTTTGTGTGCATAAGAGAAAATACCACTTGCAGGGCATCTTTTAAAGGCTTTCAGGAATGAACCTTGGGAGTTGAGTGGTTGCACGTAGCCAGGCATACTTCAAAGAGAAGAGGAAATGAAATTAACAATTATCCTGGGCTGGAATCTTCTTTGGGATTTATCGACTTACATATGTGGGAATTGGGATTGGTCGGTTTTGCAATTTCCATGTCCAGTAGAGGGCTGTTGTTATGTTACTGTGTAGTCTCTCTGGCATTACTTTGCGAATGAAGATTATTAAGAAGGACTCATCCCACACTTTTTACAAGCGCGTTGATGACTAAAAAAGCCAATCTGAGATAGGCAAGTCCAGTTGCAGAAAGCACAGCAGAAAGTCTCCTTGGGTGATGTTGTTTCCAAGTTGCGGTTCTTTCTGCGTTGTTTTTCTTCAAAACCCGTTTGGCGTGTCTTCTCGAAAGAGGCCGCAGCATTGTGGATAGTGCGTCTCCATGCCACCCAATGTGAGGCCAGGGTGGACCATTGTTGGTGATCAATCTGGCCAAGCCTGAGATATTGTTTCAAGGAGTCCTTATATCTCTTTTTTGGGGCGCCTCTCTTGCGCTGAAATGTGGCGAGTTTACCATTGAGTAGTCTCTTTGGGAGGCAGTGGTCCTCCATCCTAGAGACGTGCCCTGCCCAGCGCAGCTGTGTTCTCAATAGCATGGCCTCAATGCTGGTGATCCCTGCTTGCTCAAGGACAGCAACATGCGTCACAGTCAGTCCAGTGTATATTTAGGATTGTGTGAAGACAATGCTGATGAAAGCGTTTGAGGAGTCGTAGGTGTTGGCAATAGGTGACCCATGTTTCAGACCCATAAAGGAGAATAGGGAGTATGATAGCTCTGTACACACTGATTTTGGTGCTTTGTCTCAGGTGCTTGTTTCTCCAGACTCTTTTGTGAAGCCTTCCGAATGCACTCTATGCCTTTGCTAATCTGTGATCTATCTCATTATCAATCTTGGCATCTGAAGAGATGATGCTTCCCAGGAAGGTGAACTGCTGAACGGACTTAAGCACAGATTTGCCTATTCTGACGTGGGGATGATGGTGTTCTTCCTGCGGTGCGGGCTGGTAGGGGACTTCCGTTTTCTTCAGGCTGACTTCCAGCCCAAACAGCTCTGCAGCTGTTGCAAAGCAGGATGTCAGGCGCTGCAGGGCTGCTTCTGAATGGGCGACAAGGGCAGCATCGTCTGCAAAAAAGCAGCTCACGGACTAGAGACAAGCAAAATGCCCACCGTGCATTACATTTCAATTCCTATCATGCACCATCTGGCATGCTTGCTCAAGTTCTCACACACGTCTTCTGAGTTCAATATCAGCATTTCCTCAGACCTCTCCTCCTTAGCTAAGTCTAAAGTTATATTAAGTAAAAGATGATACAGAATTATGAGGAAATTATAATAAAAGGCATGCAGGAGATAATAATAACTGGTGATATTTCCAGAGCTCACCGATGACCAATAATATTGTGGATAGGTTTTACAGTGGCATTTCCATCTTTAATATAAATAAATTACAAATATCTTCAGATCATTTCTTTTTTTTGGAAACATCAGAAACCTATTGGCTCTACAAAGGCCAATGTGTCAAAACGATAACCTCAGTGGTGACTCTAATCTTCATCAGTGACCATGATCTACCAGTTTCTAAAGCCTGGCTTCTAGAGCGTACATGTGTTACTCTTTCTCTCAAGGGTTTCTTCTCAGATCAGGAACAATGCTGACTCTGTGAGCAAGTAGAGCGAGAGACCCAGGACATAAATTACCAGACAACTACAAATCAGGCAGTAGTTTTTGTTTTTTTGTTCTACGTTAAAGTTTATGTGAAACTTCCCTCCTGATGGAGATGCCAGTTGAAAAAGCTAGCTCATGACCATTTCCTTAAAACAGTGACTTTCAACCTTTTTTGCGCCGCAGCACATTTTTTACATTTACAAAATCCTGGGGCACACCACCAACCAAAATGACACTCTAACACAGTAATAATACATATAGTTAATATGTTTTTAAATGTATTTATACACTCAGTGTGAAACCTGGGCCTGTTTCGATGAACACAACATAGATATCCTGGCAGGAATGGTAGAAAGACGCTCACGAAGCTCTTGCTCAACAGTTGTCAGTCTCTCTCTGTTTTTAGTTTTCTTTTTTCTTTTGTCTACCACTCATATCAGGGCCTTCATCTGTGTCATAATTTTGTCCAGGGCCCTGTTCAGCATTTGCATTTTCTCTTCTCAAAAACTTCTCCATCACTGTCACTCGCTTGTCTTGCTGTGATCTCAAATTGGCGCGCAGCTGCAGAACTAACCCTAACTTTGTTTACATAGCTGCATCTGAGCGAATCCAAGATGGCGCGACCATAGCACTCTCGCGTCACTTCTTAGGTGACGCGAGAGTGCTATGGTTCCATTTCTTAAAGGGACAATTGCGCCTTATAGTTTATATATGAATGGAGTTCGAAAGTAATTTCCCACGGCACACCTGATGATCTCTCATGGCACACTAGTATTCCGCGGCACACTGGTTGAAAATCACTGCCTTAAAGGGTGTTAGAAGAGGGCATCAACTCCTCAAGAAACACAAGAAACGAATCTCCAAACTGTACTCCAAGCTGCTGGAGCGGGCCACAGAAACTGAAGTGGTGAAAGACTGCATGGTGAAATGGGCCAAGAATATCGGCAGGCCAATCACACTCCACGAGTGGGAGAAAGCATGGAAGAAAAAATTGAAGTACACCTACGCGATGGAGCTGACTGAGAACTGGCACAAAATGTTCAATCGGTGGTACATGACCCCCTACAAGCTGAGCCTCATGTTCAAAGAGACGCAAAACAAGTGCTGGAAGTGCGCTTCCCAGACGGGCACCTTTTACCACATGTGGTGGTCCTGCCAACATGCTGTGCAATTCTGGAAGAAAATCCACATCGCCACACAAAAGATCCTAGGTCTTTCCATGGAACTTAAACCCGAAGCCTACCTACTTGGACTAACGTCCGAAGAAGACATGCCGGATGAGAATGCGGAAAGACTATTTGCGTACCTGTCAACGACGGCGAGAATAGTCTACGCGAGGAAGTGGAAGACCGAGGAGGTCCCCGAGCTGGAGTAATGGTTGGACAAGATCCGAGACGCCATGGACATGGACAAACTTTCCTTTTACTTATCGGAAACGGGAGGGTACCCCCTCAAAAGAACTGACTGGTCCCCGGTGAAAGCCTTCCTGAAATCACGAGGGCCATCTTGAGCAATTTGAAATCCAGCCACCCCTCGCTCACTCCCTCACCGGGAGCAGGAGGGGATAACCACGAGCTTGCAGCTCAATAGTTCACACGACGGAAAGATTTCTCCTCCCCCAGAGACTCAGAGGCTTTCTCCTTTTTTCTGGGACAAGTAAAGACACTGCCACCCCCCCAGAGGCTGCCCTCACTGCGCCCCCGCTTACTCCACAGTATCCTAACTCCCCCCTCCCTCCCACCACCTCCGCCCCCTCATTCCCGGTTAACACCCCCCAGACACCCCCTTCTCACCTCCTCTACCCCCCTCCCCCAACACTACTCCCAACCTCTCCCTTCTCTATCGTTCCTACTGTTCTCCACCTGAAATTGTTCCCCCACTTTTACTGTCTATGGAAAAACTCTAATAAATATATTTCCAAAAAAAAAAGAAGAGGGCATCAGAAAGGGCTGGAAGCTTTGGCTTGAAAAGTCTTCCATTAGCCTTCAGTCTTTGCTCAAAGCAAAGCGTCTCTTCCATCTGAACATTAGGAAGAACTTCATGACCATGAGAGCTGTTCAGCAGTGGAACTCTTTGCCTTGGATTCTGGTGGAAGCTCCTTCTTTGGAGGCTTTTAAACAGATACTGGATGGTCATCTGTCAGAGGTACTTTGATTGTGCTTTTCCTGCATGGCAAGGGGCTGGACTGGATGACCTGTGTGGTCTCTTCCTACTCTTTTGATTCTATGATTCTATGTGTAAGCTTTCAGCTAGAAGCAAAGCATCTCTTTCCTTTAAAATCTCTTTTCTCACTTGCACTCTAGGCATTTGTTCATTGCCAGGAGCCTTTTGAACTCCAGATGCTAATATATTTCTGGCTCTTGGCACATCCCTGACTTGGCATGCCAGACTTTGACCATTCAGTTTTTTTCAGTGAGCCTCAGCTGGCTGCGTCCCTGGCCTTGTATTGGCAGAGAGGCAACTCTGTCCAGAGTAGAACAGAGACAGGGTGAGTCCTTGGTGCCAAAGTACGTACCCTGGTAGTACTCCAGGATTAATATTCTGCACCATCTGGTTGCCACACAGACCATCAAAGAGCAAAATTGAACATGGTCCAAAGTATAATACATGTCTAATTTTTGACAAACTTCCTACAACTTATTGAAAACGGATATATTGGAACCTGGAAGGAGCATCAATCCACCCCCTTTTTAATTTTTAACCAGAAGAAAGGAAAATAATTGGATCTGGAGGAGAAGTTGAAGGCTGAAGAAAACTCTTCTTGGTGTGCCAGTGTGCTAGCATAGTTTTATCAACAAGGAATAATGTAACCCATCATTTCCAAGCCAGGCAGGGCTTACCAATAGGAACTGCCAGCTCCTCCTCATCAAACTCACTGCATTTTAACTAAATGAAGGATTTTGTCCATATGGTATCCCTAGCTTTCTGAGTGGAGGCACCTGGTGCTGTACAAGGGCACTTCCGTGAGATTGGAAAGCCATAGAATCATAGGTCAGGAGGCGCCCCCAGTGGCGCAATGGGTTAAACAGGACTGCTGACCAAAAGGTCAGCGGTCCAAATCCAGGGAACAGGGTGAGCTCCTATCTGTAAGCTCTAGCTTCTCCTGTAGGGACATGAGAGAAACCTCCCACAGGATGGTAAAACATCCGGGTGTCCCCAGGGCGAAGTCCTTGCAGATGCCAATTCCGTCACACCAGAAGTGACTTGCAGTTTCTAAAGTCGCTCTTGACACCAAAAAAAAAAAAAAAGGTCCATGAAGTCTGTCTTGTTCAATTTGCTGACAATGAAGGAAATCCAACCATGTTTAAAAACCTCCAACAAAAGGAAGTTTGCTGGCAGTCTTTTCCACCATCAAAATAGCCTTCACCCTCATGAAATTCTTCCCAGCATTTTACTGAAATCTCTTTTCATGTAATCGGAATCTACTGGTTTCATTCTTTTCCTTTGAAATTGAAAAACCAGCGGTCTCCATCCTCTATGGCAGTGTTTCCCAACCTTTTTTGAGCACTGCACATTTTTTACATTTACAAAATCCTGGAGCACACCACCAACCAAAATGACACAAACTGACACTCTAACACAGTAATACATATAGTTAATATGTTTTTAAATGTATTTATACACTCAATGTTAAAACAGTGGGCCTGTTTCGATGAACACAACATAGATATCCTGGCAGGAATGGAGGAAAGACACGAACTTCCTACACAGAACTCCCATAACCAGGAGAAAATGCTATAAGAGTTTGGTGGGCATTGACCTTGGGTCTTATTTTAGAGTGAACATATCCAGTCCCCTCAGCCATTACAGACCGTTTACTATATTACATTCCTGGACACAGCACTGTAGGTGAGGTTTGATGACAACTCAGTTGAGCAGAACAATATACTCCTGTTGTTGCAGCCAAGAATTTATTTATTATTTATTTACAGTATTTATATTCTGCCCTCACCCTGCAGGGGACTCAGGGCGAATCACAGTGCACATATACATGACAAAATTTAAATGCCATAGACATGCATAGACAGACACACAGAGGCTATTTAATTTTCCAGCTTCGTGAGGGTGTAAGTGAAGGGCGGAGCAAGCTGCAGGCGTCCGGGTGCCTGGGGTATGGATAAAAGAGATAGAATGGCTCTGGGCCCAGAGAAACACACCTCTTTTACCTGCCTGCCCTGCCCTTATATCCTATTACCGTACCTCCTCCTCTGCCTCTCAGATCTCGCTCCTGAAGACTGCAGTGAAGTGGTGCATTGGTATGCATGTGCGAGATCTGAGAGGCAGAGAAGGAGGTACAGTAATAGGAAAATTACCATAATAAAATCAAATCTGATGCTTTTTAAATTTTTATTTGGTGTGCGTTGGAAGAGGGGTAGCCTTATACGGCGAGTATATCCCAAACTATATTTTAACTGGATGGATGGAGGCTCAGGTCTCCACCATCTGCGCCAGGCAAGACGGCTGACGCCCTACCTTTCCGGTGGCGACCTAGCCACCGTAATCCAGGCCACAGTCATCTCGAGACTGGACTACTGTAATGCCCTTTACATTGGCCTTCCTCTGTCGGTAATCCGGCTCAACTATGGGTTGGTGCGGCCCTATCGGGCCACATATCTCCAGTCCTACAGCGATTACACTGGCTCCCCATTGAGTTCAAAGTGCTGTGGTATTAACCTTTAAGGCCTTGCATGGCCTGAGGCCAGTGTACCTGAAGGACCACCTATCCCTGCACATTCCCCAGAGACCACTACGGTCCATGGATCAAAACCTATTGGAGCTTCCATCACTTAAGACCTGCCACCTGTCCTCGATGCAGCAGCGCACTTTCTCTGTAGTAGCGCCTACCCTTTGGAACGCCCTCCCAGAGGAGGCTCGAGCAAGAACTGACCTACAGGCCTTTTGGAGGGCCTGCAAGACCAATCTCTTCAGACAGGCGTTTAACCTTTAAGGCTGTTAAATTCCACTCTTGCCTCAATCTGTTTTATTATGTTTTTAACTATGTTGTGATTATGTTGTTCACTAGTGTGAACCACCCTGAGCCTCTTTGGGAAGGGTGGTATATAAACCGGTTTTTAAAAAGTTGGGGGTCATCTTATACGCCGGAAAATACGGTACATAGAAATAAACCATGACTGCTGCTGAAGTACAGATGAAAAACTTATAAAATGGGCTATTTTCTTCAGTATTCATTTCAGAATCCGCCAATAAAAATGACCCCATAAATAGTACTTTTTGTGTCTAGATGTCATTGTGCCGCTATCAATATTAGATTTAAAGCCTTTAGCTGTGGTCATAAATGTGCCATCCTTTAAGATGGTTTTCCCGAAAGATTTAAAAGCTGTTTACTAGAAAGGCTATTTATTGATGGCCAATTTAAGGAAAAGAAGACATAATTTATAATAGGCGGTTCTGTGTGTCGACAATAATAAAGTGCACTTGCAGGTTTCTTGTGGACAATCCTTAGGTTTCATTGGGGGCTTATGGGCAATTAAGCTTCCTTTTCACACACAAAAATACAGAAGGCATCATAACATTGAGGTGCTATTTTCTTACTAAGATATTCAGCGCTGAATCCAGGAGGACCCCCAAACTGCAGACCTGTGACTTCAGGGGGAGTGTAACCCCGTCCAGCACAGGTTGCCACCCAATACCCCGGTCAGACGAACGACTGACCTGGAGGCCCTTGTCTTATCAGGATTGATCTTCAGCTTGTTCCTCTTCATCCAGACCATCACAGCGGCCAGGCACTGGTCCAGTATCCGAGGGGCTTCCTTGGATTCAGGTGGAAAAGAGTAGTGGAGTTGGGTGTCGTCTGTGTAGAGGTTGCACCGTGCTCCAAAACTCCGGTTTCATGTAGATGTTAAATAGCATGGGGGACAGAATAGATCCTTGCAGGACCCCATAAGTCAGCGGCCAGGGGTCTGAGCAGGAGTCCCCCAGCTTCACCGACTGGGAACGCCCCTCCAGGAAGGACCGGAGCCACAATAGAATATAGATGTGCCCCCTTTATGCATGCATCTTTAGACATTAAATGGTCTTTGACAAACCCAGTTCTTTTAAACATGGTACTAAATGATATTGCAATGTATTTATTGACTAATTTGTTTATTCCTGTGAAAAATAAACTGTAAAGAGGCTGAACAAATGAACCTGCTGGACAGGGTGGACCCTCTTTTACTGATCCCACCACTGCCACAAATTTGTAACGATGAGGTCACTACGTATCTGACCTAATGTAAAAGGCTGTTGTATAACTTTAATTTAAGGATCCCTTAAACATGAAAAGATAAGCCACCAGATTGTGAGAACTGTTGTTGTTATCTGTTATCTAGAAGGGTCTGTCACCAATTATTGTGGGACTTCAAACTGTGTAACAAGACAGGTTAAAAACACTTTCCTGTGTTGCTTTACTCTGAGGCTTGACTTTTAAAATACGGAACAGAGAGAGATTGTTGATGAAAAGAACAATAACAGTTTATTTATAGCTTGGCACAAAAGCGTGATGGATACGTTATAACTCCTTAGAGGCTCAACTCATCATGGTTACGTTGGTATTGTAGAAGATACAAAGTTTAAAATCTTTGACTGTTACTATTACTCAGATCAGTATGTAACTATCTCACACACAGACCTTCTTTCCTCCTATAGGCACCTTGCCTATCTCTAGCCCTCAGGCTCTATACAGACTGGCTCGCAAGCTCAGCCTACTAGAACTGTCTCTACAGCTCCAAAACCAGACTGCCCTCAGAACCTGCTCTCTCCTAGAGCTGGGCTGACAGTTAAACTGTCAAAATTCAAACTTCCCAGAATTCTATTCTTGGCTGTGGCAGAAAGCTGTTGACTCCTCCCACCTCTGCCTTACAGCCATGTTGCTATGACAACTCTTCCCCAAGGTGGGCCTTCACTGAAGAAGTGCACCTTCCCTAAACATCTAAACATCTCAATACATATCCAATCCTCAATTCTATAATAAAAAATAAACACTTCTGCACATAAACGTTTACTGCTTTGATTCTAAACACTGTTATGGAAGAATATATCCTTGCTTAGCATTTTCCCATGTAGGAGGCTGCTATCTGGCCATGCATTTTGCCAATGGAGAAACTGGTTTCTCAGCTCAATCATGCATCCAGCACAGATGTGACATCTATTTTAGACCTAACCAAATAAAATAGCCATTATTCTTCTTTTGAACATCATTGTGTGAATCAGTGTTTAGAAAAAATGAAAACCTAGAAGCTAATGTCTAGTGGATTTGGTGATGCTTCCCTTAATGCTGGCATTAATATAGCAAGTTGTTTGTGAATATTTCTATGTGCAGATTCTTTCTTGTCCGTCTTGCTGTACTGCCTCTTGAACACGACACTCAAGCTCACAAACAAGGTGTAAATAAATCCAGTCTTTTAAGTTCTCCGGATGTTTGTTCAAACCTCAACCCCTTTGCCTTGTCAAATTGTTTGTAATGCTGTCTGTAATAAAGCATTTTCCCATCAGAATACTTTATTCACAAATAGATGAGTTTTTTTTCAACAAAAGGTCCAACCTATTTCCGTATTTCATGGTTATGAAGAATATTAGTATGTATACTGTAAGGTATGGGAAAATAGGACGCAAAACAATGGCTTCAAGTTATAAGAAAGGAGATTCCACCTCAACATGAAGAAATTCCTGGGTGTGAGAGCTGTTCAGCAGTGGAACTCTCTGCTCTGGAGTGTGGTGGAGGCTTGTAAACAGGCTGGATGGCCATCTGTTAGGGGTGCTTTGAATGTGATTTTCCTGCTTTTTGGCAGGGGGTTGGACTGAATGGCCCACGAGGTCTCTTCCAACTCTATGATTCTATGTGCTTTGGAATGTGTGGCGTTGACAAGTCTGATTACATGCTACCTTATGTGTCCTTTAACCTTGAGAAAAAGGGTAACCTAGGGTTGCCAACCACCCCGTATTGTACGGGACGTCCCGTTTTCCGGCCCCAAATTTTGTGTCCCTTATTTTCAGCTCCTGTCCCGTATTGATGGGACAGGAGGCAGCAGGAGGTGAGGCTGGGCCAGTACATACACACACACTTCCTTCTTCCTCCTCCTCCATCCTGCTACCCCTTTTGGCTCCTCCTGTTTCCTCTCGCCTCCCCGCATGCGGCCGGGAATTGTTGTCCAAGGCTGCCTCCTCTTGATTGAGAGGCGCGCGTGGTCCTTTTGGGCGGGGCTCCATTTCCCTGCCCAAAAGGAGGAGGAAAAGGGAGAACGCCTTCACCGTCGTCCGCTGGGAGAGGAAGGAAGGAGACCCCCGGCCAGGCACACAAATCACAACCACACCGGGGCTGAGGGGCGGGGTCTCTGGAGGGCTTTTGAGCCGGACGGGCATCTGTCGGGAGGGCTTGGGTTGTGCCTCCTTGCAGAATGGCCCAAGTAGATGATATTGCCCTGAATGCATGTGAAAGGAGGCTTCTGTTAGACCCCAGTCTAAAGATCAGTCAACAGTGTGATGCTGCAGCTGAAAAAACCAAGGCTGCATCAAAAGGAGTAGAGTTAGGGTTGCCTAATGTTTGATTTTCAAGTTTTAATGAAGTGTCCCCTTATTTTTGTGAAAAATCCCATATTTTTAGGTAAATGTCCCTTATTTCTTATAAGAAAAAGTAGCAACCCTAGGGTAACCCTTTCAAGGGAATTCTAAATCATATTAACATTGCATACTTTGGAAACACTGAAAAGCATGCGTTCTGTGGTCAATTTCTTTCTACGTTTTCTTCCCAGAGCAAAGCTGCTACGAGAAATGTCTTTCCTGTTTTTGTGAGAGGTATTGATGGCACCTTATCTACATCAGATTTGCCTTACAGAACCCCCATTCAAATTAAAAGGTTGAGTGGCACAATGTTTGTGTTGTCTGTAACTCAGTGTTTAAAACCACTCGTCAATAAATCTGACAAGCTGCCGTAACAGATTTATTTGAGAAGAATGCTGCTTGTGCTTCAAGGGTGATGTCTTGTCTTAGTTGCTAATAAAGTTACTCTATAAACAAAAGGATCGGTTTCACGTCATTTTTCATTTCCAGACTTGTTTCTAGAAAGCCATGTTTCTATTGGAGAAGCCGTAACCTACCACACCAATGAGGCCATGACAAGATTCACAGCAGCAGTTTGAAATAACTTAAGATCAAATGTAATTAATGGATACAGAAAGAGGTTTTTAATCAGAAAACACCAAGTGCTATCCTGACGATTTGTTTACACCAGGGCTGTCCAACTTCTACTGGCCCAAGGGCCGGAATTCCGGTCACTGATCACCTGGGGGGCTGAAGGGTCTGCCTCCACCCCCGGCTCCACCCTGGCTCCGCCCCCTCCCCGGCTCCAATTTACTTACAATTGACCTTGAGTTGTGGAGTTGTAGTTCACCTCCATCCAGAGAGCACTGTGGACTCAAACTTGGCATGAATACTCAATATACCTAAATGGGAACACTGGTGGATTTGGGGAATGTTTCCTAATACCTTTGAGTTATTTGAGTCCACACTCAAATTGGGACACACCAAAAAAAAAAACCTCGTCGTCGCAGGGCTTGATGGGGCCTCCTTTCCCAGAGGCGGGTGGAGGAGGCCCAAATAGCTCCCTCCCTCCCTGAAGGGAAAACAAGCCGCGGGGGCAGCGCAAAGGAAGCCACGTTGCGCCCTGCACGCGGGGAAGGCAGCACAACAAGGAGGGGGCGCGGAGGAGGGGAAGAAAGCGTCGCCAAGGAAACCGCCGCTGAGGGACCCCTCCCCCCCTCACCCAACGTCCCACTGTTTTTAGATTGATTGATTCGAGCCAGGCCCTTCCTTACCCATACTGAGGGAATGGGGGCTGGCCTGGAAGCAGCCGCGAGGGAGGAGGGGGCGCGCGCCCAGGCCGGCCGCAAATCCTGCGGGACCCGAGATTTAGGCAGCTATCGCGAGACTACGCAGCCACAGACGGGATTTCAACCTCCCTCGAAATCCCGTCTGTGGCTGGCGTAGTCTCGCGATGCTTGCCTAAACCCGGAAGTAGGTATTTTTTAAATTTTATTTTATTTTTTATTTGTATTTTATTAAAACAAGTTAGGGGGCCAGAGGGAAGGGGCTCGGGGGCTGTGTACGGCCCCAGGGCCGCCTGTTGGACAGCCCTGGTTTACACCATCACTGTTCTTTATAGGATTGTGAATAAAGCCAAGTTGTGGAAGGTAACAGCACTCCATGCAGTCATGCTGGCCACATGACCTTGGAAGTGTCTACGGACAACACGGGCTCTTCGGCTTAGAAATGGAGATGAGCACCAACCCCCACAGTCATATACGACGACTTAATGTCAGGGGAAAACCTTTACCTTTACTTTATGCAGGTTATTTCATATGCACGACTTCACCACCCATTAGTTTTGTAATGGTGCATCTAAGGCCCCTTCCACACAGTGGAATAAAATGATCTGGCCATAGTAGTTCATGCCACAGTAACTTCAAGACTTGACTACTGTAAAGCCCTTTATGTTGGCCTTCCTTGTCGGTAACCCAAAGACTTCGACTGGTACAGAATGCGGCGACCAGACTCCTCGTGGGAATCCCCATGAGGAATGATATAACACTTGTCCTATACCGACTACATTGGCTTCCGGTCAAATTTCATATTACTCACAAGGTGCTGGTTCTAACCTTTAAGGTCTTGTATGGCCAAGGGCTGGCATACCTACGGGAACGCCTCCTTGTCGACCACCTCGCTCAGACCATCAGAATCTACTACGGGTCCCTGGCCCTAAGGAAGCCCATCTAACATCAACCTGGCGCAGAGCTTTCTCAGTGATCGCTCCATCACTTTGGAACGCCCTCCCTCCTTACATCAGAGCCACCCGAGATCTAAAAGATTTCCGCACGGCTTGCAAAACGTGGCTATTTGAGAGGGCGTTCAGCTGAGAACGGTTAGATTGTCAATTGTTTTTAGATGTTGCAGATGCTAATTCTTTGTAGGTGTTTTTAGTTTTATGATGTAATAACACATTGCAGCGGAATTCTATACTGCCTTTAACAATTACATATTAGTGTGTGTGTGTGTGTGTGTGTAAACATGCAAGTGTGTATGTATTTCAGATCTACACAAATGGAGTCAACTAGGGAGGGTTATTGAATTAAATACAATGATTAAAACTGTAGGTGAGCCAACAAAATAATTAATGCACAACCTGAACCAATGCACAATAGGACTGGGATACCAGCTGGGAAATGCCAATGGGACACTCTTAAAAAGTCTCCTGTTATACGAGATCATTGCAATTCAGACAGGATTTCTTGGCCCCTCTGCTACACAGCTCTGTGATGTACATTGTGATAGAGAAGGCCAGCTGTTCATTTAATTTTTACAAGAAACAGAATAGGGATCTGGTTGTAAATCTGTTTTATATGGTCTCATTATGGTACTAATTAATGGAAGCAAACTGAAATTGCTAACCATATTATGAGAGCAGAGAGGAAACTGGAGGGAACCAATTTGAACAGCATTTCATTGTTTACGATAACCAGAACTTCCTGGGACAAAAAGACCAGCGTGGAGCCAAAGGCACCCACATTTTCTTTAAAACCAACACTGTCACTTTAAGTTACTCCCTTCAGCCCGAGTTTCCTACCAGTTCCTCTTGAGCACGAGTGATATTGTTGACTTCTTTCAGGATAAACATTGCAAAATTTCCCTGAACTCAAGGATATAACAATTTCTCGGTATAAAATTTTGACTGAAATGAATGGAGGTTCATCTACAGCAGTGTTTTTCAACCTTTTTTGAGCCACGGCACGTTTTTTACATTTACAAAATCCTGGGGCGCACCACCAACCAAAATGACACAAAACGACACTCTAACACAGTAATACATATAGTTAATACGTTTTTAAATGTATTTATACACTCGGTGTGAAACCTGGACCTGTTTCGATGGACGCAAAATAGATATCCTGGCAGGAATGGCAGAAAGACACACACGAAGGTCTTGCTCAACAGCTGTGAGTCTCTGTGTTTAGTTTTTATCGCAGTCACCTGGTCCTCAGGGAAGCCATCTGGAAAGAGAGCAGCCAGACGGAAGCACTCTGAGGCAGAGAGTTCCACTGCAGAACAGCTCTCACAGTCAGGAAGTTCTTCCTAATGTTCACCCTCCTACACAGACATGCTTCCCTGTGATGTTTGCTTTTCTGTCTGCGCTGTTGTGCGCGCTCTCTCTACACTTGGCATGAATACTCAATATGCCCAACTATGAACACACATGGAGTTTGGGGGAAATAGACCTTGACGTTTGGGAGTTGTAGTTCACCTACATCCAGAGAGCACTGTGGACTCAAATGATGGGCGGGCCTCTTCCTCATGGGGAGGGGGACACTCCACCCCTTTCTGACCCTCCCTCCGCTCACCTCAGCCTCTCTGCCAGCCTTTCAGTCTCCTCAAATGGCGACCGCTGGGAAGGGTGTGGGGCCCGAGTGACGTCACCCTTCCCTCCTCACTCCCTCGAATGGAGGCTGACTGGCATGCGCAGGGAAATGGCTGAAGGAGACGGCGCCCCGGCTCCTTTGCTGCCGCCCGGCCCTTCCTCCCCCCCCCCCCCCGCAAACAGCAGCAGCAGTTCAGCAGGAGGGGGAAGAAAGGGTATATTGAGAGCTTTCTCCGTGGCAGCCCCCATGATCTGGAACTCACTGCCACCCGCCCTCAGAGCCACTTCGACCCGGACTAGGTTCCTGTCAGACCTGAAAACCTGGCTCTTCCGCCTAGCGTTTGGGGCCTGATCGGTACCTTGAATGACTGAGCCTCTCCTTGCCGTCTGTATCTATGTTTTTAAATTGATGTACATTGATGTATTTTGGGGTTTTTAAATGATGTAAGTCGCCCGGAGCACCGGTGGTGGAGGGCGACTCACAAATATTAAAGTATTATTATTATTATTATATTGGAGGTTTTCCCACGGCACACCTGATGATCACTCACGGCACACTAGTGTGCTGCGGCACACCGGTTGGAAAACACTGATCTACAGAACTTCACAGATCAGGCGAAGGTCTATTTGATGTAAGATGCTTTTCAAGCAACGCCCAAATGGTTGCCTAAAGGGAGATCAGCAGATCAGAAATACAACTGCACCCTCCACCTTCTCTCCCAGGAATTGACATATACAGCTGTGTGATAATCAGTCCTAGAGATTTAATATCCTGACTAATGGATGGCTCTCATCCTCCAGTGAAATGCGCAGCCATTGTTACATCTTGTCGCAGCGTGCAGCATAGTTTACGCACTCTGTGGAGTACTTATTTTTACCAGTTCCTAAGCTTTCATTTTCCAGTAGGTGATCATGGTTTTTGTTATTAAAGGGAAGAAATTGCACCCATGCACAACTTTATCATGATTCCACTTGTTTACCTTTTTTGCTAAGCTGAACAGCCCAACATCTTATAACAATTTCTCACATGGAATCACATACCCATAATCCAGAGATATTGTAGAGCAGGGGTGCTCATTAGGTAGCTCGGGAGCTACTACTAGATCTTTGGCCCTCTTCCAGGTAGTCTTCGGGCCTCCTGCCCATGGGGTGTTCGCCAAGTGCACACCCTGTGCACATGCGCGCCACTGCTGCTGGCTTCCGCTCTCGCGATGCTTCTTTCGCCTGCGAGGCATTGCCGGAAGAAGCATGAGGTGGGGCCTTTTCTTGCGGCACACCTGATGATCGCTCACGATCGCGCCCTGCCTCTCTCTCGTCCAGAGGCAGCTGTGCAGCCTCTGTTGCTGGCGAGGCAGGCAGGGCGGAGAGCTCCCTCTGGATGCCCCGCCTCGTGCTTTCTCCTTCCTGCAATGCCTCGCAGGCGAAAGAAGCATCGCGAGAGCGGAAGCCAGCAGCAGTGGCGCGCATACGCACAGGGTGTGCATGCACTTGGCAGGAACACCCCATCCGGCTGGTGAGGCCCGAAGACTACCTGGAAGAGGGCCAAAGATCTAGTAGTAGCTCCCGAGCTACCTAATGAGCACCCCTGCTCTACAATATCTCTGGATTATGGGTATGTGATTCCATGTGAGAAATTGTTATAAGATGTTGGGCTGGAGCACGCACAGTGGCGGGAGCGCACGGGAGTGCATGGTGGTGGGGGCAGGTAGATCTTTTGGACTTGGTTGCTTTAAGAGTAGGTCGCATGCTGAAAAAGTGTGAGCACCCCTGTTGTAGAGGGACCGGCAAAGACAGCAGTGAGGAATGCTGAGAGCTGAAGCCCAAACACATTTAGAGGGCCACACAATTCTCACTCTTACTCTAAACTTTCCCAGCTCTACAAAAAACCCTTTAATAAATCAATAACATATGCTGGGAGAGTATAGCCTATAGTGCCAGGCATATAACTTCATGCAAATTCATGTTTTCAACAGACTATTTTAATTCAGTTTTGTATCAAGCATCACTATATCCGCTGCTGCCATCGCTAGAAAGAACTCTGGAAATGGTCTCATGGCATTTTCTACTTGCCTTTTTTCAAAAGCCACCATTGAATTTTCCCCTGTATATCTGCTCCTAGAAAAGTAACTCCCTCAAAGCTTTTTTGTTTAGTTAGCTCCAAAGTTAATTCCATTTCAGCTCTAAGGGATGTATGTCCAACAAGTCTCCACCCTGTCAAATTTATTACAGGTAGAGTCTCACTTATCCAACGTACATGGGCCAGCAGAATGTTGGATAAGCGAAAATGTTGGATAATGAGGGATTACGGAAAAGCCTATTAAATGTCAAATTACATTATGATTTTACAAATTAAGCACCAAAACATGATGTTTTACAACAAACTGACAGAAAAAGTTCAATACACTGTAACGTTATGTAGTAATGACTGCATTTACAAATTTAGCCCCAAAACATTGCAGTGTATTGAAACATCTGTGGATCCGGACAGAAGGCAGCTGTGTTGGATAATACAGAACGGTGGATGAACGAAGGTTGGATAAGCGAGACTACTGTATTTTTAATAGAGCAGCTAGCTAGTCTTGAGTATGACATTTTCAGGAATAAACTGCCATTTTTGATCAGATAAACCAGTGTTTTTCAACCTTTTTTGGGCCATGGCACATTTTTTACATTTACAAAATCCTGGGGCACACCACCAACCAAAATGACACAAAATGACACACTGTCATTTTACTGTCACCCTCTCCCCTCGTGATGCTGCTGCTGCTTCCGACAAACCCCCTCCCCCGGGAGGCCCACACAAAGGGGACCCATCACTGTCCTGCAAGAAAGGGCTGCGCTGAGTGGCCGAAGCACGCACGGGCTCGGCTGTGCAGGACAAATAGGAATTGAGCACATGGGATGGCTCCGAGCCTTGGAACAAACTGCGGCGGAGGCTCACAGCCATCGCCACCCCAGCTCTCCTTCCCGAAGGGGTTCAGCCCCCCCCAGGAATGCCCTCCCCCCCCCTTCGGATTCCCTGCTGTTGCCATGTGGCTAGATCGGGAAGGAACCAAGCTGGGCTGTGGAGCTGCGCATCCCAGCCTCTGCTCTGCTCTGCAGCAAACCCAGAGCCCAACCAGGGGAGGCCAGGAGATGAGGGGTTGCTCCTCTTCCCCGGTGCGGAGGGGTTAGAGGGCAGAAAGCCTCGCCTCAAGCCTCCGGGAGCAGGGTTGGACGGGGGCAGCTCCCACGGACTCCTCCTCCCTCTCCTCCTTGCTGCCGGAGGGGAGGAGGGCAGAAGAGCGCCCAGGAGCCAGGAAACAGGAGGAGCCGCAGCCCAGGCAGGTAGCCCTTGGCGCGCAGAGGGAGGGAAGGAATGAAAGGAGAGAGAGAGGAGGGAGGGAGGGAAGTTCTGGATGCCGAGGGCTCTCTCTGACTGCAGTCAGGCTGGCTGACATTGCTGCTTAGGCCAGAAAAGCCTAATTTCCGCTGCCTGAAGTTTCCTGCTAGGCGCTCTCTCTCTCTCTCTCTCTCTCTCTCTCCTGTAATTTCCCACGGCACATGCCAACTTTTGTTCGTGAGTCGGCATGAGTGTTGCCTGCCGATCACTATGTATGTCTTGTAACCCGCCACGAGCCCTCGGGAAGAGGCGGAATACAAATGCAAATAATAAATAAATAAATAAATAATGATTGCTCACGGCACACTAGTGTGCCCCGGCACACTGGTTGGGAAACACTGAGATAAACGTACTCTGGGACATTTAAGGGAAGTAGATCCAATTTTTAGCATCAAAGAGATACAAAATTCTGGAAAGTGTCACTCACACTTTACTTCACAGTAGGATGCATCATAATGAGTATAACAGACAGGGAAGAGTTTAAAAACAAATGTATTTAACTATTCTCTTCATGCAAAATTGAAAAAGGTCACCCACAAGTAAGTATCTAATTCAGAAATGGAAGAACAAACAAGCACCATGTATATTTTAAATCTGAATATTTTATCACAGTTCAGATTTCCTTTCCTAAGGCAAGCCAGAAATGCAAGGTTTATTTCGGCTTATCAATAGGCAAGACACCTTTTATATGACTGGATCCAGTCCGTCATATTTCCAGTACATCCAGCGAAATCAGTAGGACTTAATTTGGGTAAGACTCGCTCAAGTTACTTTATTTCAATGGATGTACTTTAAGTATGTCCAAGTGTGGACCCAGTCCAATATCTACAATTGATAAATATTTTAAAAGTCTGATGTAAAAAAGTTTAACTTAAATGACATTCTTTTAAAAAGCATTTTTTTAAAAGTCCTAAACATGTTCAAAGGTATGAAAAATTACAAAGATACAAAAATGATGTATCAATATATCCTTATAAGAATTACTTAGGTTCATCAATACAAATAAGTCATTTAAAGTATAAAATTAATATAAATAAGCTTAAATGGAAAATCACACTCATTTTTTTAACCATGTGTAAAAACAGTATGAAATTAACAGCCTGGGACACATTAATTTATAATGCAATATAAAAACCAATCCGCCAGACTGGCCAAAGGGACAAATCAAGGATCAATACTGGAACAGCAACTGAGAAACAGTCATGGAGTTCCCCCCCAGAAAACTCAACCCAGAATGCTGGGTTGTTTTGTCCCTACACCAACTAACAGATTGGCTCAAGGTTTACCACTTAAAACTTCCACAGAAAGTAAGTATTGCTTTCTTTAATGAAAGTCATCAAAGAATAACGTTCTGCATGATATTAAATCAATTCACGCCATAAAGAACTGAGCAGTTAAACTGAGCTATTAATTCATCTCTCTATAAAGCCCAACACAGTTCCCAAAAAGTTAATGCAAGGTTTCAATGGAACAAGGAAAATGAATAAAGCTATCAAAGTATTTCCAAATAAATACAAGTCAAACACCATTCCTGAAACGAGCAAACGGGTTCCTCCTCCGAGCTTTCTGACTTGTCTGGGAAGCGGAAAAACAAAACAAAGCACCGTCTACAATATCTGGAGCAGTTTGATGGTCTGTCATCCTAGTTTTGCTTTCATCTCAGATGCCGACGTGAAGCTCAGTTGAGGGACTTTACTGCCATCACACCGATGCGCCTGAAAACTGTTGCTGCCTTTGCTCCAAAGCCTGTTGACTTAGGAGTTCCTGACGTTTCTGCAGGAAGTGTACAACTTCAGGACTTCTCAGAAGTGACTAGACAAAGAGATTGCAAGTTAAACACTGGCTCCAGTGCAGTCATTTCACACAATACAGTTCATTTATTTATTATTTATTATTTATTTCAATTTATATACCACCCTTCCCAGGAAGACTCAGGGTGGTTTACAACAACCAACACAATCACAGTAAAATATTAACACATAAAAACAGTTTTAGACCAGAGTGAACTATGCAGCATTTAAATGTTAAACGCCTGTCGAAAAAGATAGGTCTTAGAGGCCCTCCTGAAGGCCTGCCGATCAGTTATTGATCGGGTCTCCTCAGGAAGGGCGTTCCAGAGAACAGGCGCTACTGCAGAAAAAGCGCGCTGCCGTGTCGATAAGCAGCAGACCTTGAGAGAGGGAACCTCCAATAGATTTCGAACCATGGACAGTAGTGGCCTCTGGGAAATGTGCGGGGAAAGACAGGTACACTGACCCCGGACCATGCAAGGCCTTAAAGGTTAGCGCCATCACTTTGAAGGCAATCTGGCTCTCAAGCGGGAGCCAGTGCAAACGCTGCAAGACTAGCGTGATATGGCTGATAATGTCACTCCAGCCAGAAGTCGAGCTGCAGCGTTTTGCACCAGCTTAAGTTTCTGGATTACCAACAAAGGAAGGCCAATGTAAAGGGCGTTACAGTCATTCAGTCTCGAGATGACCATGGCCTGGATTACCATAGCCAGGACGTCACCGGAGAGGTAGGGCGCCAGCCGCCTTGCCTGGCGCAGATGGAAAAACGCTCCTCTGCTCACGGCAGAGACCTGAGCCTCCATCGTCAGCAGAGGGTCCAGTTGGACCCCCAGGCTTTTAGCCAAGGGTGACGGGGTAACCATCCCGCCGTCCATGATTAGCAACCGGAGCTCCCCCACCCCACCCCCCAGGACGACCATAATCATGACATACAGCTTTAGAATCAACACACACAAACTGGTACATAAAAATAAAGATTTTCCTTCTTTGTTGCTTCAGAAAAGTTGGGCTTAAGTTCCTCATGTGGGATCTGAAAATATAGTATGCTGGATATGTCAAACAGAATCATGTTAATCCTTCACTAGTTTAGATTGTCCATAATTTGGGCTGCATCAAAGAGATGGAACAAGAACACAACTAGTATACGAATCCCATAGTAGAGCAGTTTCTCTGCCTGAACTTCCCAAGATTGTCTCAGATGTCACAATGGGGACACTCAGGGATTCTGGGCCTTCACAATCCATACCAGGGTTGTGCTGACAGGATCTACTCTGGATGTCATATCTACCATAACTATAGAGCTGTCACAGTACAACATTTGCCTGACATGTGTAAGAAAACATACTATGCACCTAGTTTTTGTTGTATGACGGACAGAGGATAATCTGTGTTTACAGACCCATGGTCCTGATCAGCTAATTTCCTTACGAGGTTTGCCTTGAGAGGAGTTAAAATGGCCATCCTTCCAAGGATTATCACAGCCCAACCAAAAAATAAAACCCCTTGGTTTTTAGACCTGTTCCTAAGGTTACTTGGGGTGCTGATTTAGAAAATTACATTCAATAGACCACATCAGCTCTAATTTCTTAGATACCGTTATCAAGATTTTCTATGGGCAAGCAGATGACATACGGCAGTGGTTTCCAAACCTTTTTGGCCTACCGCTCCCTTTCCAGAAAAACCTTTACTCAGCACCCCCCATTAAATTATTTTTTTAAAAAGTTAATAGCAATTAAACAGAAAGATATATGTATTAATGCAGTGGTTCTAAACTTTTCTAACGCCGTGACCCCTAAATAAGGTTCCTCATGTTGTGGTGACCCCCAACCATATTTTCATGAAGAATTTTCCTACTCTTACGAATTCTAAGAGGAGGACACGGAGGCCTTTGCACTGCAGCTTTTGCACTGCACTGCGTGTGGGGATCAAAGCAAAGGAGGCGGGGCCAAAGAAGAGGGCTGTGCGACCCCTCCTAATGGCCAATCGTTCACCGCCCCCTTAAAGGGGTTCACCACCCCCCAAATTCACCTGAGCCTCCCACCACCCCCTTGAACCACCTCACCGCCCACCAGGGGCAGTACCGCCTACTTTGAGAATCAGTGACATATGGCATAAGTTGGATATCTCAAAAATCAGAGCTGATAGGAGGGAACTTGTGCCATTTTTGAAATCAGCAGGCCAAAGATACCCAGAAACAGGTCTAACACTTGAGGCACCAAAATGTGTGTTGGCCAGTGTTATGATATCCAAAATTATTGTATTGTTTCATATTTCTTACACATACACACAACTGCAGTTTCATGGACCTTTAACCTGTTCAAATTATTTGTTGTTGTAAAACTGTTGTTTCAACTCATTTTACATTGATTTCATTGTATCCTATTCTGAGGTCTTGTCATGTTAATAAATACAAGATGCTCTGCAAAATAAGGCAAGGAGACAATATAGCTATCAGAAAGCTAACAAAATTTAACACTGAATCCATTAATCTTACTGAAGGGCCTTGAGATTTTGACTGCAATGGTCCCTATCTTTACTTTGTGAGAAACAAACATCCATGGACACAAAGAATTCAGGTACTCATGAAAAATGCTAGCCTTCGTGAGATTTCAAGGGAAAAGGCAGTATTTGAGGATGGAGAAAGAAGACATAGGTAAAACATCTTCCTTCTCCATCCTCAAATATTGCATTTTCCTTTGAAATCTCATGAAGGCTAGCATTTTTTCACAAATTCCAGCATACATCCTAAGAGGATATATCTGCCACCTTGTTTTTTAAGATGTCAAAATAGGAAGCTTTCAAACTTGAACAGAGCATCTACAGGACTACTAGGGGCATGCATTTGCTGGCTTAATGCAATTAATCCTCCAACCAGAACCTGCACCATCAAAGTACCAACCAGGTTGTGCTGTTTTGTGACTAGCAGCATTAATCCACTAGAACAGTGTCACAGAAAATAATGATAAAGTCCACATTAGCTCCTGATGCATCAAGCAGACAAATAAACATCTGCATTTCTGGTATACAAAGGTCTCAAAATAGTGATAAAAAGAACTCAAATAGATTTTTTTTTCATTCAAAGATTAGAAGCTCTTACCAGTCTTTTCTGGTTTAATACTTGTTCCAAAAGTGTAGGTTTTGCTGGCCGATCTCCCACGGTTCCTGTCCTTTGTTTTGATGCAGAAACGGAATTTTCAGTGCAATCCTAAATGCGCAGAGAGAGAAAGAGATGGGGGAAATTATTATAATGTGTCATTAGCAAAAAAAAAAAACACACTACTGGGGGGGGGGGCACACAACAATTTCTAGAAATTATGCACAGCTGGGTTCTTATAGATTCGTTATTACAGGCCTTTCAATCACCAGAATACCCTGAAAGTCCAAACACTAATAATAATAATAATAATAACAATAATAATCTTTATTTATACCCCGTCCCCATCTCCCCAATGGGGACTCGGGGCGGTTCACATGAGGCCAAGCCCTAACAACAAATTACAACAAAATAAAATCAAGAACATCAGCAATAAACACAATTAAAACAATAAAAATACATACATATAAATAAAAAAATATACAACTACCGTGTTTCCCCGAAAGTAAGACAGCGTCTTACTTTCTTTTGTCCCCCAAAATCCCCACTATGTCTTACTTTCGGGGTACGACTTACATTAGCCGAGGGTACCCCGAAAGTAAGATGAAAGCAAGAGTTACCTCGGGCGGCAGGCATGGCGTGGCTTCCTGGCCGGGCGAAGAGGCTTTCAGAGGGGCTCAAAAGGGGCCCGGAATCCTCCTCCTCTTGCTCTTCTTTCTTCCAGCGGCGCCTTCCATCCTCCTCCTCTTCCTCCCAGCAGCGCCTTTCCCTCTCGCCCGGTTCCGCCTCTCTTCAGTGAAGGGAGGGCGCGGAGCCGCCAGGCGGCAGAGGGAAGAAAGCGCCGGTGGAAGTCCCGCCGGCACGGGCGGCTCAGGCGTCTTTCCCCCGCCGCCCGCTTGCCCGCGCTCAAGCGGGAGCCGGGCGGCGGAGAAAAGCACCTGAGTCGTCCTGGAGGCGGGACTTCCGCCGCGCTTTCTCCTCGCCCGCCGGCTCGCGCATTCCCATGGCAACCGGGTCCTCAGAGAAGGGGAAGGCAGGCAGGCGCACCTCTTGTGTTTACCTGCTTTCCCTTCTCTGAGGACCGGTTGCCATGGGAATGCGCGAGCCGGCGGGCGGCGGAGAAAGCGCCGGCGAGATCCCATGGCAACCGGGTCCTCAGAGAAGGGAAAGCAGGCAGGCGCAAGGGCAGCCCTCTTGTGTTTACCTGCTTTCCCTTCTCTGAGGACCCGGTTGCCATGGGATCTCGCCGGCGCCTTCTCCCTTTCGCCGCCGGCTCGCGCATTCCCATGGCAACCGGGTCCTCAGAGAAGGGAAGGCAGGCAGGCGCACCTCTTGTGTTTACCTGCTTTCCCTTCTCTGAGGACCCGGTTGCCATGGGAATGGCGAATGCGGCGAGCGAAAGGGAGAAGGCGCCGCGAGATCCCATGGCAACCGGGTCCTCAGAGAAGGGAAAGCAGGCAGGCGCAAGGGCAGCCCTCTTGTGTTTACCTGCTTTCCCTTCTCTGAGGACCCGGTTGCCATGGGATCTCGCCGGCGCCTTCTCCCGCCGCCGCTTACAATTCCCCATGGCAACCCGGTCCTCAGAGAAGGGAAGGCAGGCAGGCGCACCTCTTGTGTTTACCTGCTTTCCCTTCTCTGAGGACCCGGTTGCCATGGGATCTCGCCGGCGCCTTCTCCCTTTCGCCGCCCCGGCTCGCTTCCCATGGCAACCGGGTCCTCAGAGAAGGGAAAGCAGGTAAACACAAGAGGTGCGCCTGCCTGCCTTCCCTTCTCTGAGGACCCGGTTGCCATGGGAATGCGCGAGCCGGCGGCGAAGGGAGAAGGCGCCGGCGAGATCCCATGGCAACCGGGTCCTCAGAGAAGGGAAAGCAGGTAAACACAAGAGGGCTGCCCTTGCGCCTGCCTGCTTTCCCTTCTCTGAGGACCCGGTTGCCATGGGATCTCGCCGCGCCTTCTCCCTTTCCCGGCTGCGCATTCCCATTTCATGGCAACCGGGTCCTCAGAGAAGGGAAAGCAGGTAAACACAAGAGGTGCGCCTGCCTGCCTTCCCTTCTCTGAGGACCGGTTGCCATGGGAATGCGCGAAACGGCGGCGGCGAGAAAGCGCCGGCGAAGTCCCGCCTCCAGGACGACTCAGGTGCTTTTCTCCGCCGCCCGGCTCCCGCTTGGAGCGCGGGCAAGCGGGGCGGCGGGGGGGAAAGACGCCTGAGCCGCCGTGCCGGCGGGACTTCCACCGGCGCTTTCTTCCCTCTCGCCGGTTCCGCCCCCTCTCTTCAGTGAAGGGAGGGGCGGAACCGCGAGAGGGAAAGGCGCTGCTGGGAGGAAGAGGAGGAGGATGGAAGGCGCCGCTGGAAGAAAGAAGAGCAAGAGGAGGAGGATTCCGGCCCCTTTGAGCCCCTCTGAAAGCCTCTTCGCCCGGCCAGGAAGCCACGCCATGCCTGCCGCCCGAGGTACGTCTTACTTTCGGGTATGGCTTATAAGCCGACCCCTCTGACACCCCGATACGTCTTACAATCGGGGTGTCATACTTTCGGGAAACACGGTAGCTATCTAAAATCACAGAGACAGGGCGTCCTGCAGGCACACATATAAAGTGTAAAAAAAACTCAAGGTGAGATAAACGGAATAGCATCCTTTATGGGAGAAAAACATCCTTTATGGGGGAGGGGGATGGACTCAAACAACGGGGGCATTGAGGAGAGCAATGGTAGGAATTAAATAACTATTCTCCAAAGACACAGCGGAAGAGCCAGGTTTTCAGGTGTTTCCAAAGTGGGGGCTTTCCTAATCTCTCCGGGCAAGGAATTCCAGAGTTGGGGGGGGGGGATAGGAAAAGGTCCTCTCCCTTGTGCCCACCAAACGAGTCTGTGAGACTGGCAGGGGCAATAGGAGGGCCTCCCCCGAGGAGCAGAAGGTTCGAGCTGGTTCATGGAGGGAGATCCAGTCACGAAGATAGGCGGGTACCTTGAATTGGGACTGGAAAATAAATGGCAGCCAGTGAAGCTCTTTAAACAGAGGGGTTGACCGCTCCCTGTAACTTGCCCCAGTTATTAATCTGTCTGCTGATCGCTGGACAAGTTGAAGTTTATTTATTCAATTTATATACTACATTTCTCACAGAAATGGGACAGAAAGTAGTTTGGAAATTAAAAATATCAATAAATCAATAAAGCCTTAACTCATTTAAATTAATATCAAATATTAAGTTTTAGCAATCAAAAAGACATTAAGCCAATATTAAAGGGCAGAAAAAGTAAGTTATTGTACCACAGATATTTCATAATGTTATCATATAAAAATAGCGAACACCATGTCTGAACTACAAATTTTAATTAATTAACTTGAATAAAGAATCATGAGCTGATTGAAGCCCATGTTTTGTGACAGAAATGGTTCAAAGCAAAAAGCTCTGGTCATCGGAGTCCATAAAGTCCCATGTCAGGTGCAGATTCTGGAAAATCCTAACGATTCGATCTTACAGTGGCTAGAGAAGATTGAAAGATTTGGAAAGAGCGCTGGATTTAAAATAAATAAAGACAAAATCTTAGTAAAGAACCTTAGTAATGACGAAAAACAAGAACTGGAGGAATTATCAGGAATCAAAATAACACATAAGGTAAAATACTTGGGAATATCCATGACTGCTAAAAACTCACAGCTGTACAAAAATAATTACGAGCCAAAATGGAGAGAAATTAGTAATGCATTGGTCAAATGGGGGAAGTTAAATTTGTCGTTGGTTGGAAGGATTGCATGTATTAAAATGATGGTCCTCCCAAAAATGAACTTTTTTTTGCTAATTTGCCGATTATAAAAAAAGAGAGCCAATTTAATTTATGGAACAGAGAAATTTCTAAATTTATTTGGGGGGGGGGGGAACCCCCGAGTTAAAATGAAAATACTCCACAAAGTGGAGGAAAAAGGAGGTTTGGGGGTCCCAAACCTGAAATTATATTATGAATCGAATGTTTTGACATGGGTAAAAGAATGGTGTACGCTAACTGACAATAGATTGCTTAATCTGGAGGGATGGGATATTAAGTTTGGTTTTCATACTTATCTTTTTTATGATAAAGTGAAAATAGATGCTAACTTCAAAAACCATTATATTAGGAATTCATTGTTAAAAATTTGGATAAAGCACAGAAATAAAATATGCTCAAACCTGCCCCTATGGATTTCCCCCATAGAAGCGTTTAGAATTAGGCAGTTAGACGATACAAAATGAACTAATTATAAAGATCTGCTTACATGGGATGGCGTAGATTATGTATTAAAATCAAAACCACAAATGGAAGCTGAAAATAATAACATGAACTGGTTTCCTTATATACAAGTGGGAAATATCTTCAGGGAAGATAGAAAAAAAGGATTTGCACAAGTAGACAATGAATTAGGAGAACTCTTAATAAAGGAAAAACAAAAATTAGTAAGTAAGATTTATAAAGTACTTTTGGAAGGGGAACATGTAAATAATAATACGGAGGATCACATGACCAAATAGTCAAGGAATTTGGGATATAGGATAAATGTGGAAACTTGGAAAAAGATCTGGAAAAATAATGTTAACGTCTCCTACAGCTATAGCTATAAGGAGAGCTGGATAAAGGTAATATACAGATGGTATATGTCACCAATGAAATTGGCTAAAATGTATAAAAATGTTAAACCAAATTGCTGGTCGTGTAAGGAAAAGAATGGGACGTTTTTCCATTTATGGTGGCTTTGCAGAAGGGCAAAGCAATATTGGTGTATGATTAATGCTGAAATAGAAAAAATCCTGAGAAAAAACATTATTAAAAAACCGGACTCTTTTTTACTGGGCAGAGTGGACAGTAATCTAAATAAAGCGGAGGATTTTTTTAAATTTTATTAACAACAGCCGCAAAATTGATTTTGGCAAAACATTGGAAATCTCTACACAATCCTTCCAAAGAAGAGTGGATACTAAAAATAATGGAATTAATCCAAATGGAGAGCCTCACTAAAAAATTAAGAAATAGAGAAAGGCCAAATGTAAATGACACAAGTGATTTTGAGTTAATTAAAAAATATTGTAAAAAAGAATGGAATTTCGATTTGGATGTGAAGGATACATAAGTGACTAACTAGGAAAGTATTAGTTAATATTATATGTCTTTGTTCTCTCCCTCATTGTACCCCCAGGAGTCCCGGAAGAAGAAAGATAGCAAGAAGGATGCATATTGCATCAACGAAAATGTCTTGTCCTTCTACAACTTTTTTCTTTCACAGTTCACGCCTTACACTGCCTTCCTCTCTCTTTCTTTCCTTGTCTCTTTACCCTACCTGCTTTACTTTTCTAACCTGATCTCTCATCTTCCACCTTCCGACACACCACTATAACTTTCCCTATACATTCTTATTTCGACGGAGGGTAATTGTATACCCGCCAATGCTTGTTTGTTGGTTGTTTTTTCTTTTTGTACTTGTTTTTATCTGAAATTCCAATAAAAACTACCGTACTTTAAAAAAAAGTCCCATGTCAGGAAATCTTTATATTAGTTATAATTTATAGTATAATCCTAGAAAGAAAGAAAAGAAGCCACAAAGTGAACTTTGCCATTTGTAAGATGATAATAATAATTATTATTATTACTATTATTATTATACCCTGCCACCATCTCCCCCAACCGGGACTCGGCGCGGCTTACATGGGGCCAAGCCCAAACAACAGAGTACAACAAAATAAAAACAAAATAAAAACAAAATATACTAAGCAACAAATAACAACATCATAATTACATAACAACACAGGAATACATTGAATAGTTTAAAATTACAATAAACACAATAACAAAGACAATGGGCAGGCCGCATGTGCAGGATAAAAAGTTAAAAACTCAGGGGTGAGATAAAGAGGAACAGGTTATTTGTACAGGAGATAAATGGATGCAGAGTCTGTGGTTCTACTCACATTTGAATGTTTTGAACTGCTATGTTGGCAGGAGCTGGGCTAACAGCAAGAGCTCATCCTGCTCCCTGGATTCAAACCACCAACCTTTTGGTCAGCAAGGCTAATTCCACTGTTATCTTGTCCCACCATCCCACTAGTTATAGCACTTTCTATCTATCTCACCCACGGGTTTTATCAATTTCACCCACTGCATTTGGCCTAGCTGGCTTTATTATGGTTTTGTTATTTTCATTTCATTACTCCTCCCTTGTTCCACTCCTGGCCTGGGCTCTGCCTCGGCTTGTCCTGCTCTCAGGCCTTCTTCCTTCCTTTGTGGCATGCCTCTTGGCTTCGGAAGGGAGCGGCCTGCCCCTGTGCCTCCCTCCCTTCCTCCTTCCCTGCCTGAGGGAAACCCAGGTGAGCAGCGGCCTTGAAGCACCGGGTGGTGATGAGAGGGCAGTGTCGGCCCAGGCAACCCAGTCCGAAGCACACAAGGCGGGATATCTATGTTGTGTTCATTGAAACAGGCCCAGGTTTCACACTGAGTGTATAAATACATTTAAAACATATTAAGTATATGTATTACTGTGTTAGAGTGTCATTTTGGTTGGTGGCGTGCCCCAGGATTTTGTAAAGGTAAAAAATGTGCCACGGCTGTGCCAATGGATATGAGGGGAGAAGAAAGGGAAGGGAAGGGCTGAGAAGGCCACGGTAATCCAAGCGATGACGGTCATCTCGAGGCTACTGTAACGCCCTCTACATCGGCCTTCCCCTGTCGACAATCCGGAAACTTAAGCTAGTGCAAAATACTGCCGCTCGATTGCTGGTGGGAGCACCGGCAAGAGACCATATCACTCCCATCTTGCAGCATTTGCACTGGCTACCAACTGAGTACCGAATTGTCTTCAAGGTGCTGGTTTTGACCTTTAAGGCCATGTATGGTCTAGGGCCAGTGTACCTGAAGGACCGCCTCACCCCATATGTTCTCCCGAGATCACTCCGCTCGGAAGAGCGAAATCTTTTAACTGTGCCACCTATATGCTCCTGTCATCTCTCCTCAACAAGGCAACGAGCCTTTTCGGTTGCGGCCCCGGCACTGTAGAACGCACTGCCGGATGACGTTCGGGCCACCACAGAACTCTTTCCATTCCGGAGGGCATGCAAAACCACTCTGTTCAGGCTCGCTTTTAGTTGAAGCCCTGGATATTGTATCCTCCGTATCACTATATTTTATGTACTACCGTATCTACAGTATTTTATGTAATTGTATTGCATTTCATGCAATTTTATGTGTACTGCTGTTTTGACTGTGTAATATGGTTGTGTGTAGGGTTGCCATATGTCCCTTATTCTAAGGGGCGTCCCTTATTTTGGCCCTAAAATTTGTGTCCCTTATTTTCAGGCCCTGTCCCTTATTTTTGACTAGCAGGACAGGACTGGGCGGGGTTGACCAGAGGAAGGTGCGCACTGTGGTTTCCACGGCAATGCCTGCCCGGGGATTCCAACTCGCAGGGCATCCTGCGTCCCCGTTGGAAGGAAGAGGCGATACAGGACTTTTTCAAAGTACAGTAGACTAATTAACCGTTACCCAAGGGGAAGGTTGGATAAAGATAGTTTCTGGTTGCTTGAGAGTTACTCTTAAAATAGGCCTAGCTGTGCATCCCAATACTATACAATGCTGTGTATCCCATACTATACTATACTATTAACTATTGACATAATAATCATGAAAATGTACTGTCTTATAAAATTTATTTTATTTTAATGTTTAGACAGTGCCCTTTTAAAGTCAGCAAAGTCAAGTACTAAATACAGATGGAGAAAATAAGGTAGTTCTAATGATGTTTTTTTCTGCATGACAAAGCATGCAGAAACATACCATGTGCTGTTAAGAGGGTGCAAGTCAGTTTCTTTTGTGAGTTTCAATCATTATCCTATTCTATTAATAAAACTATTTCTACCTAATGTTTGAGTTTCAAGATTTTAATGAAGTGTCCCTTATTTTTGTGGAAAATCCCGTAAATGTCCCTTATTTCAGAGTTTCCCAACCTTTTTGAGCCGCGGCACACTTTTAACATTTAAAAAATCCAGGGGCACACCACCAACCAAAATGACACAAAATGACACTGTAACACAGTAAAGAACGGCTGGGAGATGGTGAGCTGCTGGGAGCAGCTGCTGGGAGTGCCGAAGCCAGGGGAGGAGCCAGGCCACACCATGCCCCGTCCCCTCCCCCTGGCTTCAGTACTCCCACAGCTTTGCCAGCCTTGAGGGGCAGTGCCAAGCCAGCATTGTGCTGGCTCTGCCACCGCTGGCTTGGCACTGCCCCCTCAAGACTGGAGAAGCTGCGGGGAGCTGAAGCCGAGGGGGGGCAGGGCATGGTGCGGCCTGGCTCCGCCCCCTCTCTCCGGCTTCAGCTCTCCCACAGCTTTGCCCGCTTTGAGGGGGCAAGCCAGCATTGTGCTGGCTCTGCCATCGCTGGCTTGGCACTGCCCCCTCAAGGCTGGCAAAGCTGTGGGAGTGCTGAAGCCGGGGAGATGGGGCGGAGCCAGGCTGCGTCATGCTCCTCCTTTCCCCGGCTTCAGCTCTCCCACAGAGGAGGAACATGAGCGGTGGACGGGCTTCAGTAGGCGGGGCTCCTCCTCCGCGCGGCTTCAACAAGCAAGGAGCGAGAGTCATGGCGGGCGTCATGGCAGATTGGAGGCTGGTTGGGGAAGGAGGAAGGGCCGGACAGTGGCAAAGAAAAAGAAGAAGGGACCGGGGCGCCGCCTCTTTCGGCTGTTTCCCCAGCCAGCCTCCAATCCGCCATGACTCCCACCATGACTCTCGCCCCTCACTCGCTGAAGCCACGTGGAGGAGCCCCGCCCACTGAAGCCCGTTCACCACTCATGCTTCTCCTCTGTAGGAGAGCTGAAGCTGGGGGGAGGGGGGCGGGGCATGGCGCGGCCTGTAGGTGAGCTGAAGCTGGGGGGAGGGGGCGGGGCATGGCGCGGCCTGGCTCTGCCCCCTCCCCTGGCTTCGGCACTCCCAGCAGCTGCTCCAGCCTTGAGGGGACAGTGCCAAGCCAGCATTGTGCTGGCTCTGGCACCGCTGGCTTGGCACTGCCCCCTCAAGGCTGGAGCAGCTGCTGGGAGAGGTGAAGTGGCGGGTAGGGGGTGGGGCATGGTGCAGCCTAGCTCTGCCCCCTCCCCGGCTTCGGCACTCCCAGCAGCTGCTCCCAGCAGGCCACCATCCCCCAGCTGTTCTTTACTGTGTTAGAGTGTCATTTCGGTTGGTGGTGTGCCCCCGGATTTTTTTAATGTTAAAAGTGTGCCGCGGCTCAAAAAAGGTTGGGAAACACTGGGATAGATAGATAATTCTTATTATTCAGCTACAGAGTGGTTTAACCCACTGCTGTGCCAATCGGTATGAGGGGAGAAGATAAAGAAGGGAAGAAAAGGGCTGAGAAGGGCCCTGGTGCTCACCTCGTGTCGCCTGCCACTCCCCGGGGCTGCTCCTGTGGGCGCTGCGGCTCCTGGAGACATCGAAGCGGGAGCAGGAGCCGAGGCAGAGCTGCCCCCTCCTCCTGATTGATTCTATAGCCTGCTAATGTCTATGTGGCTGGATGTTTATCTGTCAGGGGTGTTTTAATTGTGCTTTCCCTGCATGGCAGAAGGGGGTCGGACTGGGTGGCCCCTGGGGCCCCTTCCAACTCTAGAAGCCATTGATTCTATAGCTCTACTTCTCCATGAACCTGCTGATGTCTATGAGGCTGGATGGTTATCTGTCAGGGGTGCTTTAATTGTGCTTTCCCTGCATGGCAGGAGGGGGTCGGACTGGGTGGCCCCTGGGGTCCCTTCCAACTCTAGAAGCCATTGATTCTATAGCTCTACTTCTCCATGAACCTGCTGATGTCTATGAGGCTGGATGGTTATCTGTCAGGGGTGCTTCAATTGTGCTTTCCTGCAAGGCAGAAGGGATGGTCGGACTGGGTGGCCCCTGGGGTCCCTTCCAACTCTAGAAGCCATTGATTCTATAGCTCTACTTCTCCATTAACCTGCTGATGTCTATGAGGCTGGATGGTTATCTGTCAGGGGTGCTTTAATTGTGTTTTCCCAGCATGGCAGAAGGGGGTCGGACTGGGTGGCCCCTGGGGTCCCTTCCAACTCTAGAAGCCATTGATTCTATAGCTCTACTTCTCCATGAACCTGCTGATGTCTATGAGGCTGGATGGTTATCTGTCAGGGGTGCTTCAATTGTGCTTTCCCTGCACGGCAGAAGGGGGTTGGATAGATAGATAATTATTATTATTCAGGGGAGAAGACAAAGAAGGGAAGGGCTGAGAAGGGCTCTGGTGCTCACCGCGTTTCTCCCGCCACTCCCGATGCTCCTGTGAGGCTGGAGGTTACACTCAGCGGGGGCAGGAGCCGAGGCAGAGCCACCCCCTCCTCCTGATTGATTCTATAGCCTGCTAATGTCTATGAGGCTGGATGGTTATCTGTCAGGGGTGCTTTAATTGTGCTTTCCCTGCATGGCAGAAGGGGGTCGGACTGGGTGGCCCCTGGGGTCCCTTCCCACTCTAGAAGCCATTGATTCTATAGCTCTACTTCTCCATGAACCTGCTGATGTCTATGAGGCTGGATGGTTATCTGTCAGGGTGCTTTAATTGTGCTTTCCTGCATGGCAGGAGGGGTTGGACTGGGTGGCCCTGGGGTCCCTTCCAACTCTAGAAGCCATTGATTCTATAGCTCTACTTCTCCATGAACCTGCTGATGTCTATGAGGCTGGATGGTTATCTGTCAGGGTGCTTCAATTGTGCTTTCCCTGCAAGGCAGAAGGGGGTCGGACTGGGTGGCCCCTGGGGTCCCTTCCAACTCTAGAAGCCATTGATTCTATAGCTCTACTTCTCCATTAACCTCCTGATGTCTATGAGGCTGGATGGTTATCTGTCAGGGTGCTTTAATTGTGTTTTCCCAGCATGGCAGAAGGGGTCGGACTGGGTGGCCCCTGGGGTCCCTTCCAACTCTAGAAGCCATTGATTCTATAGCTCTACTTCTCCATGAACCTGCTGATGTCTATGAGGCTGGATGGTTATCTGTCAGGGGTGCTTCAATTGTGCTTTCCCTGCAAGGCAGAAGGGGGTCGGACTGGGTGGCCCCTGGGGTCCCTTCCCACTCTAGAAGCCATTGATTCTATAGCTCTACTTCTCCATGAACCTGCTGATGTCTATGAGGCTGGATGGTTATCTGTCAGGGGTGCTTCAATTGTGCTTTCCCTGCAAGGCAGAAGGGGGTCGGACTGGGTGGCCCCTGGGGTCCCTTCCAACTCTAGAAGCCATTGATTCTATAGCTCTACTTCTCCATTAACCTGCTGATGTCTATGAGGCTGGATGGTTATCTGTCAGGGGTGCTTTAATTGTGTTTTCCCAGCATGGCAGAAGGGGGTCGGACTGGGTGGCCCCTGGGGTCCCTTCCCACTCTAGAAGCCATTGATTCTATAGCTCTACTTCTCCATGAACCTGCTGATGTCTATGAGGCTGGATGGTTATCTGTCAGGGGTGCTTTAATTGTGCTTTCCCTGCATGGCAGGAGGGGGTTGGACTGGGTGGCCCCTGGGGTCCCCTTCCAACTCTAGAAGCCGTTGATTCTATAGCTCTACTTCTCCATGAACCTGCTGATGTCTATGAGGCTGGATGGTTATCTGTCAGGGGTGCTTTAATTGTGCTTTCCCTGCATGGCAGGAGGGGGTTGGACTGGGTGGCCCCTGGGGTCCCTTCCAACTCTAGAAGCCATTGATTCTATAGCTCTACTTCTCCATGAACCTGCTGATGTCTATGAGGCTGGATGTTTATCTGTCAGGGGTGCTTTAATTGTGATTTTTTTTCTGCACAGTAGAAGGGAGTTGGATAGATCAGTCTTTCTCAACCAGTGTGCCGTGGCACACTAGTGTGCCATGACGGATCTCCTGCTGTGCCGCGAGAAAAGCTCTCTGCCCCCCTTCCTCCCCCCCCCTTTCCTGCCGAACTCCTGCTGCTTGGGGGAGGAGGAAGGGCCGGACAGTGTCAAAGAAAAAGAAGAAGGGATCGGGGCGCCGCCTCCTTCGGCTGTTTCCCCAGCCAGCCTCCAATCCGCCATGACTCCCACCATGACTCTCGCCCCTCACTTGCTGAAGCCGCGTGGAGGAGGAGCCCCACCCACTGAAGCCCGTTCACCACTCATGCTCCTCCTCTGTAGGAGAGCTGAAGCTGGGGGCAGGGGGCGGGGCATGGCGCGGCCTGTAGGAGTGCTGAAGCTGGGGGGAGGGGGCGGGGCATGGCGCGGCCTGGCTCTTCCCCCTCCCCTGGCTTCGGCACTCCCAGCAACTGCTCCAGCCTTGAGGGGACAGTGCCAAGCCAGCATTGTGCTGGCTCTGGCACCGCTGGCTTGGCACTGCCCCTCAAGGCTGGAGCAGCTGCTGGGAGAGCTGAAGCTGGGGGCAGGGGGCGGGGCATGGCGCGGCCTGTGGGAGAGCTGAAGCCAGGGGGAGGGGCGGGGCATGGCGCGGCCTGGCTCTTCCCCCTCCCCTGGCTTCGGCACTCCCAGCAACTGCTCCAGCCTTGAGGGGACAGTGCCAAGCCAGCATTGTGCTGGCTCTGCCACCGCTGGCTTGGCACTGCCCCCTCAAGGCTGGAGCAGCTGCTGGGAGAGGTGAAGCTGGGGGTAGGGGGCGGAGCATGGAGAAGCCTAGCTCCGCCCCCTCCCTGGCTTCGGCACTCCCAGCAGCTGCTCCCAGCAGGCCACCATCCCCCAGCCATTCTTTACTGTGTTACAGTGTCATTTTGTGTCATTTTGGATGGTGGTGTGCCCCCGGATTTTTTTAATGTTAAAAGTGTGCCGCGGCTCAAAAAAGGTTGGGAAACACTGGGATAGATAGATAATTCTTATTATTCAGCTGCAGAGTGGTTTAACCCGCTGCTGTGCCAATCAGTATGAGGGGAGAAGGTAAAGAAGGGAAGGGAAGGGCTGAGAAGGGCCCTGGTGCTCACTCACCTCGTGTCGCCCGCCACTCCCCGGGGCTGCTCCTGTGGGCGCTGCGGCTCCTGGAGACACCAAAGCGGGGGCAGGAGCCGAGGCAGAGCCGCCCCCTCCTCCTGATTGATTCTATAGCAATGGTTCTCAACCTGTGGGTCCCCAGGTGTTTTGGCCTACAACTCCCAGAATTCCGAGCCAGTTTACCAGCTGTTAGGGTTTCTGGGAGTTGGAGGCCAAAACATCTGGGGACCCACAGGTTGAGAACCACTGTTCTATAGCCTGCTAATGTCTATGAGGCTGGATGGTTATCTGTCAGGGGTGCTTTAATTGTGCTTTCCCTGCATGGCAGGAGGGGGTCGGACTGGGTGGCCCCTGGGGCCCCTTCCCACTCTAGAAGCCATTGATTCTATAGCTCTACTTCTCCATGAACCTGCTGATGTCTATGAGGCTGGATGGTTATCTGTCAGGGGTGCTTTAATTGTGCTTTCCCTGCATGGCAGAAGGGGGTCGGACTGGGTGGCCCCTGGGGTCCCTTCCAACTCTAGAAGCCATTGATTCTATAGCTCTACTTCTCCATGAACCTGCTGATGTCTATGAGGCTGGATGGTTATCTGTCAGGGGTGCTTTAATTGTGCTTTCCCTGCATGGCAGGAGGGGGTCGGACTGGGTGGCCCCTGGGGCCCCTTCCCACTCTAGAAGCCATTGATTCTATAGCTCTACTTCTCCATGAACCTGCTGATGTCTATGAGGCTGGATGGTTATCTGTCAGGGGTGCTTTAATTGTGCTTTTCCTGCATGGCAGAAGGGGTCGGACTGGGTGGCCCCTGGGGTCCTTCCAACTCTAGAAGCCATTGATTCTATAGCTCTACTTCTCCATGAACCTGCTGATGTCTATGAGGCTGGGTGGTTATCTGTCAGGGGTGCTTTAATTGTGCTTTCCCTGCACGGCAGGAGGGGGTCGGATAGATAGATAATTATTATTATTCAGGGGAGAAGACAAAGAAGGGAAGGGCTGAGAAGGGCTCTGATGCTCACCTCGTTTCTCCCGCCACTCCCCGGGGCTGCTCCTGTGGGCGCTGCGGCTCCTGGAGACACCGAAGCGGGGGCAGGAGCCGGGGCAGAGGCGCCCCCTCCTCCTCCCGGTGCTGCTGAGGGCGCGGGGGCCCCTGCTCCCACTCCTCCTGGCGCTGCTGCTGCTGCTGCTCCCGCTGCAGGGCCTCCTCCGCCGCCTCCCCCTCCTGCCCCTCCCAGGGCCTGGTCGCTCTTCTTGCGCTTGTACTTGTCCTTGTACATCTTGTTGCGGTGCCTCTTGCACATCCAGGGCTTCCTCTGCTTGGCCACCTGGGTGGTGGTCTCCCGGCAGCCCTCGTAGGTGCAGCTCTTGCAGCCCCCGCCGCCCGGGGCCCCGCTCTCCTCCTCGTCCTCCAGCTCCTCCAGGCCCCCTCCTCCCCCGGGGCTGTCCCCTCCCCCGCCGGCCTCCGCCTCGGCCGCGGGGCCTAGCTCGTAGAAGAGGACCAGGCCTCCCCCGCCCTGGGAGGATGAGGAGGAGGGCGGCTGAGGCGGCGCCTCGGGGGCCTGGGCGGAGGCCGAGCGGAGGCCTTCCCGGGCCCGCCCCCCACCTCCCCGCCGCAGGGCTGCATCACCAGCAGCGTGAGCGCCTGCGGCGGGGAAGGGGCCGACGAGGAGCGGGGAGCGGCGGCGTGCTTCCCCGAGGCCTCCGTCCCGCCCGAAGGGCCTCGCAGCCGGGCCTGGGAGGGCCCTCGGCTGCCACAGCAACGGCCGGCGGAGCGCCCGCGGGTGACAGCTCGGCCCGCGCGACCACGCAACCGCGCAGGCGCGCCACCACGCCGCTTCCTCTCGCTTCCCGGAAGCTCCTCGCAGGCGCAGGCGCAGAAGCGGGGAACTGGCGTCACGCGCACAAACACACACCCCGTTGGGAAAGTCACGTGGGGAGACCTTTGCCGCCCAGAGGTGTTGTTATTGCATGTCTTTTATTTCGGACTTCAACTCCCAGAAGGCTGTGCTACAGCAGGCAATAGCAAGGCCTTCTGGGAGATGAAGTCCAAAATAAAGAACAAGCCAAAGCTTTGAGAGTATTGGATTCTGCCAGACTGGTGACGTAAGGAAGCGCATGCGCACAGTCAAGAGGGAGTTTATGAGCAGGAGAAGGGGAAGGGGCAGGGAGTGCAGTCCTGACTCCACATCATGCCTGCTTGATTAAACCTTTACCTAATTTGATTTGATTAAAATGCTATCCTTAGGAAGTAATATATTTATATTTATTTATATATTCATATTATATATATATAATATATATATATGGAAATAATATAAATATATTTATAACATAATTTAATATAATATGCTATAATATAGTATAATGGTATGGTATAATATTGTATATGTATATAATATGGATAAACTTGTAATGTAATGCAATATTGAAGGAGAAATTGATGCTTTAACAGAAGAAACGCCAGGAGAAAGTGCTGCTTAGAACAGGCATAGAATTAGGATAACAGAGTCAGCTTGCCAGCAGCAGTCCAAGAATAGACAATTGTGATTGGCTCACAAAAATATAGCTACTATTGGTCCACATAAGCACAGGCTGTGATTAGCCCAGAGAACATCATGTGCCTTAAGATAAGAAACAGTCGTGATTGGCTTAGCTCTTACCATGCGGGTTTGTTTACAAAGTTTGTGAATGGGCTAGGGAACGCGCATGGCAAATGAGGCTTCTCTCTTGGCAGGCACCAGTGAGAAGCTTGGTAGAAAAATGTAACGATTTAAGAACAGGCTGCACATAGAGCAGATAACATACAATGGAAATGAAAATTAATGCTGCACCACACTTGTTAGCAAATAAGATTCAGAGGCTAAAGATGCTTTGTTTAATTGGATAGAGAAATAGGGGTTCATGAATGTTAGCCAATAACAGGGAGGGACTGAAATATTGCCACCATTGTTTGTATAAAACCTGTTTACTGGGAAAGATCGGGGTTCTGTCTTCCAGCGGCTTTGTTCTGCAAAGGAGGCAGGCCCATCAGCTGATGTCATGCAAATAAAGCTGGTTTCCTGAATCGCAGTAAGATTGTCGCGTCATCCTGTCCTTGCGCTCGCGGGAAACCGCTGCCTAATACAAAAGGTATTGCACACGGAGTTCTGGGACTCCAGATACTGCTTCAATATAATACTAATAATAAGATATTATAATATTACGTTACATGTAAAGTTACTAATAATATTGCGATATAATCTATTATATAAATGGGTTCACGTCATGTGATGTATACCTCAAACAAAGAAACCATACAACGCAGAAACACAATACTTGCCCACAGAAATAGGCCTCAAGCAAGGTACGTTTGTAGCAAAGAAACTTTCCCCCAAAAAACCTAAAAGGCCCCCAAAACAACGAGTAAAAATAAAACTACATTTACCAGCATCCTCCGGGGCAGCCAAAGACTCACCCAGCCTCTACATTCTGAACAACATGATTGGCTGCCAATAAGGGCGGATTTGCATAACTGCTGCACTAGCCAGCCAACATGAAAATTCCGATCCATAATAAACTGCCAAAACAGAATAAGGAAAAGGCCTGAGCCAATCCCCAACACAAACACCCAAATCACTTCCAACCGAAAAATTTACACCCCAAAAATCACAGACCATGCCCAAAATTGACAGTAAGGCTTCATTAACTTGATTTCCTAACTAGCCCTCACTTACTGGGAAGCTGTTTACGCTCTAAATTGACAGTAAGACTTCATTAACTTCCCTAACTAGCCCTCTCACTTACTGGGAAGCTATTTACGCTCTGAATTGACAGTAAGACTTCATTAACTTGATTTCCCTAACTAGCCCTCACTTACTGGGAAGCTGTTTACGACTTCATTAACTTGATTTCCCTAACTAGCCCTCACTTACTGGGAAGCTGTTTACGCTCTGAATTGACAGTAAGACTTCATTAACTTGATTTCCCTAACTAGGCCTCACTTACTGGGAAGCTATTTACGCTCTGAATTGACAGTAAGACTTCATTAACTTGATTTCCCTAACTAGGCCTCACTTACTGGGAAGCTGTTTACGCTCTGAATTGACAGTAAGACTTTATTAAACTTGATTCTGTTTACGCCTGAATTGACAGTAAGACTTCATTAACTTGGCCCTCAGCTCATTGGACATTGTGTATGGCCTGAATTGACAGTAAGGCTTCATTAACTTGCTGTTCCTAACTAGGCCTCAGCTCATGGGACATTGTGTATGGCCTGAATTTACAGTAACCTACCTTGGCACACAGAGCCCCGACCATGCATGATGGGACTTGAAGTACCACCATGGAAAACGGGATTTGTAGTACTTCAAAACCCATCATTCCCCACAGACCACTGTGGCCCAGAACCAAGACCAATAAAGACCCAACTTGGCACACCATGCCCCCCATGACCCACACTCCATCCAACTGCAGTTTAGAGGAGGGCACACCGTGGATGATTGAACTTTCTCGCATCTCCTAAAAAGGGCCCAGCAACGCGTGCCGGGTACAGCTAGTATAGTATAATGGTATGGTATAATATTGTATATGTATATAATATGGATAAACTTGTAATGTAATGCAATATAATACTAATAATAAGATATTATAATATTACGTTACATGTAATGTTACTAATAATATTGCGATATAATTTGTTATAATACTGTGATATGTAATTGTACTATGACAATGACATAGTATATCGTATTTAATATCTATATATATAAAGGAAGACCTGTCATCGAACGACCGTCCTAGGCAGAGAAACCTTACAAGGCAGGGACACCAAATTTGGCAACAAAAATAGGCCTCAGGCAAGGAAGGTTTTTAGCAAAGAAATTTCCCCCCAAAACCTAGAAGGCCCCCCAAACAACGATTTAAAAAACTACATTTCCCAGCATCCTCTGCGGCCGCCAGTGAAACCCATTGGCCAACATCAGCCCACACAAAATGCAGGGAGGCTGAGTAACCATAGTAATGGTGGGCGGAGCCAGCCAAGGCTAGGATAGAATGCTGAGTGATTTGAGTTTAGTCAGTTGGTGTTTGTGGGTTAAACTGTCAAGGCCAAGCTCTAGGAGGGAGCAGGTTCCCACACTCGAGAAACACAATCCAAAAGACCAAGCCAGCACAAAATACCACACATGACAGCCACACAACTCGCGATGTCTACCTCTACAGACCCACAACACAACAGACACACAACACACACAACACATACATACCACTGCTAAACAGAAACCTACACAGTACAACCAACTAACACAGGAGGACATAACAACTACCAGGAGGACATAACACTAACACAAATAGGGCACCAGGGACACAGGCACCACTGACAAACACATAACCCCCGGAATAACACAAACTTGCAACCCCCCAAACAATACGGCAACACAAAAACCCACCCCAACCAAAATTCACAACAAACATCAGTGGCAAAAGCAACACCCCCTCCACATCACAACCAGCACAAAGCCAGACTGAGACAACTATGTCACCACAACACACACAAAATACACCCCACAAATACCTGACAACTTCCCCAACACAAAACCCAGGACTGTACTCACTACTCACCACCACACACACCTCCAAATACACACACATCCCAGGCACAATACTCCAGCAATTCCTACCCACACAACACAACTTCCTATCCCAACCCATCCCCCCAACCTTATGGGACCCTGCACACACAACAGCTACCACCACCACAAACAAAAACCAACTCCACCTATACTCCAACCACAACACAACACTGCACTGATACTCTACAAACACACACAAACACCCAAAACACCCCACCCACACAAGCATTCCACAACATACTACCACCCACAATGCCACCACACACCCACTATCTCATCAAAAAAGTAATACCTACACACAACACAATACGCACATAACACAACCTTGCGTCTACTGCTCAACCCATTTGTATGCCATTCCTTCCTTCAACACCACACACCGACAACTCCACAGGACTTCAACATCCCACCCACCAGAACAACCCACAACGACACAGCCATGACCCCACCAAGACCATAACTAACATCAATTCCAACCCATACATACTCAGACTTTCTCGCATCTCCTAAATAGGGCACAGCAACGCGTGCCGGGTACAGCTAGTATGATATAGTATAATGGTATGGTATAACATTGTGTATATGCATATAACATGGATAATGTTGTAATGTAATACAATTTAATACTACTACGGTCGTCCACGCTCTGGTCACATCCCGAATAGATTACTGCAACGCACTCTACGTGGGGCTGCCTTTGAAGACAGTTCGGAAGTTGCAACTAGTCCAACGGGCAGCAGCCAGATTACTAACCAGAGCTACATTCAGGGAGCATACCACCCCCCTGTTGTGCCAGCTCCACTGGCTGCCTGTCCACTTCCGGGCTCAATTCAAAGTGCTGGTTTTGACCAATAAAGCGCTATATGGTTCTGGTCCAGCTTACTTGTCCAAACACATCTGCCGCTACATCCCACCTCGTAATTTAAGATCACCCGGGGAGGCCCGCCAACTTCTCAAACGCGGTTGGGGACGAGAGAGAGGGCCTTCTCGGTGGTGGCTCCCCTTCTGTGGAATGTGCTTCCAAGTGACATACGATCAACCCCACCCCTCCTGGCATTCAGGAAAAAAGTGAAATTGTGGCTCTGGGACCAGGCTTTTGCACATTAGCACAATGCAGAACTTTGGACTGGAATTGGAATTGGTAAATTGTTGGTTATGGCTCAATGTTTATGTTGTGGACGGAACTCTGTTTTTAACTTAAGTGTATGTGTATTATTTATTTATTTATTAATTCGATTTGATATACCGCTCTCTCTGTCGCTCAGAGCGGTTTACACAGGTTTGTGTGCCCAGTGGCAGCACAAACAGGACAATACAAAAGACGTGGGGAAGAACACAAGGATAAGGGAAGGGAGGGGGGGAGGGAAAGAGGTCAGCAGCGGTGCCTACTGGAACACCACCCCGCCATCAAAAGAAGGTAGGCGGGGGGGGGGGGCAGCAGAATCGCTGGCGCTAAGACGCAAGCAGGGAGCAATGGGCCGACGTCTCCCCCAAAAGGGTCCGTCTTTAAGGCCCCGATCCGGTTGCGCAGTGTCCAAGTCGACTTTCGCGATGGTCTGGCGTGTCCTATGGAGCTGTGCCAGCCTATAGCCGGCGCTCCAGAACGTCCTGGAAGGGAACGACCTCCGGGGTCTTAGAGTCCTTGCTTCTGGGGCCCACCTACCAGTGAGCCAGCCAAAGTCCCGGCCTTAGTGTCCCGGTTCCTTTGGGCTCTCCGGTAGGGGATGGGTCCAGTCCGAGTCCATGGTACGTGGATGGGGAATTTGCCTCCCTTCGGTTCCGGCGCCGTCCTCCTCCGGGCGGCTGCGCCGTCTTGCCCAGCCCACCGGTGGAGGAAGAGTCCTCCTGGGGTGGGACCTCTGGGACTTCCGGCAGAGCACTGCATCCGGGTGCTGCCTCTTCCTCCTCGGGTCCTGACACGTGGGATGGTATGGTGTCCTCCGGGTAAGTGTCCTCCAAGGGCGGACTTCCGGGGTGGTCCGGTGTCATCCAGGAGGGGCCATCCAGGGCGGGACTTCCGGGGCTTCCGGGGCATCCGCGACCTGCTGCTTCCGGGTCCTGCTTCTTCCTTGGGATCACGCACATGGGGAAGGTGGGCGTCGCCAAGGACATCCGCCATGTTGGGCCTCACCTCCTCCAGGATGCTCCCAACTCTTCCCCCACACGGCGGCGGCGTCTGGCTGCACCTCAGGGGGGGCCAGGACAGCCTCGATGTCGAACTCGGCGGTCTGCATGTCCACCAGAGCCGATGGCCCTCCGATAGCCCGCGGTAAGTCCTCGGGGCCGTTAGCTGGAGCTTCAGTGAGGGGTGGGTGGATGGAGCGGAAATCCTCTCGCTCAGCCGTGGCCGATGTCACCGTGGGGGCATCGTCCTCCACAGCAGCTAGTGCATCCTCGGCAGCTGGAACGGGTCCCCGGGGGCATGCTGGCCGTTCTTCAGTATTTGGGCCCGGTGTTTCTCGGTCAACCTCCAGGGTGCTGGAGGGAAAGTCCCACGATCGGTCCCATGTAAACTCTTGATCAGCAGGGGGAGGACAAAGGGGATCACCTAAGCTGTTTGACCCCAGATCCAGAATAGGGAACTGGGCTGTAGGGATCCCTAGTGAGTCTAGTAGGCCACCAAATCTATTCCCAAACTCCCGGACATGGGCCATGAGTTTGGTGTATTCGACCAGCAGTATTGAGTAGAAATAGGGGTCAAGTTGGTCGACGGTGGAGTCCTGGCCACCTCGCGCTGCCCTCCGTGGGGAGCTGCTTCGTGGGGCATCACACACGTCAAGGGTCTGGGGCCTCGAGCCGGCTGGGGGCTTTGTCTTCGGGGATGGTGTTAGGAATGGGGGAGGCAGGTTCTTACACAGCGATCTCCCACTGAACCTTCTCAGGAAGTGAGCACCTGAGGCCGTGATCGGCCGAATGGTCCAGCCATTCCCGGGCATCCTGGGCGTCCTCAGTAGCTCCGGGGGCAGGTCCGATCTTTTTCCCAGCCAGATTGAGTCCTCCGGGGTCTGTGGGTCACCAAAGGAGCCCCTCTGAGTCTGGCGATCAACCGCCGTCTCCTCAAGGGGGGAGCGGCGAGATCGGCCTGGTGTATCAGGAGAGTCAAAGAGGCCATGCCAGAGCTCACCCAAAGGGAGCTCCACAGCAGTCGCCATCTTTTTTTTGTTTTGTTAATGCTATGTGTTAATGCTAATTGTATTTTTAGACTCAGAGCAGCTTACAAGTCAAATGAATATACAACATACTACATTTTGCATATATATTGCAGTGAATCCCTACTTTCTTCCTCCAAGACATAAAAAGAGACTGCTGCAGGTAGCTAAGTAAATTGTTTCCACCAGAAATCCTTGTACCAAACACCTTAGAAGTTGTGTAAGATAAGGTGTCTTGATACCGGAGGTGACCCCCCTTTTTTTCTTAGGCTCTGTAGAAGACAGTTTTTAAACCAAGGGATTCATAGTTTTCCCAAGAACACCAGGCTAGAAGTGATCCCATAATCCCCTAATTCTCTCCACGTGGGAACCTAAGGCTCTTTCCATGGTCCCACATGACAATGCCCCTGTAACCCACACTTTATGAATACACCCAGTTATTTTCCTTTTGCATTACTCTTACGGACTTTTGCTCATTCCCAAAGCCTTTTTCCCTTTCTTTTTAGGGCCCCTTTCTCTTGGGCTATCTTTTATCAATCTAATAAACTGTGTTTCTTTCTGGTGGGTAGGCAGGGGTGATCAGGATGGTATATTTTTCCCATAAACCCCAATGTAGCTCCCCTCATGTTTTTCCCCATGTATGTAATTTTAAAAATATGAAAATGCCACTGTTTACCTTTAGCCAGCTACCTTGGGCAAGGCTTGCCAGCTGCAAGCTTGTTATTCAATTGCCCCTCCACTAGCCTCATTTGCATGACAATGGGAGGAGCCAGCTCTTCCAAAAGGGTCTTTCCCCTTAGGCCAAAACTGGTTTCTGCTAATCAATAAACCAAGGCCTCTGAGTTTCGCCTACCTTGGGCTATTGATTAATAGGCAAAACTATTTCTATATTTCATAAACGGCCACCTCTATCAGCCTCGGAAATTGGTACATGGCTACAGCTTCTTCATTTGTTTACCATCCAAAGAACTGAGACCCTGCAACAATATATTAATCTGTTTCTATCAAACAGAGAAAAACACAGATGAGGACATTTGATCATCAACCAAAAGACAATAGAATTGCTCAGCCTGAGAACAAGAGGGGCCACTTGATCTACCTATTTAATCCCATCAAGATGTTTTTCTGCCTTCATTGTTCTACTCATCACTCACCTCTTTGCCCCCATTGGCTGGAAACCGAAAGAAGATTCAGCCAGCCAGCAATATTCCATCCAATCAACACAAAGCTGGTCTGGGGGCGGGAAGTGGGAAATTTGAATCTGTAACCTTATAAAATGGCATGTATTTTGAATGTAACTTTATGACTGCTTTGTGACCAGGATATTGCGGTTGTCATCTTCCTCAGCTGACAAGAATAAAGACTTCAGTGGCATCTTCTCCTGGACCTCTTTGGTGATATTATTTGGGAAAGGGATCTTTTTAACTTGCCAAATTTCTGCTGAAATCCTCGCTTTAGGGGTACTTCTGGGCCTCTGCCCCCTCCAGGCCAGGCTATTTCCGAATTGTTTGGTAACAGTCTTATAGCATTTAACCTTGGCAGTTCATACAAATGAAAAGTTAATATCAGTCTGATCGCTTCGTTAACAAATAAATAGGGTTCAGGATCATCTCAGCCCACAAGGTTTTTTGACTAATTGTCATTAAATGTTCATTAAGTACCAATCATATATGCTTACAGCTCATTATTCAAACACAAACAACATATTTCTGTAAAGTAACTTTACAGAAAAGCGACTGTTGTTGTGTGCCTTCCAGTCATTTCCAAATTATAGTTACCGGAAAGCAATCCTATTACAAGATTTTCTAGGGAAAATGTGTCCAGAAGGAGTTTGTCTTTGCTTTCCTCCAAAGCTGAGAGAGTGTAACTTGCCCAAGGCCACTTGATGGGTTTCCAAGGCGATCTGAGCCCTTTTCTCCAGGCATCACCCACTACTCAAGCCACTACGCCACACTACTGGCGGTCACATAATAATTACTGCATTTAATGTAAAATTCTGTGCATTAGGAGATACTATTGTTGAGACATAATAATAGTTATTTGAAAGACAAGGTAACTATGCCTATTCTCTCTCTCTCTCTCTCTCTCTCTCTCTCTCTCTCTTTTTTTTTACAAAATGGGTTTCTTACATAAGGTGGAAAAGATCATAGCTCAGAAGCAAAGTGCCCAAATTGCTGACAGAACATTGCAAAACAGAGCTTTATGCGCGACCAGATAGACTGAAAGCATCAGCCACTCAATACAGAATAATGGTTCTAAACTAGGAAGATTAACAGGGTAGCTCCGGGTGCATCTACAGTGTAGAATTAATGCAGTTTGACACCACTTTAATTGCCATGGCTCAGTGCTATGGGATCCTGGGATTTGTAGCATCACAAGGTCTTTAGTCTTCTCTGCCAAAGACCACTTGTGCCTCACTCATCTATGGCTCCATCTACATTACCATATAATCCAGTTCAAAGATGATAATCTGGATTTAGAAATTGGATTATATGGCAATGTAGATCCAGCCTACAACTCCTATGATTTTATAGGATCGAGCCTTTCTTTATTTATTTACATCATTTATATTCCTCTCTTATCACTCCGCAGGGGACTCAGGGAAGATCACAATGTACACACACAGGCAAATATTCAATGCCATTGACATACAACATATATAGACAGACATAGAGGCAATTTAACATTGCAGCTTCTGGCCACCAGGAGGAGCTGTCACATTCTTTCATTCTTTTTTGTGTGTATTCTCCTGGCCAGTTTTATGGCCTCGTAAATCAGTTACATTTAGCCTCCCCACAAAGTGGTACCTAAATTTCCTACTTGACAGAGGCAACTGTCTTTTGGGTTGCAAAGGTCGACAACGAGCTACACCCCGACCTGGGCAGGCCTCGAACTCATGACCTTCTAATCAGTAGAGATCTTATGCAGCTGACACCCAGCCAGCTGCACCACATTCCTGGTAAAAGTGCAGTAAAAGTGGAGGCAAACAACATTGACTTTACAGTGTAGATCCGGCATGGGCAAACGTAGGTCCTCCAGATGTTTTGGACTTCAACTCCCACAATTCCTAACTGCCAGTAGGCTATTAGGAGTTGTAGGAGTTGGAGTCCAAAACACCTGGAGGGCCAAAGTTTGCCCATGCCTGGTGTACATGCACTCTCAGAGTAAAACGGATTCCTAAGTATGTGTTCTTTTTTTTATATATAAAGCAGCATTTAATTTCAAATTTATCTACAAAATCGATTGTGTCTTTTATTATTGTATAATTTTATTTTTACATAAGGGAATTGTCTTTAAAATATTTTTCCATCAGGTGTAGCATTCAAAAAATTCACTGAAAAGCAAGTCTTAGAAATGTTTATAATGACATGTTAACTGTATAGGGAAAACCATCTAAATGCAAATTAACCTATAACCACATTGTATTAGCATAAAAATGTGAACAAAACACATCAAGAAGAATATTGGGGATTTTAAAACGCAGCTTTGAAAGATACGTGAAGATGCGATAAAATTCAAAATGAGTTGCATTGTATTGGAAAGCGTCTCTACATCTAATTTGCGACAGAGTCAAGGCACACTTAAACACACGCCTAATTGCAAAGGATTAAGTGGTTAAAATTACATTTTACAAATTATTTCAAAATCATCTTGTCTTCTCCCATTTTTAACTCTCCTATTGCTAAATAAGAACCACTCTGTGAATTAGCTTACAGGTAAGTATCTGCAGATGAAATACCTTCACAGTTATGTAACAATAAAAAGGTAAATAAGAAAGCCAATGTGGAACACTGGATTCTGGGAGACCAGGTTTCGAATCTGCATTCAGCCATGGAAACACATTGGGTGACTTTGGCTAAGTCACACACCCTCAGCCTCAGAGAGACGGCAAACCCCTTCGGAAAAAATTCTATGAAGAAACCCCAGTGATAAGTTCACTTTAGGATTACCAAGTCAGAAGTGACTGGGAGACACATAACAACAAAGGTAAATGCAGGGATGGATCTTACATTATGCGAACTACGCGCCCGCGTGGGGCGCCACATATTCAGGAGCGCATCCGGCCGCCTAACGCCCCTTCTCAGTCTCCGGCCCTGTGGAAGGCAACCCGCTCGCCCTGCACCAAATACGCACGCGCGGAACCAGCTGGTGCAGCGCAAGGAGCAGGCCAGAGCCACCCACAGGGGCTCCATGAGGCCGGAGACCGAGGAGGAGTGCCCGTTAGCCGGAGGCAGAGCCTCCGCCCCTGGCTGCCAAACCCTCCTCCTCAGACTCCGGCCCAGTGGAAGGCGGCCCACCCACGCCACGCCAAATGTGCGATGCAAGCAGGCCAGAGCCGCACACACTGCACGAGGCAGGAGATCGAGGAGGAGCGCCTGACAGCTGGAGGCGGAGCCTCTGCCCCTGGCCGCCTAACCCTCCTCTTCAGTCTCCGGCCCCGTGGAAGGCGGCCTGCCCACGCTGCACCAAATGGACACACGTAGAACCAGCTGGCTCCACGCATGCGCACCCTCCACGAGGCCAGAGACCGAGGAGGACTGCCTGGCAGCCGGATGCACCCCCGAACATGTGAATAATATGCTACCTTTTATTTTTCAGTAATTTGGGGGGGGGAGAGAAATAATGTTTTCTTACCATTTAAAATTACCTTAGTCCAGCCCTGGGTAACTGGGTGCATCAAGACAGTTATGTAGCAAGAAGTTTGACTTTGTCCAGAGATTGGGCTTTCAAAGTTGTGTCTCTCAGTCCTGAATAGTCTACCAGGAACTCCTGGAGTTGCGAAGCCACCACACATTCCACGACTTTGCCCAAATAGGGGAGATTGGAAACTGGCCGATAGTTGACGAATTGAGTGGGGTCCAGTGATGGGTTTTTTTCAACAGCGGTTTTATAACAGCTTGTTTTAAGCTGGCTGTAAATTTGCCTTCCTGTAAGGAGGCATTAAACACCACCTTGACCCACTCTGCCAAACCCCCTTCTTTTATCAGCCAGGATGGGCAGGGGTCTAGGATGCACGTGGTAAGTCCCACCTCTCCAAGGATCCTGTCCACATCCTCAAGCTGAACCAATTGAAATGAATTCAATAAAAACCGGACAAGCAGATACTCGTGTCACATCCTCAGAGACTGCTGTTAACATGGCATCGAAATCAGTGTGACTTTATCCGCAAAGAAACAAGCAAATGCTTCATAGCGAGCCACTGAGTTTTCAGGGATGTCGCTCTTCGGCAGATTTAACAGTCCTCTGATGACTCAGAAAAGCTCAGCCGGACAGTTCTTTGCATATGCAATATTGGCAGCAAGAAATGATTTCTGTGCCGCCTTTATTGCCACATCATAGGACCCCAAAAAGGTGCCTAGACGTGCTTGAGCTGATTTGGACTGCTTCCGACACCACAAGTAGAGCAGAGCTGCTTCTGAATGGGCGACAAGGGCAGCAGCATCTGCAAAAAGTAGATAGTCTTAGTGCGAGCCCTCAGACGGCTTAAGTTGAACAAGCTGCCATCAGTATGATAGCGTATATATATGCCTTCTTCTTCTTCTTTGAGATCTGCTTACAATATAGGAAGAAGTTTAAAGACAGAATCATACAAGAGGGATCCTCTCACTTCTGCAGGAGTCTCCTGTATACCAAGCAGCTGTGGACAAGTCTACATAGGGACCACCAAACATAGCATCGCCCAAACACGAATCAAGGAACATGAAAGGCACTGCAGACTACTCCAACCAGAGAAGTCAGCCATAGCAGAGCACTAGGTTAACTAACCTGGACACACACAGCAAATTATTTGAGAACACAGAAATGCTGGACCACTCTAACAACTGCCATGTCAGACTACATGGAGAAGCCACTGAAATCCACAAGCATGTGGACAATTTCAACAGAAAGGAAAACATCATGAAAATTACCCAAAAAACCTGGCTTCCAATATTTAAAAAACTCTGAAATCTGGACAGTAAATAAAGAGGAACACACAAACAACGGGGGAACTCCTGACATGAACTCAGGGTCAGCTAATACCTCCCAACAAACAGGGGCAGATCTTAGTGGAGACGAAGTAAGTGGCCACTTCATTGCTGCGGGCGGGCGTTGCGCGGGCGGGAGGCTCCGCCCCAGTTGCAAAATGTTCCCTGGCTTGTCCTTTTTGGCCTCTTGGGAGTGCGTTTAGCAACTCCCTCCACCAGAAGCACTCTGTTTTAATAGCGCATGCGTGAAACTTTCATGTTTCTGCAGGAAGGTAACGGGACTCCATGAAGTCATGGCGGCCACATGACCTTGGAGGTGACTACGGATAATGCTGGCTCTTTGGCTTAGAAATGGAGATGAACACTACCCCCAGACTAGACTTAACATCAGACTTAACATCAGACTAAGGAAATTCATGGATTCTTCCATGGACCTTTACCTTTAGTAAAATCAATAAAACAAATAAACACTCAAAGCCCCCCCCCACAAATGATCCGCTAAGGGCAATCAGTCTTCCACATTCATGGATTCTGCATCCATGGATTCCACCAACCATGACTGAAAAAAAAGTAAGCCCGTAAAGCAGACATTGATTTTGCCATTTATACAAAGGATGCAATTTTACTACATTGTTGTATCTACTGAGACTTCAGTATCCATGGGATTTTGTATCTACAAAGGCCCTGGAACCAAATCCCAGTGGATACCAAGTGCCCACTGACTGCACACCGCTCTGGCTCCTTGCAACTAATTACTTTTAATAACCTTTCAAGCTTTAGAAATAGATGTTCCTCTCCATCTTCAAGGTGTGAAGCACCTCCAAAGCATTTAGGATTCCGTGTCCCAGTTGGGCCACTGGCCTTTTTGAAGTTGAAAAGTATATTGCCCAATTAGATGGGTGTGAGAAGAGGATGAAGAAACCGATTCATAGGGGACGAAGAAACCGAGGTGCAGAATAGTCACTAAAATTGCTTCCATCTGTTCATTTTGGCTCCAGTTGTAAATCTGGTGTTTCAACACAATAATGCCATAACAATGGGGTTGGTGGTGTTTTTGTTTCTCGCTGAAACAATTGCACACAATTGGATGCTGGGATTCTTGCGGTTCCATGCCACTCAGTGTTTCAGCAAAAGCCTATTAATTATAACGGAAATTTCATAAACTCTAACTGAGGCAAATGGGGCCGGAGAGATAGCACAGCGGTAACAACAGCTGTGCTGGCAATCTGACGATCTGAAGATTGCAGGATCGAATCCCGGGCTGGATTGGACACCAGCTGTAAGCCCTGTCTACTGTTTACCCAAGCAGTTCAACAGCCCAGCTGTGAATTAACAACAAATTGGGGACCATGGAAAAAGTGGGGAAGGACTTTTGCACAGACTTGTCTGAAATAGGCTGACAGAGAAGGGAGAGGCGGAAGTGGTGGAAACAAGAGGCTCCTGTCATGAGGATGGAACAACAGCACCCCCTTGTGATGTGAAGGTGCAATGACGCAGGGACATAACAACAATGATGTAATGGAGCATTCACATCCGATGCCGCACACCTTTATGATGCAGCCACGAAAGAAGAAGTCCTTCTAAAAACTGCACTGTATTTGTCTATGTGTAAATTGTATGTCTTTCCGACAGGGACTGTCTGTCGTATGTGTATTGTAATCCGCACTGAGTCCCCTTCGGGGTGAGAAGAGCGGAATAGAAATAAACAGTATTATTATTAGAACATTAGAACATTATCTATCCATCTATCATCTATCTATCTATCTATCTATCTATCTATCATCCCCAAAATATATAATTGTCTAGCTTACATCAGAGTGTGCAGAAGGTGGTTCTCTGGCTTATTTGAAGCCAATTGTAAGATTTTTGAACCCCACAAAGCATCAGTATTACCTTTCTCATCCCAAACCATCCCATTAACCAACTGCAATGCTTGCCTTGTGTGATAAAAGTCCCAAGAAACTGCCTATTTTAGCTGTGAGAGGAAGAAAAATGAGGCTGTTTTTCCTCTGGGAGATTCCTATTCCCTTCGACTGCTGTTTCAACTGAAGTGACTGTTTCTTAACGTCTTGGGTTTCTCCTCTGTTTCGATCAGCAGCATATATACACACTCCATCTTGACACCTGCCTTGGAGAGACATTTTGTACATACTTCCTAGTGCACCGTCCAAATGAAGACATGTACACTAGGCCTGGTTGATCAAGGGAAAAAATGGTTCTAAACTTGCTGCGGATGTAAGGGGCGCTGGCGTTTCGTATCTGGTGGAGTTCTGAAAATTTTAATAAAAATTTCAAAATTATTTTGTAAAAACTTAACGAAATTTGTTTGTAATCTGTTAATGGCAGACGCGCATGCGCAATGCGCGAAAACCTGCCAATGGAAGGTCGGCCCGAATCTGTACCCGATAATTTCGATCGCTGCCTTGAGGCCATTACAGGATGGCTGCGAGCCAGTAGGTTGAAGGTGAATCCAGCTAAGACAGAGATCCTGTGGCTCGGCCGTCTGGGCGGTAGGGATGTTCAGCTTCCAACCCTGGACGGCGTGACGTTATGTCCGTCGTCACCAGTAAAGAGCCTCGGTGTTACTTTTGACCCTCAGCTGTTGATGGAGTCTCACATCTCTACCGTCAGCAGAGTGGCGTTTTTTCATCTACGCCAGGCAAGGAAGCTGGCCCCCTATCTGTCCCGACATGACCTCCAAGCCACGGTCATCTCAAGGCTGGACTACTGTAATGCTCTTTACATTGGCCTTCCTCTGTCGGTGATCCAGAAACTTAAAACGGTGCAGAACGCTGCAGCTCGGCTGCTCGCAGGTACCCCGACGAGCTGCGACATTACACCTATTCTGCATAAACTGCACTGGCTCCCTGTGGAATGCCAGATCACCTTCAAAGTGTTGGCTTTGACCTTTAAGGCCTTGAATGGGGCCAGTGTACCTAAGGGACCGCCTCATCCCATATTGTCCCACCAGATCCTTACGCTCAGAGATGCAAAATCTCCTGGTGGTCCCAAGTTGCAAGGCATACCATTTGACCGCAACAAGGAGAAGGGCTTTCTCAATCATAGCCCCAATCCTCTGGAATGCATTGCTCTCCGAAGTCCGTGCCCTTCAGAGTCTGTTAGCTTTTCGGAAGGCTTGCAAGACAATATTATTTCAGCAGGCCTTCAGGTCTTAAAAACTGTTCGGCCTCTCCTGATGTTATGTGTAAATTATGGCCAGGGGCGGTCCTACCATGTAAGCGACCTACGTGGCTGCGTAGGGTGCCATCTTGGAAGGGGGCATCGTGGGGCGAATTCCCGTTTCCGCGGGGCATTGCAGAGCGAGGAGGAGCCTTCGAAGGCTCCTCTTCGCTCTTCCTGGTTCCCGCTGCTGGCCCCTCCCACAGGGCGTTGCAGAGGGCAAAGGAGAGCGCTCCCCACCCTCTGCAATGCCTCATGGGAGGGGCTGGCAGCAGGAGCCCGGGAGAGCGAAAGGAGGGGCCTTCAAAGGCTCCTCTTTGCGCTTCCGGGGCAAAAATAATTTGGGGGCGCCAAAATAATGTTTGCTTACTATTTAGAATTGCCTTAGACCGCCCCTGGTTATGGCTACTTTTTTAATCCCACGATATAGTTTTAATATGATGTTGTAATTGTTTGTTTTATTATATGTGAGTTGCCCCGAGCCGGTTGGGAGTGGCGACGAATAAGTTTGAATAAATAAATAAATAAATAAAGATATCAAAACTTTTAAGGGCAGATGTTTTTGTTGCCCCCAAATAGAGATGAGCAGGGAGTGTTGACACTAATGTGTTGGGGGAAATTGGAGTTCTGGAGCATGAGGGGGAAGAAGAAAGGAGTCAAAATTTAGAAATATTAGATTTTGGATTGCAACTCCTAGCGTTTCTCAGGTAGTATGGAAATTTATTCTCCTCACTCCTCTCCATATGGAGGATTCTTGGAGTTTTCTTTTGTCAAAATGAGAGTATCCCTAGTCCTCTTGATATCGAGAAATTGGACCCCCAAATTATGAAGTATAAAAATATATAAAAATATAGAACATATCAAGCTCGCAAAACCTGTGTCTCACAGTAACCCTTTGTATAAATGGTCTCTGGAATGCTATCCAGCCATACCCAGACCCCCTTCCTCTAATCTCCATAATCCCATCACAATGGACTGAGAGACATGAGGGGAGCACATAATATATTTGCGTCAGAATTTCTGGGTTCGTTTCCTGATTGCCTTGATCAGGGGCGGCCCGAGCTCTCCGGGGGGAGTAAGCGAACTTTATTTTCGCGCCCCCCTCCCGGCGGCTCCCGGCTGCGCCCGCGCATGCACAGACTCCCGAGCGTGCCGGCGCGGAGGAACGGGGGGGAGAAGAGGGGACTCACGGGGCGGGCTCGCCGCTCACGGACCCGAGGAGCAGGAGGAGGGGGGAGGCCACGAGGGCAGCCCCCATGGAGACGCAGCGGCAGCAGCAGCAGCAGCAGCGCCCCCGGAAGGGCCCAAAGCCAGAGGCGCATCTTCGTGATGTCACTTTGTCGCGCCTCTGCCGAGGAGGAAGGGGAGGAAGGCCTCGCCGGCCGCGCGCTGTAAGGACGCCCGGAAGGAGAGACGCCGGAGGGAGGGAGGGAAGGAGGAAGAGGCCGCCACGCCTCCGCAGGGCTCCCTCCGGCGTCTCTCCTTCCGGGCGTCCTTACAGCGTGCGGCCGGTGAGGCCTTCCTCCCCTTCCTCCTCGGCAGAGGCGCAACAAAGTGACGTCACGAAGATGCGCCTCTGGCTTCGGGTCCTTCCAGGGGTGCTGCTGCTGCTGCTGCCGCCGCTGCGTTTCCGTGGGGGCCGCCCTCGTGGCCTCCCCCCTCCTCCTGCTCCTCCTTGGGTCCGTGAGCGGCGAGCTCACCCCGTGAGTCCCCTCTTCCCCCCCGTTCCTCCGCGCCGCCGGCTGGCTGCGCCGACATGGCGGCAGGGCGGAGCGGCGCCCCTCCCAGGTGGCCACGCCCCCTCCGGGAACGTTGCCCTACCCGACCACGTAGGTCGCTTAATGGGGAAGGCCGGCCCTGGCCTTGATATTAGATATTGGTGGAACGACTCTGCTTTCGTGCCTCAAACCAGCCTCATCTACGTATTGAAAAGGCCATCATCCTCAAGCACCTATTTTGAACTTTGAACTAATCCCAGTGTTTCCCTTAGAGTCAGCCCATTAAACTCATCAAGGACTCATTATCTAATGCCACAGCACATTCCTTTCAGATTGCATCCCTCTGGAAGGCGGACCATTCAACGGAATGACACTTCTAATGCTCCAATGACAGTTTATTGCACGCCAGAAGAGATGTGCAGTATGTCCTCAAGTTGCTTCTGACATGATTAAAAAAGTTGATTGAATTTTCCGCCACCACCAAAAGCCAATCAACAATTATATTCAATGGAGTCCTGAGCCACTTGGAGCGCAGATCCTAACTGGACAGTTTCTGAGCCAATTGGGAGTTGGCATGGGCTTCTTGGATAGCTGTTGAATGACACAAAAATGTTCTATATTGCCATTTGTGTTATGTCAGTACTTTTGAGCGCTTTCTCTGCTGACATCCTCATTGGCCATTGAGAACAAACCTCTGTTTTTGCCTTCTACCCATCTGGTGTTTGATGTGGCCTTCGGGAAAGCTAGACTTGCCAGGCTTGGCCCTTCTCTTGTCCTCAGGGAGGAGGGGAGAATCTCAGGGCGAGAGCAGTGTCTTCAACAGTGTATGGTGTTTATTTATACGCACATATAAATATACCTATTTCTGTGTGTTATTGACCTTGCTGTAAATTGTTTTGGATTGACTGCTGAAGACTCTTCCCCTCTCAACTTCACAAAAGTCCAACTCTAGGGGCCCTGAAATCACAAGGCATAGGGTGCTCCTGACTAGGAAACATAAGGTCCAAGGAGAAATAATACTGGTTAAGTGAAATATATACACACACACACACATATACACACACACACACACACACACTATTGTACTGATGGTAGCTTGTTCAACTTAAGCCGTCTGAGGGCTCACACTAAGACTCTAGTATAAACTATCTAGTCCGTGAGCTGCTTTTTGCTGACGATGCTGCCCTTGTCGCCCATTCAGAAGCAGCCCTGCAGCGCCTCACATCCTGCTTTGCAGCAGCTGCAAAGCCGTTTGGGCTGGAAGTCAGCCTGAAGAAAATGGAAGTCCTCTACCAGCCCGCACCATAGGAAGAACACCATCATCCCCATGTCAGCATAGGCAAATCTGTGCTTAAGTCCGTTCAGCATTTCACCTACCTGGGAAGCATCATCTCTTCAGACGCCAAGATTGACAAAGTGATAGATCACGGATTAGCAAAGGCATATAGTGCATATGGAAGGCTCCACAAAAGAGTCTGGAGCAACAAGCACCTGAGGCAAAGCACCAAAATCAGTGTGTACAGAACTATCGTACTGTCTATTCTCCTATATGGGTCTGAAACATGGGTCATCTATCGCCAACACCTACGACTCCTCGAACGCTTTAATCAGCACTGTCTTTGCACAATCCTAAATATACACTGGACCGACTATGTGATGAATGTTGCTGTCCTTCAGCAAGCAGGGATCACCAGCATTGAGGCCATGCTATTGAGAACACAGCTGCGGTGGGCAGGGCATGTCTCTAGGATGGAGGAGCACCGCCCAAATATACTATTCTACGGAGAACTTGCCACAGGTCAGCGCGAGAGAGGAGCCCCCAAAAAGAGATATAAGGACTCCCTGAAACAACATCTCAGGCTCGGCCAGATTGATCACCAACAATGGTCCACCCTGGCCTCACATCGGGAGGCATGGAGATACACTATCCACAATGCTGCGGCCTCTTTCAAGAAGACACACCGAATGGGCCTCGAAGAGAAACGACAACGCAGAAAAAAACGCAACTTGGAAACAACATCACCCAAGGAGACTTTCTGCTGTGCTTTCTGCAACCAAACTTGCCTATCTCAGATTGGCCTTTTTAGTCATCAACGCGCTTGTAAAAAGCATGGGATGAGTCCTTCCTAAGAATCTTCATTCGCGAAGTAATGCCGAGAGAGAGAGAGAGAGAACAAAACATATTCCTATACTTTAAATTAATAAGTGAATGTACCCATCAGATTTGTATCAGTTTGAATAATTCTTGAGGATAATTAAATATGCAGTGTGTGTGTGTGTGTGTGTGTGTGTGTGTGTATATATATATATACACACACCAGTAGTAAGATCAATCAATTAATTTTAAAAGCCTCACTTCGCTGTCATAAATCCTGCTATGCAAGAGTTATGAAAACGTGTCCAGATATCTGCAGTGCAAAACTAAAAAGCTAAATATGATTTTACCACATCTTTTAGGGGAAAAGGAGAAGATCCCTTACCATCAAGATATTACCATATCAAAGGGTGGGATAGAATACGGAATAGCAGTCTCCTATTGGGAAGATGACTAGAGCTTTCAAAGCCATTTGATCTTATAGAAGTAGGCGTTCTGAATGGGATATGTGAAGTTCAGTATTAGATGAAAAGGAGGGACAGGAGACCTTTCTTATACCTTTGCAGGTTCATTTGTTAAATTACTCAGCAATAAAATCTATCATCTCTATAGAAGAAAGGGAAGGAGGGACATATTGATAATATGTAACTTGGGGCCTTTTCATAGTTATTGCACTATGAATCCAAATTAACTGTCATGATTGTATCACAGAGGGAATTCATACACAGAGACCATTGCAGTTGAGGTTCTCTCTCTCTGGCATTACTTCGCGAATGAAGATTCTTAGGAAGGACTCATCCCATGCTTTTCACAAGCGCATTGGAAGTTGGGTGTGTCCTTCGAGTCTGTGCAATCGATTTTTCAGGTGGAGCGCAGCGTGCACAGAACTGGCCTCACCCTTTAAACCAGGGCTGTCCAACAGGCGGCCCGTGGGCCATATACGGCCCCCCAGCCTGTTGGACACGGCCCCCGCTACCCTCCTGAAAGTTTTTTAAAAAAAATATTTTTTTAAAAAAAATGGCGGCCAGAGGGGGGGGGGGGCAGGGAGAAGGAAGGGAGCCAAAAAAATGGCCAGAGGGGAGAACCTCCCCAAAATTTAGCTCCACAACCCTTGGAAGTTATTAGGGGTAAAGAAAAGTATTTTGGGGACAAAATCTGGAACCAGGTTGGGTCCTTGGGGGTCACACTTGACCTACTTCTCTAAGTGGGTCTGTCTCCAAGACTTGGTCTACCCAGCCAGCTGATTCCTAGCCAAATTATTTATAACCAGAAGTCAATCCTATAGGTATTTCCCCCCAAGAATCCTGTGTGTGTGTGTGTGTGTGTGTGTGTGTATGTAAAACACAGTTTTCCCATGTAAGGAGCGACTTGAGAAACTGCTAGTCATTTCTGCTGTGAGAGAATTGGCCGTCTGCAAGGACGTTGTGCAGGGGATGCCCAGAAGTTTGCTGTTTTACCATCCTTGTGGGAGGCTTTTCTCGTGTCAGCTGGAGCTGACAATATATATATATATTTAAATGGCGGCCGGAGGGGGGGAGGCAGGGCAGGGAGAAGGAAGGGAGCCAGCTCCTCCTCCCTGCACCGCCCCCTCCGTCCCCCTCTCCGCGCCGCCCTTCCTAGGGATGGGGAACCGCCGAAAAGGAGCAGTAGGCGGCGCCAAGGGCGGCGCGTCAGAGGCCTAGCATGACGTGCCGCCCTTGGTGCCACCTACTGCTAGGAAGGGCGGGGGAGCCGGCTTTCTTCTTCCTCCGCAGCCCCTCCTCCTTCTCCCCGGGTGCGCTGCCGCCCGGGAAACGAGCAACGGTGCGCCCGGGGGGAAAGAGGAGAGGCTTCGGAGAAAGGAGGTGGCCGGCTGCCTTCTTCCTCCGCAGCCCCTCCTCCTTCTCCCCGGGTGCGCCGCCGCCCGGGAACCGAGCAGCGGTGCGCCCGGGGGGAAAGAGGAGAGGCTTCGGAGAAATGAGGCGGCCGGCTGCCTTCTTCCTCCGCAGCCCCTCCTCCTTCCCGGGTGCGCTGCCGCCCGGGAACCGAGCAATGGTGCGCCCGGGGGGAAAGAGGAGAGGCTTTGGAGAAAGGAGGAGGCCAGCTGCCTTCTTCCTCCGCAGCCCCTCCTCCTTCTCCCCGGGTGCACCGCTGCCCGGGAACCGAGCAGCGGTGCGCCCGGGGGGGGAAAGAGGAGAGGCTTCGGAGAAAGGAGGCAGCCGGCTGCCTTCTTCCTCTGCAGCCCCTCTTCCTTCTACCCAGGCGCTGCCGCCCGGGAACCGAGCAGCGGCATGCCCGGCGAGGAAGGGCTATGTGAGTGAGCGGCCCTGCCCCGCCCCCACGAGCAGCCCCGCCCCCTACTCACTGATCACCTACGGCCCCCCAGGTGATCAGTGACACTTCTTCCGGCCCTTGGGTCAGAAGAAGTTGGACAGCCCTGTCTTAGATGGTTGACCTTACAGGGTTAGACGAGCACCATCTGCCCGGGTTTGAAATCAGAGTTTTCCTTCTCCTAGGATGGTTGCCAAAAGGCTAGAGAACCCATCCTGCCTGTTGACGCTCTTTGTCAGGCCCTTTGGTTGTGACCTGTCTGGCATGGGAGGCCCTCCCAGTGGCTATTATGCCATCGCCAGCATAGCTCACAATTTCATTAGGGTACGCAAGCCTCTCCCCCACAACAAGGGGGTGCCAACAGAGAGTTGAGGTAGAATCGTAGTATTATAACTGTGTGGTGTGAAAGGTCACTCAAAAATCATATGTAGGACATGTATTTTTTTTAAAAAAAAATGGCCAGAGGGGAGAACCTCCCCAAAATTTAGCTCCACAACCCTTGGAAGTTATTAGGGGTAAAGAAAAGTATTTTGGGGACAAAATCTGGAACCAGGTTGGGTCCTTGGGGGTCACACTTGACCTACTTCTCTAAGTGGGTCTGTCTCCAAGACTTGGTCTACGCAGCCAGCTGATTCCTAGCCAAATTATTTATAACCAGAAGTCAATCCTATAGGTATTTCCCCCCAAGAATGCTGTGTGTGTGTGTGTGTGTGTGTGTGTGTGTGTGTAAGGAGCGACTTGAGAAACTGCTAGTCGTTTCTGCTGTGAGAGAATTGGCCGACTGCAAGGATGTTGTGCAGGGGATGTCCAGATGTTTGATGTTTTACCATCCTTGTGGGAGGCTTTTCACGTGTCAGCTGGAGCTGACAGAAGGAGCTCAACTCGCTCTCGCCACATTCTCTCCTGGCACAAGGGTTTAACCCATTGTGCCACTGGGGCAATCACTACTAGTATTAATTTATTTTTATTTATTTTCCTTATTTATGATATCCCACTTTTCTCTCCACCCTGAGGGGGACTGAAGGCACCTTACAGTCGCACCTCCAGGGTGCTTTAAAACAAACCAGAGATTTGTTGTTTCTCCCTGTAATTACATAAAAAGTGGGCTACAGGACATAGGAATGTATACTATTTAAAAACCCTCACCAATTTTATAGCATTTGCTTCTTCTTGGCTACACATTTTGATTGGTTATATTTATTCTTGGCTGGGGTGCGCAGCCGTGCGCACAAGGCCATATGCATCACAGTCAGGATCTGTTCCTAATGATGTATTGGAAAGAGATTGCATTCTTTATGTCACATACTGAGATGCAGGAAGACGAACTCTTTATGCAGTTGCATGAGCAAGTGACCCAATTGGCATGGACCCCCGCCATGTGGAATCATGTCTGGATTGGCAGGAGATCAGGGTGGGGGTGCAGCTGTGGAGGTCTAACCCCCAGCGAGGGTTCGGTGGCCTTGCTGCTGCTCCTCTTGTCATTACAGTCAGTCCTCTCTCCTTCGAAGCCAGAAAGCAAGCATGCATCAGTAATGAAAGCAAAGGGGGCGAGGGGAGTACTTATTGACTTTGAAGATGGAGATGTTAAGATGCCATGGCTATAACTTCAGAGGAAGAGAATCGTCCGTGAGGAATGGGAGAGTCTACAAAGAGAAATATTGGTTACAAAAAATATGGATGAATAATAATAATGCTACATGGGTAATCACAATAATGCTATTTGGGCAGCCAGCTCAAATTTTAGTTTCCCAGAATAATATTTTTTGTATTGTCAAAGGCTTTCATGGACAGAATCACTGGGTTGTTGTAGGTGTTTTGGGCTGTATGGCTATATTCTAGAAACATTCTCTCCTGACGTTTCGCCTGCATCTGTGGCAAGCATCCTCAGAGGTTGTGAGGATGCTTGCAACAGATGCAGGCGAAACGTCAGGAGAGAATTTTTCTAGAACATGGCCATACAGCACAAAAAACCTACAAAAACCCAATCATATTTTTTTTACCAAATTAATTATTTCTTAAAGAAATTCTCTTGCCTCTCACAGCCCACCAGAGTCCTGCCAACAATATATCAGAATATTCTAGTATACTGCTGCCATAGGTTGGACTAAGACTCTAAACTATCTAGCCTGTGAGCTGCTTTTTGCTAACGATGCTGCCCTTGTCGCCCATTCAGAAGCAGCCCTTGCAGCGCCTGACATCCTGCTTTGCAGCAGCTGCAGAGCTGTTTAGGCTGGAAGTCAGCCTGAAGAAAACAGAAGTCCTCTACCAGCCCGCACCACAGGAAGAACACCATCATCCCCACATCAGCATAGGCAGATCTGTGCTTAAGTCCGTTCAGCAGTTCACCTACCTAGGAAGCATAATCTCTTCAGACGCCAAGATTGACAAAGAGATAGATCACAGGTTAGCAAAAGCATATAGTGCATTTGGAAGGCTTCACAAAAGAGTCTGGAGCAACAAGCACCTGAGGCAAAGCACCAAAATCAGTGTGTACAGAGCTATCGTACTGTCTATTCTTCTTTATGGGTCTGAAACATGGGTAACCTATCACCAACACCTATGACTCCTTGAATGCTTTCATCAGCGCTGTCTTTGCACAATCCTAAATATATACTGGACCGACTATGTGACGAATGTTGCTGTCCTTCAGCAAGCAGGGATCACCAGCATTGAGGCCATGCTATTGAGAACACAACTGCAGTGGGCAGGGCATGTCTCTAGGATGGAGGACCACCGCCTCCCAAAGATACTACTCTATGGTGAACTCGCCATGGGTCAGCGCAAGAGAGGCGCCCCGAAAAAGAGATATAAGGACTCCCTGAAACAACATCTCAGGCTCGGCCAGATTGATCACCAACAATGGTCCACCCTGGCCTCACATCGGGAGGCATGGAGACGCACTATCCACAATGCTGTGGCCTTTTTTGAGAAGACACGCCGAATGGGTCTCGAAGAGAAACGACAATGCAGAAAGAACCGCAACTTGGAAACAACATCACCCAAGGAGACTGTGCTTTCTGCAACTGAACTTGCCTATCTCAAATTGGCCTTTTTAGTCATCAACGCGCTTGTAAAAAGCGTGGGATGAGTCCTTCCTAAGAATCTTCGTTCGCGAAGTAATGCCGAGAGGTTGGACTAGATGGCCCTTGTGGTCTCTTCCAACTCTATGGTTCTATTATTCTAATAGTTTCAAAATAGTTGAAATCGTTTCCTAAAAAATAGTTGCAAAAACCACAGATAGTTATAACAACCAAATAATTTCCCTTTGCTTTTAAGGACCAATGGCTATACAATTAAATTAGAATAGATTTAAAGCCTTGGAATTGATGACTGTCACCCAAACGGTTCCAAACAATTCCTCTGACATCCAGGCATTTGCCAAGTAGTTTTTTATTCTGTCACAAAAGCAAGAATTGTCACGAGAATCTATTATAGTTTGCCACTAGTATTGTTTTTGTCCTAGTCACTGTAATGCAGCCGTTATGTTGTCTCACCATAATGTCCCTTGCCATTTTGCGGCTGAAACATGATACATGAGTTCACAGATAGGAAACAAACCCTTTTCCTGCTCAAAGCTGGGAGATTAGCAAGAGCATGGCTATTTGATCTTGTCCTAGAAGGACAAAATGGAGATACTGACAGCATAAGCAGAGATAGAAGGGTCTGGCACAGAGGAGGTCATTGTAGAGATGCTTGAGAAACTTATAATACAAAAGGAATATATGAAAAAGAGGCGCTAGATATTTCCATTCGTTCTTAGCATGTGTCTTTAAGGAGAGTATAGAAGTAACCCTACCAAAGTTGGTGTAGAAGTCCCTTGAACTCACTGAGCAGAAGACATACAGTATATTGGTCTACTACTCCTGGGGGATGTATCTCATGGGCCACTTCAGGCCTTGGAGGAATTTTAAGAAATAATAAATAAAACTTTATTTGGACCCTGCCCCATCTCCCTGAAGGGACTCGAGGGGGCTCACAAAAGCACTCAAGGTGTCGCACAGAAAAATAAAATTACCATATATATCCGTTGGCGCCCCCTTGTTATTGGGGAGAAGCTTGCGTACCCTAATGAAGTTGTGAGCTATGCTGGCGATGGCATAATAGCCACCAGTAGGGCCTCCCATGCCAGACAGGTCACAACCGAAGGGTCTGACGAAGAGCGTCAAAGGGCAGGATGGGCTCTCTAGCCTTTTGGCAACCATCACAAGAGAAGGAAAACTCTAAATTCAAACCCGGGCAGATGGTGCTCGTCTAACCCTGTAAGGTCAACCATCTAGAGAAGGAAATTCAAACCAAACCAAACCTACAAACCCACTGTTCAAGTTTGCTAGGCCCTGGCATATGAACCTTTGGTTTAAAGGTTGAGGCCAGTTTTGTGCACGCTGCGCTCCACTAGAAAGGTCCATTGCACAGGCTTGAAGGACACATCCAACCTCCGAATTATCACCTTGTAAGACCTCAGACACTAGGCGAAAGTGTTTTTACAAAACCAGAAATGTTTTCTAGTCACTGGAGAAGCTCCAGCTGGGGACAAAGTAACCCTGGGATGTCTATTCTGGAGAAAAAGCAACATCTAGGATGAAATGGACCCTGGATGAAAGCATTCCTTGGGTGGTTGGTGTTTGGCAAGGACATTGGCAAGGGTTGGACTTCATGTTCACAGCGCTCACTATAACCTGAAATGTCAGTTGAGGGAGTGCCTTTGGCGGGTTCTCAGCACTTGGAACTATAGCCTGTTTGTGGAGGCTGTCTGTGTAAGTGGACATACATTTTCACTTTTATTATATGTATAGATATTATAAAAAATATTGAATATATTTAATCATTTTTATAATAAGGATTAAATAAAATGTTCTGTATATATGAGGCAAACTAGGATAAAAATTGTGTTAGTATTATTTGTCAATTAATCTTTCATTGAATTCCAGCCCAACTAAAAATATATACAAATTGGTGTTTTGGTTTTTAGGCATGTTCCTGGGGTTATATGTGGTGCTGATTCAGAAAACTGCATTGGATAGGCCAGGGCTGTCCAACAGCCGGCCCTGGGGCCGTACACGGCCCCCGAGCCCCTTCCCTCCGGCCCCCTAACTTGTTTTAATAAAATACAAATTTTAAAAAACCTACTTCCGGGTTTAGGCAGATTACTGCAACGCGCTGCCTTTGAAGACAGTTCGAAGCTACCAGCCACAGACGGGATTTCGAGGAGGTCGGAAATCCCATCTGTGGCTGCGTGCTGGTCTCGTGATAGCTTGTCGAAATCTCGGGTCCCACGGGATTTGCGGCCGGCCTGGGCGCGCGCTCCCTATTGATTCCTCCCTCGTGGCTGCTTCCAGGCCAGCCCCATTCCCTCAGAAAGAGGGAGGAGGGGAGAATGAGGCAGGGAAAGCCCCTCCTGGCTCCGAGTCCTCTTCCTGGGAGAGCTGCCGCACTGGAAATAAATAAAATAAATAAATACTGAGCTTGGCGTCGGCTCCAGCGGGGCTCTTCAGGGACGGCCCACGGCGGCGTTGGCGCCTCTTCGGCCCTCGTGGCTGGCGGGGCTCCTGCAGTATGGGTAAGGAAGGGCCTGGCTCGAATCAATCAATCTAAAAACAGTGGGACGTTGGGTGAGGGGGCAGGGGTCCCTCAGCAGCGGTTTGGGTTGGCGATGCTTCCTTGCCCTCCGCACCCCCTCCCCTTGTTGTGCTGCCTTTCCCGCGTGCAGGGTGCAATGTGGCTTCCTTTGCGCCTGCCCCCGCGGTTTGTTTTTCCTTCAGGGAGGGAGGGAGCTCTTTGGGCCTCCTCCACCCGCCTCTGGGAAAGGAGGCCCCATCAAGCCCTGCGACGGCATTGAGGCGTTTGGGTTTTTTTTGGTGTGTCCCAATTTGAGTGTGGACCAGCTGATCAAAGGTATTAGGAAACATCCCCCCAAATCCACCAGTGTTCCCATTTGGGTATATTGAGTATTCATGCCAAGTTTGGTCCAGATCCATCATTATTTGAGTCCACAGTGCTCTCTGGATGGAGGTGAACTACAACTCCACAACTCAAGGTCAATTGTAAGTAAATTGGAGCTGGGGAGGGGGCGGAGCCGGGGGGCAGGGATGGAGCCAGGGGAGGTGGCGGAGCCGGGGGCAGAGGCAGACCCTTCGGCCCCCCAGGTGATCAGTGACCGGAATTCCGGCCCTTGGGCCCGTAGAAGTTGGACAGCCCTGGGATAGGCCACATAAGCTCTAGTTTCTTAGATATGATAGAAGTTTTAAAATTAAAATTTTAAATTTTTTGTATGAAATAAGTGGATTTTCATGTATTGCACTTTTTCTAACCTGTTTCCTTCATGCTTAAAAGATAGTGTGATTTAACACGGAATGTAATGTTTTTAAATGTTTAATATGTATTTTAACTCAATTGATTTTAAGCTTAATGTCTGCATATGTTCTAAGGCATTGAATAATTGCCATATGTAAGCCATCTTGAGTCCCCTTCGGGGTCGAGAAAAGCAGGGTATAAATAAGGGAAATAAATAAATAAATAAAAGATATTAATTTAAACATTAACATATCCTGATTTTTATGGGTGAGCAGAGTGAAGAGTGGTATATGGCAGCGTTTCCCAACCGCAGTTCCGCAGCACACTAGTGTTCCGTGAGAGATCCGCTGGTGTTCTGCGAGAAAACCTCCCCCCCTTTCTTCCCAATCCTGAGAGAGGTTTTCCCGCAGCACACCAGCTGATCACGAAACAGCAGTTTGGAAACACGACCCTCTCTAGGACCTAGAGAGGCAAAAGAGTGTCAGCAGGGGAGGGGCCGGGCAACGCTCTCCTCCTCCTCCGGAAGTGAACCCACAGGATAGAGTCTATCCTGTGGGCTCACTTCCGGAGGAGGAGGAGGCGGGAACCTGGGCACTTCGGGGAGATTTTCTCCCAGTTCGCAGCTCCGCCGAACCTGGCGGAGCTGCAAACCAGAAGAACGGCTCCCCGCAGGGCCCAGGCCGTGTCAAGCCAAGTCTCCCACCAGGCTCGACACGACCCAGCCAAACCCGGCTCCCTGCAGGGCCCAGGCCCTGCCCGGGAGCCGAGTTTGTCTGGCTCGCGTCTTCCGCCGAGCCCGGCGGGAGACATGACCTGGCTAAAACTGTCTCCCAGGCAGGGCCTATTCCTTGCGGGGAGCCTCTCTCCCGGTTTGTGGCTCCGCCAAGCCCGGTGGACCCACAAACTGGGAGAACAGCTCCTTGCAGGGCCCCTCCCCTCCCTCCCCCCCCCCTCCTCCCTGGTGCGTGGGAAACCGCTCTCGGCCTCCCTCCGGCTTCCTGCCCACCGCCGTGGTGCCTTCCTTCATGTCTGCTTCACCGGTTCAGAGTGCTCTCTGGATGTAGGTGAACTACAACTCCAAAAGTCAAGGTAAATTCCTATTATCTATACGTATTACTGTGTTAGAGTGTCATTTTGTGTCATTTTGGTTGGTGGTGTGCCCCCGGATTTTGGAAAGGTGTGCCGCGGCTCAAAAAAGGTTGGGAAACACTGGTATATGGCATATGTTCTGTATCACTAAAACTAGCGCTGATGGGGAAAAACTGGTGCCATTTTTGGAATTGGCAGGTCTAATATACCCAGAAATAGGGCTAACGTTTGAGGCACTAAAATGTGTGTTGGCCAGTGCCCACATTTGATTCCCAAATCCCCCATTAATTATGACAATTTGCCCAAATGCTGACATTCATTATTGCAAAGTATTTTTAAAAACCTAGAAATGTACCGTATTTTTGCACCATAAGACGCAGTTTTTTCCTCCCAAAGTAGGAAGAAAAATGAGCCGCGTCTTATGGAGTGAAGATGCAGGCAGGGAGGGGGCGTTGGAGCAGAGGGGGCGGCGATATACTCACGCTATATTCGCGGGCCCCCGGGCGGCTCCCGGCGGCTCCGGCGGCGCCCGAGCATGGCCAGACTCCCGCCGCCCGTGTAGCCGCAGCCAGTCGGCGGCGCGGAGGAACGGGGGCGGAAGAGGGGACTCATGGGGCGGGAGGGAGGGAGGGAAGGAGGAAGAGGCCGCAGCGCCAAAGCAGGGCTCCCTCCCTCCGGCGAGGCCTTCCTCCTCCTCCGGCGAGGCGCGACGGAGTGATGTCACGAAGTGATGTCACAGCCGGAAGAGAGGCCGGAGGGAGGGACCTCTTCCTCCTTCCCTCCCCTCCCTCCGGCCTCTCTTCCGGCCGTCCCACAGCACGCAGCCGGCGAGGCCTCTCCTCCCCTCCTCGCCAGAGGCGCGACGGAGTGACGTCACGAAGATGCGCCTCTGGCTTCGGCCTTTCCGGAGATGCAGCGGTAGCAGCAGCAGCGCCCCCGGAAGGGCCCGAAGACAGAGGCGCATCTTCGTGACATCACTCCGTCGCGCCTCTGCCGAGGAGGAAGAGGAGGAAGGCCTCGCCGGAGGGAGGGAGCCCTGCGGAGGCGCTGCGGCCTCTTCCTCCTTCCCTCCCTCCCTCCCGCCCCTGAGTCCCCTCTTCCGCCCCCGTTCCTCCGCGCCGCCGACTGGCTGCGGCGACACGGCAGCAGGAGTCTGGCCATGCTCGGGCGCAGCCGGGAGCCGCCGGGAGCCGCCGGGGGGGGGGGGGGGAATATAGCGTGAGTATATCGCCGCCCCCCTCTGCTCCAGCGCCTCCCCCCCCCTCCCTATTAGTGTCCCATACAGTAGACAGCCCCCAATTTTCCATCTCTAAAATCTAGGTGCCTCTTATCAGCAGGTGCGCCTTTATGGTGCGAAAAATACAGTATTTTCAGATTAGACGCAAACACCACTTTCCAACCCACCCCTCAAAAAACAAACAAACACACACCATATTTTGTTAATCTACCAAATGCAATACAGTTAAAATGAACTAGCAAGCACATTTATTATATTTAATTTAAAATAAAACAATCATGTCTGTCATACAGAGGATTGTATTCAGTAGAATATACAAGTAAATCTCAGCAACACACTTTTGAGCTCAAGTCTAACTTTGTTTTGTTGTCTTAAATTGCCTTAAGTTCTGGAAGTACAACACGATAAAGCTTTAAATGGCTAGGCCAATGAATCAGGGCCTCTATTTTTAATAATATAACACCATTTCTGGGGAAGGCCATCAAATGTTTTGGGTTCAATGAGTCGCAGCTAAATAGGATACTCAATGTTCAGTTTAAATCTCTGATTAGTCTTCAGAATGGGCCGGGGAAAGGCTATAAATCTGCAAGGCTACTACAGGTATATGTCGTTTTATGTGCCGAGAGGTGAACAGAGCAATAAAACAGGGAGAAGGAGACTAAAATGAGAAATAAATATACAAATGGACATTAAAGATTGCTTATGATTGGTAGTCCTCCATGGTAGGTATTGCATGAGTAACTTTCCTTCCGTTCCAAGAGTTAGGCAAAATTGTGGTTCCATCCCCAACGTATCCCCTTCTGTGCCTTTTTCATGAGGAAAGGGTTGAAAAAGCTGAGTGCTGAGAGGAAATGCTACAGACTTCTAAGTTAGTGAAGGAGCTCCCAGCATCACTGGTGTATTCTGGATAGGACGAACTAGAAGAGATGATGTTCTTCAGCCTCTGAAGGGCAATGATTAATAGCAAGAGAAGAAAAGCAAGGAGGCTGAGAAATATTGACACATAGACATAGACATTAGACATACGTCCCGAAGACGAATCCATGGATGTCGAGAGAGAAGTGGGGTACAGTTCCAGAAAAGTTCCATTTTCCATATTTCCTATTAATCCAGATGTAGGGTCGAGTTCTGACATTTTTTTAAAAAAAAACCCACACTGTTGTATAATAAAATAGAAGAGGGCTAGTAGTCCAAGACAGATTTCCAAAAAACGAATGCCATGTTAAGCCACTCAGTAATGCCCATTACTCTTCACTTCTTTGATGAGAATGAGCCTGCGATGTGCTATGTGTTGGCCCTGTAAAGAATAAAAGAAGGAAATAAGCATTAAAGAACTGCATGTCATTATTCATTTCCATTTGATGTGGTGCTGAAATTTTTTAGAACAACAATTTCTGTTCCACATTTTGTAGGTGATGCAAGAAAAATTGGCACGTATAATTTCAAAAGTACTCTCTGTGCTTAACAGTTGTTAACAAATCTGACAAGTTCAGAAATCAAGAATCACGTGCACATTCTCCTATTTCCTGAAAGAAATGCATGGTAAGTAGTTCTTGGCTGAATGTAGTAAATCAGGGGTGCTCACACTTTTTCAGCATGCGAGCTACTTTTTCAGCATGCGAGGCCACGTGGTCATCGGAGGAGGCAGCGCCGGAGGCCAAGGAACAGTAGACCTCCCCCCCTGACTCTGCCACTGACCAGCAGTGCGGGTCGCCCCTCCATCGAGGCCGCCGACCCCCTGGCCCCGCCACTTTTGCTGCCGACTACCCGGGAGAGGGGATACCCGCCCCGCTTGAGCCCAGGTTCCGGAGTTCGTTTCGATCCAGAACCTTTTGGAGCTCGGGCTTCAAGCGGCGGAAGCTCCACCGGACAGGTTCGAGGCAGGAGAGAGACATCCTTCTGGCAGATCTGACACCCCCTGTCAGACCTTTGGACAGAGGAAGCCTGGCCACTTATGGCCAGTTACGAGGGATCTTTTTGAGACCTCCTATGCTTCCTTCTTTCAATGGCAGGGTGGTGCCCGCTTAGGTCCTGCTGGGCACCCTAGTTGCCATATTCCTATTCCCCACCTCTGTCCTTCCCCCCTCTTTCTTCTTCTATTGTTGCAATGTTTTGTTTTGCTGTTCATTGTATTGTTTTGCCAGACTTGTGAACCACTCCGAGCCCTCGGGGAGTGGCGGTGCTAGAAGTCCGAATAAATAAATAAATAAATAAATAAAACAACCAAGTCAAAATGATCTCCCTCCCCACTACTCAGAGAGCCATAAAAGCAACATATTTGGAAATTTATTTCAGTGAGAGCCATATAATATAATTTAAGACTGAATTCAACTAAATATGAAAATAATAAGCCCCTGAATTTATTCATGTGTGCCGACAGAAATATTGTTTTAGTGTTCTGGTGTTTTTATTGTTTTAGTGTTATTTTATTGATGTTATGCTTGTATGTTGTGAACCACCCTGAGCCTGTTGGAAAGGATGGTATATAAATTGAAATAATAAATAAATAATAAATAAATAAATAAATAATGATGATAAATATTCATTCAGCCTCTGCTACTACTACTAATAATAACAATAGTAACAACAACAGGTTCCTAGAGTAGAAGGAGACTTCCAAGGGCCATCCAGTCCAACCTCTTTCTGCCATAAGGGAAAAACACAATCAAAGCATTAATCACAGATGGCCATTCAGCCTCTGATAATAATAACAATAATAATAACAATGGATTCCTAGAATAGGAGGAGACCTCCAAGGGCCATCCAGTCCAACCTCCTTCTGCACCTGGGCGGCGTTGGGAGCCTGCAGGGTGAGACTGAGCCTTCCTCCCACCCTGCCTGTGATCTACCAGGACGCCCTACGCGATCTACCAGTAGATCTCGATCTACCTAATGAGCACCCCTGTAGTAAATAAATAAATAAATAGTAAATATTCTGCTAGTGAACACCCAGTAGAGTAGATCAGTGCAATGCAGAAATCCAAATCAAAGCCCCAAAGGTCAAACTGTTTCTGTCCAAGTGCGTCAAAAGCAGAGGTTAGTCCAGTTCTGATTTTCGGCCATCTTATTTAGCCTTTTCTTTCATAACAGGGTCCATTGGTTTGATCTGTCTCCTTGAAAGAGAACACAGCACTACTGGAAGACATTGGTGTAATACAAAAGTAATATTTGCTTCAAGGATAATTACATTTGTTTCAATGGGACTCTAAAAGTGCCTTGCAGCATTGCCAATGTGTTTTTATAGTCCCATTGAAACATGATAAATCCTTCAGCCATGATTGCTACTTGCTTGTTTCGGATGTCATATCAAGGCCAGAGAGGCAGTGTTGCATAGGAAAGCGTAGTGCTGGGTTAAAACTAAAGAGATCCAGGGTCAAATTTCCGCAGCACCATAAAAGTCACTGGGTGACGGAGTCCCTCCCTTTCAGTTTGACCTACTTCATAGATTTCTTGTGAGGATAAAGGAGGGAGGAGAACCTTGTAAGCAACCCTGAGCTCTGGGGAGGAAAGATGAGTTCAACGTGAAATCAATTCAGTTAAAAATAACCCTTCTGCGCTTCCAGGAAGATGTGCCAATACTTCTACACATAGTGCTCTACTTTGTCATCATTGTTTGGCATTTTTCGATCCTCTTGGTTCCTCTAACATACATTAAAGGCTTCTCCGTCAAGATGTAGACACTTCCTGTGGCTGAGAAAAGCAAGAAGGTATGAGTACCTGTCAGGAAATACAAGCATCCTTTTACTAGCATCATTTGTTTCTTGGCAGACTAAAAGGTGCCTCTCGAGACACCTTTGACAGCCCTAAATAATCTATCCCACCATCTTCCTGAGTGTGTGTGAATAACACTCCTGTAACAGTATGGCCAGACCACGATCTGTAAATTGCTACCTTAGACGCCTTTTAAATGGCAGCTAAATAACTTTCAGCAATAATATAAGTGAAAACTATGTGTCATATCGAGTCTGCACCTTAAAAATGCCTCACTGTTATGTCCCTCAACCCAACTCTGCCCTATGTCAACCCTCTACTAGGGTTTTCTTGGCAAGCTTTATTTAGAGGAGGCTTGCCATTCAGCTGAGCGAGAGAAAGTAACTTGCTCAAGGTTGGATTTTCATGGCTGGACAGAGATTTGAATCCTGGTCTCTGTCCATCATTGAAACCACTATAGAAGACTCTCTACTTTATAACTTCTGCCACCACCGAAATGTTAGGAACTGAGGTATTTTTGATCAGGGACCCTAATTGGGAAGGGTGGTATATAAGTTGAAATAATAAATTAATAAATAATTCTAAGGATCTCCCATTCTGCCTCAAATTAAAGGAGATGTGTGTCACCAAACTGTAATAATGCACCACCTTTGTAAATCTGCTGCCACCAGTGAGTAATTCTTGACCACCCGATGTTTCTAAACTTGCACCAAAAGAGGTCACAGAAAGAGATTTATGAATAAAGAACTTTAACAGTTTATTTGTTAACAAGGTTTAAAGCGTGGAAGTTTTAAGGTACACAGAGCTTAGATGGTTACAGTATCTTCTTAGAGGCACAGATCTTAAGGTTACTAAGTTTCTAAATACAATGTTTGACTGTATTTCTCCAAACACTGACTCAACAATATTATAGATACTTTGCCCACTTATAGGCCTTTTATCTATCTTCTAGGTTAGCTTTTCAGCCTAACCTACAAACAGCGGTCTTTAAAGGTTTTCTAAAACCTAACTGCCTTTCTTCAGAACAGATAACAGCAGCCTCTCAAAACTGCCACCAGCTACAACTAACTAACGGATGAATTTCAAATCTGGAAATTCTAAGGCTAGTTGTAGACTCCGCCTCTTGTTGCTATGGCAACGGAACTTCTCAGAGGCCGGGCACTCTAATACTCTCCGTTAACCTTTTGTGGTCTGTCTAACATTTAATCATCTAACACAATACAAATGTAATAATAATACAAACCACACATTTAACAATAAACATAGCGACTTCATTACATGCAGGGGTTCTCAACTTTCCTAATGCCGCTACCCCTTCATATAGCTCCTCATGTTGTGGTGACACCCAAACATACAATTATTTTCATAGCTACTTCAGAACTGTAATTTTGACACTGTAATGAATCATAATGTAAATATCTAATATGTAGAATGTATTTTCATTCACTAGACCAAATTTGGCACAAATACCCAATACTCCCAAATTTGAATAATGGTGGGGTTGGGGGAATCATTTTGTCATTTGGGAGATACAGTTGCTGGAATTTATAGCTAACCTACAATCAAAGAGCATTTTGAACTCCACCAATGATGGAATTGAACCAAACTTGGCACACAGAACTCCCACGACCAACAGAAAATACTGGAAGGGTTTGGTGGGCACTGACTTTGAGTTTTGGAGTTGTAGTTGACCTACATCCAGAGAGTACTGTGGACCCAAAGAATGATAGATCTGGACCAAATTTGGCATAAATACCCAATATGGCCAAATGTGAACATTGGGGGAGTTTGGGGAAAATAGACCTTGACATTTGGGAGTTGTAGTTGCTGGGATTTATAGTTTACCTACAATCAAAGAGCATTCTGAATCCCACCAATGATAGAAGTGGGCCAAACTTCCCACACAGAACTCCCACGACCAACAGAAAATACTGGAAGGGTTTGGTGGGCCCTGACTTTGAGTTTTGGAGTTGTAGTTGACCTACATCCAGAGAGTACTGTGGACTCAAAGAATGATAGATCTGGACCAAATTTGGCATAAATACCCAATATGGCCAAATGTGAACATTGGGGGAGTTTGGGGAAAATAGACCTTGACATTTGGGAGTTGTAGTTGCTGGGATTTATAGTTTACCTACAATCAAAGAGCATTCTGAATCCCACCAATGATAGAAGTGGGCCAAACTTCCCACACAGAACCCCAATGATCAACAGAAAACACTATGTTTTCTAATGGTCTTTGGTAACCCCTCTGACACTGTCAGCTCTGGTAGGGTGCCAAATCAAGCCACGCTCACTCCAAGGTTAGTTGAAGGAAAAGTAGTTTAATAGGTCCTTAATCCAGGCAGTCAAAGACCGAACTGGCCTTTTCCCTCCGGGCTACAGCTTCAAACTTCCCGAGTCCAGCCCCCCCCTGCTGAGCCACTCCCCCCTGTGTCCATCCAGCATATCAAAGGTCAGGAACTGGGTGCCTGGCATTTCAAAGGGCAGGAACAAGGGACAGTTCAAAGGGCTGCCAGATGTTGCTCTTATCTGATGGCGGCAATGGATGGGTCGTTAGGCAGCAGACCAAACGGGCCAGGCGACGCTGACAGACACCCCTTTGCGACCCCCCCCCAATGCTGACTTTCTGCACAAAACTAGCTGAAAAGGGTTTGTGCTATTGTCAAAAATTTGCCTCAATTAAACAGTGGAAATATACAGTATTTTATTGCATTATTCAGCTGGAATATAGAATGAACAGTGTGTCAAGGGAAAACATCAAATGCTATATATACACTACACAGAAGAGTACCCATTAGCAATAAGCCTCATGCTATGCCCATAAGTGTCCTTCCAAAATGTGCCTGAACTGCAAGTATCCACAATGGGTGTTTATTCTTTTTATGGAAAGCTTAACACTATGATTTGCATAATACATGTGCCCTAATCCTGCACTTGCTTGCACATTTTAAAAATATTTCATAAAGCTCAGTTGCTTTAGATCAGAGGTGGGGAACCATGGGAAGTGGGGGGGGGGCTGCATTAGCACCCTGGAAGGGACCTTGGAGGACACACTGTCCTGTTGTTCCAGGAGTTCAAAAGGAGAACCACGAAATCTGCAATAATAAACAGTCTGAGATCAAGAAGCCATAAATCAGAACAATGCAAGTAGAGAAGCCAGTGAGCAGTCATAAATCCCAGGCATTCAAAGGCAGGATCCAATGTCACAAGGTGGACTGAACTTGTTTTTAGTACCAGCCAGTCAAACACGTAATTCATCAGCTTGCTGTGAGTTTTCCGGGCTGTATGGCCCTGTTCCGGAAGCATTCTCTCCTGACGGTTCGCCCACATCTCTGGCAGGCATCCTCAGAGGTTGTGAGGTCTGTTGAAAACTAGGCACGTGAGGTTTATAAATCTGTGGAATGTCCAGGGTGGAAGAAAGAACTCTTGTGTGTTTGAGGTAAGTGTGAATGTTGCAATTGACCACCTTGATTAGCATTCAATGGCCTTGCAGCTTCAAAGACTGGCTGCTTCCTATTTATTTATTTATTTATTTATTCTATTTCTATACCGCCCCGCTCAGCCTGAAGGCGACTCGAGGCAGTTTACATGGCAACCAGTGCCCACAATATAAAACACACTTAAAAACAGTTATATACTAACAGCTAAAAACAATAACAATTGGCAATTAAAATCAATATACAGTTCCCAGCATCTCATCGTTAAAATAATTTTCCATCACATCGTCTTAACATTCCATGATCACAATTAATAGTTATATTTCGTCTGCAAAAGCCTGCTCGAACAGCCAGGTCTTTACTTTCTTTTGAAATGTTAGGAGGGAGGGGGTAATCTGATGTCCCTAGGGAGGGTGTTCCATAGCCGAGGGGCCACAGCTGAGAAGGCCCTGTCTCTCGTCCCCGCCAATCGGGTCTGCGATGAAGGCAGGACTGAGAGCAGGGCCACCCCAGACGATCTTAAACATCTCAATGGTTCATAGGGAGAGAGGCGTTTGGACAGGTAAGTTGGACCAGAACCATTTAGGGCTTTAAAGACTAAAGCCAGCACTTTGAATTGTGCCCAGTAGCAAACTAGCAGCCAGTGGAGCTGGCGCAACAGAGGAGTTGTGCGCTCTCTGAGTGCCACTCCTGTTATCAACCTGGCTGTTGTCCATTGGATCAATTGAAGCTTCCAAAGAGTCTTCAAAGGAAGCCCCACATAGAGTGCATTGCAGTAGTCTATAAGGGATGTAACTAGAGCATGGACTACCGTGGCCAAGTCAGACTTCCCAAGGCATGGATGCAGCTGGCGCACAAGTTTTAACTGTGCAAATGCTCCCCTGGTCACAGCTGAAACCTGGGGTTCCAGGCTCAGCAAAGAGTCCAGGATCACACCCAGACTGCGAATCTGTGTCTTCAGGGGGAGTATAACCCCTTCCAACACAGGCTGTAACCCTATGCCCTGTTCAGCCTTTCGACTGACCAGGAGTGCCTCTGTCTTGTCTGGATTCAATTTCAATTTGTTCGCCTTCATCCAGTCCGACACAGCGGCCAAGCACCGGTTCAGGACTTGGACAGCCTCCTTAGTAGCAGCTGGGAAGGAGTGACAGAGTTGGATGTCATCTGTGTACAGGTGATACTGCACCCCGAAACTCCGGATGACCTCCCCCAGCGGCTTCATGTAGATGTTAAACAACATGGGAGACAATATTGAGACAATGGATGAGTGGTTGAACAGGTGTTACCCAATAACACCATCCCTTACCTGGGGGATCCTTTGTTGGGATGTGTTAACTCGCCCTGATTGTTTCATGTCAGGAATTCCCCTGATGTTTGAGTGTTCCTCTTTATTTACTGTCTTGATTTTAGAGGTTTATTAAAATTCTGGTAGCCAGATTTTGTTCATTTTTGTGAACAGACTAATTCAGCCAGAGAAGTCTGCCATAGCAGCGCACCTGATGGACCAACCTGGGCACAGCATATTATTTGAGAACACAAAAATACTGGACCACCCAACAATGGATTCCCTCAGGCAGGAATCAGCCAGTCTTCGAAGCAGCAAGGCCCATTCGATGCTAATCAAGGTGGCCAATTGCAACATTTACACTTGCCTCAAGTAAACAAGAGTTTTTTCTCTCACCCTGAACATTCCACACAGGGCCGGCGCGTCCATTACGCGGAGGAAGCAATCGCGTAGAGCGCCATCTGCAGGCCAGGCAGCATGGGCACTCCACGCGGCGGCCGGCCGCAGGCAGCGCTGTGGCTGCCTACTTTTGGGGCTTGCCTTGCCGGCGCCACTTGTGCGCACAAGCGGCAGGCAAGCCTCAAAAGCAGGCAGCCGCGGGCCACAGCGTCCTTGGGGCTGCTTGCCGCTTCTGCGCGTGTGCAGTTTTTGCGCATGCGCAGTTCCTCCAAGGTGAAGTAGCGCGCAGAAGCAACTGCGCACGTGCAAAAACCTCCTCGAGGAGGACTCGAGGAGGCTCACCTCACCTGCCGTGCTAGCAGCACGACGAGGCCGGGCGGAGACTGAGTGAGTCATTGCACATATTCAGGTCAGTGGAGTTTCTTTCCTCCTGAGCTTGCCTTGAAGGAACACAGGCAGAGAGAGGAAGGGGCTTTTATTATTAGTATTATTATTGATATAATATAATATTAAAGTGGGGAGATTTGGGGTTTTTGTTGTTGTTATTAATATAATGAAATAACACAATATAATATAATATTAAAGTGGGGAGATTTGGGGTTTTTGTTGTTGTTATTAATATAATGAAATAACACAATATAATATAATATTAAAGTAATGAAATAATACAATATATAATATTAAAGTGGGGAGATTTGGGTTTTTGTTGTTGTTATTAATATAATGAAATAACACAATATATAATATTAAAGTGGGGAGATTTGGGTTTTTTTTGTTGTTATTAATATAATGAAATAACACAATATAATATAATATTAAATATAATGAAATGGGGAAAATTTGGGTTTTTTTATTGTTATTAATATAATGAAACAACACAATATAATAATATTAAAGTGGGGGAAATGTGGGGTTTTTGTTGTTGTTATTAATATAATGAAATAATACAATATAATATAATATTAAAGTGGGGAGATTTGGGTTTTTTGTTGTCATTAATATAATGGGGGGATATTTGGGTTTTTTTGTTCTTATTAATATAATGAAATAACACAATATAATATAATATTAAAGTGGGGAGATTTGGGTTTTTGTTTTTGTTATTAATATAATGAAATAACACAATATAATATAATATTAAAGTAACACAATATAATATATTAAAGGGGAGATTTGGGTTTTTTGTTGTTATTAATATAATGAAATAACACAATATAATATAATATTAAAGTGGGGAGATTTGGGTTTTTTTGTTGTTATTAATATAATGAAATAACACAATATAATATAATATTAAAGTGGGGAGATTTGGGTTTTTGTTGTTGTTATTAATATAATGAAATAACACAATATAATATAATATTAAAGTGGGGAGATTTGGGTTTTTTGTTGTTATTATTGTTTAATGATGTATGTTTTAGGGTTCTGTACATTGTATGTTTGGGCATCAAATTGCTGCCTTGTTAGCCACTGAGAAGGGCGGGATAAAAATGTTGCAAATAAATAAATAAATAATATTGTATACCTTTTGTTATCAAGCGATTTGGGGGGGAGGGGCAAAATAATGTTCGCTTACCATTTAAAATTACCATCGTCCGCCCCTGATTCCACAGACGTACAAACGTCACTTACCTTGTTGCAACAGACCTCCCAACCTCTGAGGATGCCTGCCAGAGATGTGGATAAAATGTCAGGGAAGACTGCTTTTGGAACATGTCCATACAGCCCGGAAAACTCACAGCAACCCAGGGATTCCAGCCACGAATGCCTTCGCTCACAAGGACTTGGAGGTCTCTCTTCCCATTCCCCTTCTTACTGAACTGGAAGAGGGCTTGTTATTGGAAGCTTTCCTTATCTTCCGAGGAAGACAAACTTCTCCAAAGGGTATGACACAGCTCATTACAATCCCTACCCAAAATGGCTATGCAATTCTTTCTAATGCTCTCTAATGGCAGTGTGTGGAGATGCATCTTCACCATGCCACCTGGGTTGTTTTACGCAGGTGTCTCCAGTCTTCTGATTTAGTGGAATTGAAAAGAAGGATCCACATTGAATAGACAAATGTGGCTGCAGAAAAGATAAAGTGACTGATGGGATCTCATCTCCCCGTACTGCAGTAAATGGAGTGTTCTTCCAGATAACCTTGCTAATGCTCATTCCTTACATTTTCATTGCCTGTGGTTCTCTTTGATGCATAACTTGGTTTTATCGTTCTATTTTATCCTTCAACCTTTGTCAGAAACTGCAGAAGCTTTATCGATGGCTCTTAGGCTCTAAGAAACACACATTCCCGGCACATGGTTTTTAGTGCCATCAATGGAGGTATGCTATGTGGTGTGATTATATGACATTGGATTTTAGTAAAGATCAGTCTAAAATGGGAAGAAAACACAGTGCCCTTCCACACAGCCCTAAATCCCAGGATATCAAGGCAGAAAATCCCACATTTCCTGAGTGTGGACTCAGATAACCCAGTTCAAAGCAGATATTGTGGGATTTTCTGCCTTGATATTCTGGGATATAGGGCTGTGTGGAAGGGTCCTTAGAGGGCCCTTCCACAGTTATATAACCAGAGGTGGATTAACGCACTTGGCGGAGTAGGCGCCCGCCGAGAGCGCCAGATCTGCAGGGGTGCACCTCCGTCAGGCCTGGATTACCCATAAAGCCAGGCTAGGCCATGGCCTCGGGCGGCAGGTTTTGGGGAACAGCGGATTCGACCCCCCGAAAACATTTTTTTTAAAAAACCCGCTCCCTCGCAGCGTTTTCCCCCCGCCCTCTCCCGAGAGAGTCATCAAGGGGGGAGAGCGCTGCGAGGGGGCAGGGAGGAGGGAATGGCGCCCTCCCCTCACCTGGGCCACCCCCTTGCAAAGGAAGGAGGCGGCCCAGGTGGCCAGGAGGAGGAAGGGAAGTTCCGCCCCGCCGGCAGGCATGCATGCATGCGCACACACGCCCACCAGCGGGCTTCCCTTCCTCCTTCTCCTCCTGGCCGCCTCCTTCCTTTGCAAGGGGGTGGCCCTGGCGGCAAGGAGGAGGGCGGGACTTCCCTTCATCCTCCTCGCACCTTCCTTTCGGTCGCGAGAGGAGGAGGTGGACGGAAGCCGCGCGCACTGCTCATGGGGCTTCCGGCCCTCCTCCTCCGCGACCGAAAGGAAGGCGCGAGGAGGAGGAAGGGAAGTCCCGCCCTCTTCCTCGCGCCCTCCTTTCAGTCGCGGGAGGTGGAGGAGGCAGCAGTCAGAAGCCCCACGAGCAGTGCTGCACGGCTTCCGTCCACCTCCTCCTCCTCCTCCCATGACCGAAAGGAAGGCGCGAGGTGGACGGAAGCCGTGGGGCCGATGCCGCACGGCTTCCATCCACCTCCTCGAGCCCTCCTTCTGGTCGTGGGAGGAGGAGAACATAAGAACATAAGAACATAAGAAGAGCCATGCTGAATCGGGCCTCAGCCCATCTAGTCCAGCATTCTGTGTCACACAGTGGCCCACTAGTTGTACACAGGGATCTCTAGCAGAAAGGAGGGCAAACCCCTCACCTGCTCCCGACCCCCACAACCAGTACCCGGGGAAATCCTGCCTACCTCAACCAACTCCGAGGTGGCACTTGGATGGCGACGGAAGCCGCACGGTCAGGGCTGCTGCCGCACATGCGCAGCAGTGCCCTGGGGGCGTGGCTTTCCGCACCCTGGGGGCATGGCTTTCCGCCCCCTGGGGGGGCGGTGCGGGGTGTCTTGGCCTCGGGCGGCCGAAGAGCCTAATCCAGGCCTGACCTCCGTCGGCTGAAAACTCTGCCTCTGCGCTGGCTGGAAACTTCGCCTCCGCGTCTGCTGTGTTTCCAGCAGACGCGGAGGGGGAGTTACCAGCAGACGCGGAGGTGGAGTTTCCAGCATGCGTGGAGGTGGAGTCTCCACGCATGCTGGAAACTCTGCCTTTGCGCCGGTTGGTAACTCCGCCTCAACGCTGGCAATGCAGCAATATTTAACAATTTCATTTTCAAACGTCCTGTACTCAGGAAGGTGTCTCATTTGCATTTTGAAAGCTAGAGCATGTAACTCGTTGTAACTTGTCTTGTAATCTTAGCTACTCCAAAAAATTTGGGGGGAAAAATGGCAACCATAATCTTTTTGAAAAGGAACAATGATGTCATATCCGTTTGGCAAATGTGAATCTCCATGAACATCTGGAGACTACCTTTCGAAAACCACTAGTCACAAGCATTCAAGTAATGGCACACAGGTAACTTGGCTGTTAAACTGAAGAACCATGTCTTTGAACTGCCAGGGACAAAGACATCCCACTGCATGCACACACGCGCTCACACACACACACACACACACACACACACACACACACAGAGTTTTAAAATGTTTCTTTGAAGTTGAAATTGCAGTTGCCCAAAACATATACTCTCCCTTGAAACCTCTTAGTTTAATATATGCCCTCAGAGTTTTTTTTTAAAAAGTCTTCTTTGAAAAATAACATGTCTTGTTTACTCACAAACATCTTGTATTAATTCACCATATAGGTACATTTCTTATTAAAGTTCAGTTATAGATAGGATGTAGTTTCTCTGTGTTGAGAACACAGGGTATCATTTTTAATCAATAGTCCATAGCCCAAACTGTATAATCGTACTCACCGCTTCTCAAAGCAAAGCATATAGTAAACTGTTCCTGCATAACTCCAAAATGACACCTACTTCCATTAAAGTCCAAAAACATACTGTTAACAAAATGAAGTCTCGAGTCTGAACTTGCTCAGTACTGTAGCCTCTCCCATATCAAAGAGGTCAGTCAAACTGGCAAATGAACATCTCTGGCATTACTTCGCGAACGACGATTCTTAGGAAGGACTCATCCCACGCTTTTTACAAGTGCGTTGATGACTAAAAAGGCCAATCCGAGATATGCAAGTCTGGTTGCAGAAAGCACAGCAGAACGTCTCCTTGGGCGATGTTGTTTCCAAGTTGCAGTTCTTTCTGCGTTGTCATTTCTCTTCGAGACCCATTCGGCGTGTCTTCTCGAAAGAGGCCGCAGCATTGTGGATAGTGCGTCTCCATGCCTCCTGATGTGAGGCCAGGGTGGACCATTGATGGTGATCAATCTGGCCGAGCCTGAGGTGTTGTTTCAGGGAGTCCTTGTATCTCTTTTTTGGGGTACCTCTCTTGGGCTGACCCACGGTGAGTTCACCATGGAGTATCACCTTTGGGAGGCGTTGGTCCTCCATCCTAGAGATGTGCCCTGCCCAGCGCAGCTGTGTTCTCAAGAGCGAGCCCGGATTAACATTTTTTTGCACCCTAGGCCACACTTTGGAATTACGCTCCCTTTAAGCCAACCTCCCGCCACCTCCAAGGTCCCCATTCCTACTGGCTGGAAAGCTCCACTGTGCTCTGAAGATTTCCTCGGGAGTCGGGTGGCTTGGGGAGAGTGCAGTGGGTGCAAACTCGTTCCAAAGGTGTGCACGAGAGAGAGAGAGAGGGAGAGAGAGAGCATGAGAGAGCGCACGTGAGAGAGTGCAAGAGAGAGAGAGGGAGAGGGAGAGAGAGAGGGAGGGAGGGAGCGCGCGAGAGACGGAGGGGAAGGAACAGAGACTTTGCCAGGAGAAGTAGTGAGGAGGGGCATGAGAAAGGGGGAAAGAGGGATGCAGACCAGTTTTTTTGGTCTGTGATCTGTGCCCCCCCTCGGCTTGCGCCCCTAGGCCATGGCCTTGTTGGCCTTATGGGTAATCTGGGCATGCTCAATAGTGTGGCCTCAATGCTGGTGATCTCTGCTTGCTCAAGGACATCGACATTCGACACATAGTTAGTCCAGTGTATATTTAGGATTGTGCGAAGACAGCACTGATGAAAGCTTTCAAGGAGTCGTAGGTGCTGGCGATAGGTGACCCATGTTTCAGACCCATAAAAGAGAATAGACAGTACGATAGCTCTGTACACACTGATTTTGGTGCTTTGTCTCAGGTGTTTGTTACTCCAGGCTAAATTGGTGTAACTAAATATATACATTAACAAACAAATAGAGAAGGCTTGGAAGGTTGCCATTTCCAACCAATGTTACCCCCCAGAAGGCCAGGAACAAAAGCAGCAGTGGGTCAAAGGGGTAAAGTGTGACCAAAGCAATAACAAACTACATGGATTCTGGAAAGAGCTTGGAAATGGGCCATGCTGAGGGGGAGATTCTGGGCACTGTGATCCCCAAAAGTAAAGTTTTATAGTTCTGATTCTAAAATGTTCTTTGGATTTCAAGGGACATTGCACTGAATTAAAATCAGGGCATTGGTTTGTAGCACCGTTTTCTTCCTGTAAACAGGAACAGACTGTCTAGTGCTGCTAGTGATTTGTACACTATCACAAAAAGCGCCAGATGGTCTCCAAATGAAAACGGAGATGTCTAAACAACAGCTACCTTCATATTCTTGCCAAATGATTCAGTTGTGACGTCTGGCACAATGGACAGCACAAATGGAACCACGAGTTCAGAATAGTTTCTGCATATATATGTTTACATAAGAACATAAGAAGAGCCATGCTGAATCGGACCTCAGCCCATCTAGTCCAGCATTCTGTATCACACAGTGGCCCCCAGTTGTACACGGGGATCTCGAGCAGAAGGGAGGGCAAAACCCTGACCTGCTCCCGACCCCCCACAACCAGTACCCAGGGAAATACTGCCTACCTCAACCAACTCCGAGGTGGCACTTGAGTTTACCGTCCTTCCATATCAAGCCCCCCTCATTTCCCCACGTAACTCAAGATGAGGGGACTAAAACCCACCTCAGTCCAGCATCCCATTTCCAACACTGGCTGGGCAGGTGTGTCTATCAACACTATTGGCAGATTTAAAACAGCCACTTCTCGTAGGTGCATCTGTATCTGTTTTACTAAGCCACTCAACCTGTCTCCCTGCTTTCCTTTAGTCAGAAAAATGCAGCATGTCAAGCCATCATAGTTTAAATTTTAGGACAAAAGAGGATTGTGGAACAGCTGGCACATTTTTAATTTGCACTTAAGGAGTATCACGATGTTTTAAAGATGATCAGTACCAACTATTTCGTTTTATGTCCAGTAGAAGTCGCAGGAAGACAAAGAGAATCTACTTAAACTCTAAACCACGTAGTCCTTCCAATATTGTTGTGAACTAGAGGTTACTAGCAATTCTAACTCTTTCATAGGTGTCTTGCCCCAAGGATGGGGGGGGGGGGGATCGCTGGAGTAGGGTGAGCTTATCCACCTACTAATTTATAACACAGCAGCGACCAAGTCCTGAGGCACCCGTAATCAGGAATGGAAAGCCCAAGCTTCTGTATTTCAAACTGAGTGAAGTATATTCTGTGTTGTCCACGTCTGAACCCAAATACCCCCCCCCCCAAGAGCCCACACAGGCTCTTGTTGCCCTACTCCCAATAATCCCTTTTGCCTTAAGTCAGTCTTTCTCAACCAGTGTGCCGTGGCACACTAGTGTGCCGTGACGGACCTCCTGCTGTGCCCCGAGAAAAAGCTCTCTGCCCCCTTCCTCCCCCCCTGCCGAACTCCTGCTGCTTGGGGAGGAGGAAGGTCGAACAGTGGCGAAGAAAAAGAAGAAGGGACCGGGCGCCACCTCCTTCGGTCGTTCCCAAGCCAGCCTCAATCCGCCATGACTCCCACCATGACTCTCGCCCCGCTCGCTGAAGCCGCGTGGAGGAGGAGCCCCGCCCACTGAAGCCCGTCCACCGCTCATGCTCCTCCTCTGTAGGAGAGCTGAAGCTGGGGGGAAAGAGTGGGGCATGGCGGGGCCTGTAGGAGAGCTGAAGCTGGGGGGGAGGGGGCGGGGCATGGTGCAGCCTGGCTCTGCCCCCTCCCCCGGCTTCGGCACTCCCAGCAGCTTCTCCATTCTTGAGGGGACAGTGCCAAGCCAGCCTTGTGCTGGCTCTGGCACCGCTTGCTTGGCACTGCCCCCTCAAGGCGGGAGCAGCTGCTGGGAGAAGTGAAGCCGGGGGTAGGGGGTGGGGCATGGTGCAGACTGACTCCGCCCCCTCCCCAGCTTCGGCACTCCCAGCAGCTGCTCCCAGCAGGCCACCAACCCCCAGCCGTTCTTTACTGTGTTAGAGTGTCATTTTGTGTCATTTTGGTTGGTGGTGTGCCCCCAGATTTTTTTAATGTTAAAAGTGTGCCACGGCTCAAAAAAGGTTGGAAAACACTGCCATAAGTGCATCAGGCAGCCCCTTCTTGTTTTCCCATGCTTTTCCCAGAAGTCTTAGCAGCAGTGTTTTAGCCCTCTCCTCATTTTTGTCTTTTCAATCCATCTCAGAAATCTTAGGAACAGCACCTAAAAGAGACACCCCCCCCTCCCCAGATGCTCAGATCTGCACCTAACACCCCAAAAGGGGTCCAAGAAACGCCTTGCCCCTATGCAGGAAGGGCAGCAGAACTGTGTTAGACTTCCCTTTTCCTAACTCACTGTAAACCTCTGGGATTTAAAACTGATTTTAAACCTCTGCAACAGCGTTTTAGCACATTCTTCTTTCTCTGCGCGCGCACACACACACACAGCCTGTCTCAGAAGACTGAGTAGCAGTACTTGAAAAGCTCTCCCTTGTTTTCTAGCCATGTTTGTTTATGGATTTATTTTTTTTAAAAAAAATTGGTCAGTTTTAACTTATTTTTCACTATAAATAAAAATGTACATGTTTACATAAAAGGAGTCACAGTCTCTCCTTTGCAATTTCCACTCTTACTGCAAGAAGTGAGCAGGGAATAGCAGCAAATTTGCAAGGCAAGAAAACCGGATGCTCTCTCCAATGACAATGATGGGGAGGATTTGTTTCTATTCCAGCTTTTCCACAGTCCTGGGACTATCGCTCATGCAATAGTGCTCTCAATTAATTCTTAAAGGCCTGAAGGAATAGAAAAGCATTAACTTGCTGCCAAATGGAGTGCAAGAAGAGAGTCACCCCGAAGTCCCTCTGGAAACAAAGGCTGAGCAGACCTTCCCACTCATTCCCACCAAACAAGCCTGAGAAGATACAAGGGCAAAGCGGATGAAGATCTTAGAGCTCAAATAGGCTCTTATATGGATACGTGGTTCTTCAAATATAAATATGATGAGAAAATAGGGTTTGAAACGCAACTTAACGAAATCGAAGAGGTTCTTATGGGAAAGAATGAAAAATTGGTAACAAACATTTGTAAGTTTTTATTGAAAGAAGAGAATGAAAAATATCATACGAAAGGCTATATGAAGGAATGGTCTAGAAACGTGGGGTTCAAAATTAAACTAGAAAAAACTGGGAAAAAACCATGGAAATATAATATAAATGTATCATATTGTTACAAATACAAAGAAAATTGGTTAAAGATGCTTTATCGCTGGTATTTAACCCCAGCAAAACTAGGAAAGATCTACAAAAAGACAAAACCGAACTGTTGGTGTTGTAATGGGATACATGGTACGCAGGGGCGGTCTAAGGTAATTTTATATGGTAAGCGAACATTATTTTGCCCCCCCCCCATTATTTTGGCATGCCCCATGTAAAACAAATATACAATTATAATATCACAATACCATTAGTAGTATTATATTGTATCAATGTATATACAATATATTATAGTACATACTCATACTATATTATATCATAATTATACGATACTACATTACAATGAAATTATATTATAATATATTGACATTACAATATAATATAACATTCTATATTATTATTATAATAAAAAAAATTATCCTCTACTAAATATTTTCATTACTCCTATAAAACTCAAATAACCCAAAATAAAGTAAAATAAAATATTATATATTACTATTTGCCTGCGCAGTTGCGCCTGTCTCTCCTTGATGCTCCCGGCCGGCGTGTGCGCGGGGGGAGGTGGGCGGGTGTGGTAGGGTTCACACGTGATTGGGCCTGGCGAGGGAGTTCGCCTCAGCGCGCGGCGGCTACTTCCAGTGGCGCCTGTCAGGAGGCAATACGTTGCCAATACCCCTTTGGCTCCCCTCCCCTCTCCCTTTGTCTCCACCCCCTGCCTGCCCAATTGGGTCACCGTATTTGGCGGCAGGGCTGAGACAAAGGGAGAGGGGAAGCACTCCCTGCCTGCCCGATAGGGAGTGCTTTGCTTACAGGCTTCTGCACACAGGAGCTACTGGGCATGCGCGGAGGTTTTCGTGCATGCGCAGTTGCTCCTGCGCTCAATTTCAGCTCCGGAGCAACTGCGCCTGCACGAAAACCTCCACACATGACCAGAAGCGGCGTTGGAGCGCACAAAGCTGGGGCCCAAAAGCAGGCAGCCACGGCGCTGCCTGAGGAACATCGGCAGGGCGAGGACGCTGTCTGGCGCCGGCGCCCGGCGGGCGGGGGAATTCGCCCCTTCCCAGATGGCGCCCCATGCGGCCGCTTCCTTGGCCTACCTGTAGGACCGCCTCTGATGGTACGTTCTTTCATCTGTGGTGGCTCTGTCCGAGAGCTAGGAGATATTGGAAGATGATCCAGAAAGAGGTGGAAAAAAATTATTTAAAAAAAGATATTATACCCTGAAATTTTTCTTTTGGGTATTGTGGATTCGGAATACACCCCAAAAGAAAGAAAACTAATTATATTGACAACTACAGCCGCCAAATTAGCTTTTGCTAACTATTGGAAATCCAAAGATTCTCCACCCAAAGAAGAATGGATACACAAAGTAATAGATACATGTCAAATGGAAATTTTAACGGAAAGATTAAAGGATAAAAACAGTAAAGAAGGGGTAAATACCAAATGGGACTGGTCCCCCCTCCAGGACTATTGTAAAAATGAGTGTAACATTGACTTAAAAATGATGTAATATGAGAAGAGAGAAAAAGCTTTCGTGGAGTAGTAAATCATGCTTCTCTCTCTCTTTTTCCTTTGTTATAATTATTTACAGATAATCTGCTCAAAAGGAAGAGTGATTTAAGGGAAGAAATAGCTGTTCAGAATGAACAAGTCGTATTTTATTGAATGGATACGAACAGATTTGTCATTTAACTCCCAAAAATTTTCTTCTGTACACTTCTGTATATTCTCACGCTGTTCTTCATGTATTCCCTTTTTAATGTCTCTGTCAGATTATTGCATTTTGAATAGCAATTCATGAGTCAGCACAAGATATATTTTCGCAGTTTGAGATGACCTGCAGTGTGACATGTTTGACACCAGATGGCGCTGTCTCAAGACTGCTAAATGGAACCTTGAGGAATGTCAGTTACAAAGTGACAGTTGGGATTTGTCAGTTGGGATTTAATATCTGTGAGGAAAGGATGTTTAGAAAGGTAGCTGTGATGGCTGTTGTTTTTCGATGTTTTGCCAGTTATTGTTAAATACAATTCAATACAAAGTTATATATTTATCTTGTGAATTGAATGAGAGTTTCATTATTCACACGAACAGAGACTGGAGTTTTTGGGCCGATGGGGAATTAAACTTCTATATTTCTGTTGCCTATCCGCTGTGACATAAATACTCGACGCCGAAGAGTCTCCCCCTCCCCTCCTTTACCCTACCCTTTCCGCTACCCATTTTCCCATCTTACTCTCCTACTACCCCCTTACTCCTCTCTTTCTTTCTTTCTTTCTTTCTTTCTTTCTTTCTTTCTTTCTTTCTTTCTTTCTTTCTTATTCTTTCCCTGTATTTCATTGTATTAAGAAAACATAATAAAAATTGTTATTAAAAAAAAGCAACCTCAACAGATGGCCATCCAGCCTCTGTATATAAAAGAAGATACAAGGGCAAAGCGAATGAAGATCTTAGAGCTCAAATAGGCTCTTATATGGATATGTGGTTCTTCAAATAGCCTGGATCCCAGCTATATAGATACAATAACTTCTATCTAAATTAAAAAAAACTGGGCATGTACATTAATATTGAGGATGGCTTAATTCTGTCCTCCCTAGAATAGTGTTCCCCAACCAGTGTGCCGTGGCACACTAGTGTGCCGTGAGCGATCATCAGGTGTGCCGTGGGAAATTGGAACCTCCCATACCCTTTCTTCTCTCTCCTGCCGAACACTTTTTCTTCTCCACTCGGGCTCCCTTCTTCCCAGCCTCGCTCTGCTCGCTTTGCCTCGCTTTGCTCACGCTGCTGCTTCTGCGGGTGGGGGGAGGGAGGAAGACGTGGCCCGTGCGGGCGCTACTGCGCAGACTTGCCCCACGTCTTCCTCCCTCCCCTCCACAGTGCTCTCTGAATATAGGTGAACTACAACTCCAAAACTCAAGGTCAGTGCCCACCAAACTCTTATAGTATTTTCTCTTGGTTATGGTAGTTCTGTGTGGGAAGTTTGATTCCATTCCATCATTGGTGGAGTTCAGAATGCTCTTTGATTGCAGGTGAACTATAACTCCCAGCTGTTGAGCAAGACCTTTGTGTGTGTGTTTTTTTTGCCATTCCTGCCACGATATCTATGTTGTGTTCATCGAAACAGGCCCAGGTTTCACACTGAGTGTATAAATACATTTAAAAACTATATGTATTACTGTGTTAGAGTGTCATTTTGTGTCATTTTGGTTGGTGGTGTGCCCCAGGATTTTGTAAATGTTTTTCACCTGACCTTAAAAAGAAATCCCGGAACGTGTAAAGTAACACCGGGAATGTGGTGCAGCTGGCTGGGAGTCAGCTGCATAAGATCTCTACTGACCAGGAGGTCATGAGTTCGAGGCCTGCCTGGGTCAGGGTGAGCGCTCGACCATTTGTGTAGCTCGTTGTCGACCTTTGCAACCCAAAAGACAGTTGCATCTGTCAAGTAGGAAATTTAGGTACCACGTTGTGGGGAGGCTAATTTAAGTAATTTACAAGGCCATAAATCTCCAGGAAATACACACAAAAAGAATGAAGGAATGCGACAGCTCCTCCTGGTGGTCGGAATGTTAAATTGCCTCTATGTCTGTCTAATATATGTTGTGTGTCAAATGGCATTGAATGTTTGCCTGTATGTGTACATTGTGATCCGCCCTGAGTCCCCTGCGGGGTGAGAACGGCGGAATATAAATGATGTAAATAAATAAATAAAAATAAATAAATAAAGCATATTTCCTTCACCATGTGGCTTATCCATCTGTGACACCTTTCTTCTGTTCATATATATGCTCATACCATAAGGAGTAGTGGCAGACATCCTGGAACTGTTTTTAAGGAGAGATGACTCAATATTGGCAGACAGATTCTTGTCAATTCTGTTCACCTGCATGTCCACTTTGGAGCCAACATAGTATACTAGTTTGAGTATTGGACTATGATCGTGGGAGATTAGATTCAAATTCCTGCATGGTCATAGAAACAGACTGGCTGCCCCTGAGCAAATGACGCCTTTAGAGGAATGAAAGCAATGGCAAACCATCACGGAACAGATCTTGCCAAAAAGACCATGTGTTTGGGTCGCAATATGTTGGATATGATCTGGAGGCATACAACACTCAAGAACAAGTGCAGCTAACAAAGTGATTACCATCTGTATATACAATAAAAGTGAATGTTTGTATGCGGACGAAATGCGGAGGGAAATGTGGCAGAATTGGTTGCCACTGTGGTATTATTTGCAAATGATTTCTGATTGGCCAGCCTCAACATTCTAACACTCTGAAGTGGCAGAGAGTGGGAAGGCAAGGGCCTCAGGCTGTCAGAAATGGTGGAAGTTGAAGTCCAAAACACCTTGCGGCCCCAAACAATGACAGAACAAGACCAAACTTGGTACACAGCCCCCCCCCCCCAAGGCCCACTCTACATCCTGGTGCAGTTTGAAGGAGGATGGACCATAGATGGTGGGACTTGCAGTACTTTAACTCACTTCATTAGAGCACTGTGGCCTGCACCAATGACAGATCAGGACCAAACTTGACACACCCAATGGCCCACTTAACAACCTGGTGCAGTTTAGGGCAGGATGGAACATGAATGATGGGATTTGCAGTACCTTCATCCGATTCACTTTCCATAGAACACTGTAGCCCCTACAAATCACAGACCAGGCCCAAACCTGGCACACAGAGTACTCATGACCCACTCTACATCCTGATGCAGTTTTAAGGGGGATAGGCCATGGATGATGGGACTTGCAGTATCTTCACTCACTTACTGAAACCACAGCGACCCCCATCCAATGACTCATCAAGACCAAATTTGCAACCTGCCATGACCCCTTTAAGGTTTGGGACAGACAATGGTTGATGGGATTTGTAGTACCCACAGATTTCTGTGGTCCCCAAAAAAGACCGATAAAGACCAAAAAGAGCCTCCATGACCCACTCTACATCCTGGTGCAATTTGGAGGAGGATGGACCATGGATTATGGGACTTGAAGTACCTTCACTCACTTCCTGAGACCACTGCGAGCCAAATAAACAATGGATAAGGGCCAACCTTGGCACACAATGACTTTCTCAAATAACCCGGACACTGCCGGGTCCCCAAGCTAGTTAGTAATAAATTAAACACCATCAAACTGTTGAAAACATACAACTAATACAGCCATGTGTAACTCAAGAAATCCGACATCTACATTGGAGTGGGCTGTGGCACAACTAGTTAGTAGCCAGCTGCATTAAATCACTACTGACCAAGACGTCATGAGTTCTAAGCCAGCCCAAGATGGAGTGAGCTCCCGAACATTAGTCTAGCTTGCTGTTGGCCTGTACAGCCCAAAGACAGTTGCATATGTCAAGTAGGAAATTTAGGTACCATTTTATGCGGGGAGGGTAATTTAACTAACAATTTAACTAATTATTTAAATGATTTAACTAACAGCCATGCATACGCACGAGGAAGTGCTCCATCAAGGACTTGGTGTCACAAGTGGACGGTGAAGTGGCAGCTCCCCCTGTGGCCAGAATTGAGCATACCTTCATGAAGCCGGGAAGCTGGAATGTTAAATTGTCTCTGTGTCTGTCTATATATGTTGTACGTCTAATAGCATTGAATGTTTGCCATGTATATGTGCATTGTAATCTGCTGACTCCCCTGTGGGGTGAAAAGGGCGGAATATAAATATGGTAAATAAACAAATAAATAGGAATCTTGGTGGTCCTGATCCATGGTACTTGATCATTTCAGGGAAGACTTTGCTCTCCCCTTACCTAGATGGGAAGAGGGTCAAATGCTTTCTGTCGCTTAATGTTCTGGAATCCATGTGTGGTGACTTAGGCAGGCCCGGATAAACACCTTTTTGCGCCCTAGGCCACACTTTGGAATTACGCCCCCTTTAAGCCAATCTCTACCGCACCCCCCCCCCCCACACACATATCCTTTCATCTGCTCGTTCCCCCTAGGGCCCCGCATCCAGCTCTCCCCACTAGGTCCGCCACAGGAGTTTCCCTCTCAGCAGGCACTATGGCTGCAGGCATGGGGGAAGGAGCCTCCTTCCTGATGCCAGGGCTTGAGGCATTTGGCTCCTACCCAGTATCGGAGATTGCGCATGCTTTGTAGTCAGCAGCTGTACCGATGCTGTATTTCTCCCAGATACCGGGGCTTGTCGCATTGGGCTTCTCTCCTGTACTGGGGTTTGCGCATGTGCCGTAGCCAGCAGTTGCGCTTCTCTCTCCAGTAAGGAGGAGTCTCCTCCTTGTGTTGGAGGAGGAATACCAGCTTTCATGGTGTTAGGGCATGCGCAGACTGCGCAATGGAATTTCCTGTACTTGCATTGAAGGAGCCAGCAAGTGGATGCTGTCGGCATCAAGGGAGTTAATTGTTCCTGTCGATGTCGATGCCAGTGTCGAGAGCCCCTGCACATACGCCGTTTGCACAACAATAGCAGAGGCAGGAGCAGGTATTCAGGAAGGAGCAGGGGCAGCGCCAAAAAGGAGGACCTCCGGTATCCTTCCTTCCTCATCTCCATGCGCGTTGTGTTTTTATTTGTTTCAACTTTTTTATTTTTTTGGTCCACGATCTGCGCCCCCCTTCCCCCCGGCTTGCACCCCTAGGCCATGGCCTAGGTTGGCCTTATGGGTACTCCTGGCCTGGACTCAGGGCCACAACTTCACAATGGCTGTCTCTGCCTTGTCTATTCTAATCCCTTTACCATTGATTCCAGAGGCCTGAGATTCATTTAGATATAAATTCCGGTAGTGACGAGAATTTAGTGGCAGCTCAGATTCATCCTACAGAGCAGAAAACATTGCACAAGATTTTTCAAATTACCTTCTTCGTATGATTCCAGTAAAATTGGAAATCTCAGCTGGATTCTAGAGTTCCCTTGTTTCTTCTTCCACCCAAGTTTTAACAGTGAAACTGTCTGCAAAGTAAGTGACGCATTTGTTGGACCTGACACTCTTGGCAGATTGTGACAAATTGTGACAGGTCCAACAAATTGCTAGAAAGCCAAATAATGTAAAATTTTGGCTACGATATTGCAGAAGATGGATTAAAGTACAGAATCCTGCCTTTGTTGTCAAGCAATTTATTTATTATTATTTAGCACATTTATATATTGCTCCCTCTCAGCCTGAAGGTGACTCAGGGAGGTTCACAAGGCAACAAATTGAATGCCAATAGCAACATACAAACAGCATTTAAAACAATTAAAAACATTAGCAAATAAATTAAAACCACAACAATAATAAAAACAACGTAAGTCTCCTAGATAAAACATAATCCACTCTCGTAATCCAATTGTTCCAATCCTATGTCAGTTACACTGCCTTTTCAAATGCCTGTTCAAACAGCCTAGTTTTGACATTTTTCGAAAGAGTGAGGGGGCTGATCTAATGTCCCCGGGAAGGGTGTTCCACAGCTGAGAGGCCACCGCTGAGAAGGCCCTGTCTCTCGTCCCCGCCAAACGTATTTGTGATGCAGACGAAGTCGAGAGCAGGACTTCCCCAGACGATCTTAACCTCCTAGATGGTTCATAAAGGGAAATGCGTTTGGACATGTAAGTTGGGCCAAAACCATTTAGGGCTTTATAGGCTAAAGCCAGCACTTTGAATTGTGCCCGGTAGCAGACTGGCAGCCAGTGGAGCTGGCACAACAGAGGAATAGTATGCTCCCTGAACCCTGCTCCTGTTAGTAATCTGGCTGCCGTCTGTTGGACAAAGTGATGCTTCCAAACAGTCTTCAAAGGCAACCCCACATAGAGTGCATTGCTGTAGTCTATATGGGATGTAACCAGATCGTGGACTACCATGGCTAAGTCAGACTTCCAAAGGTACGGGCACAGCTGGCGCACAAGTTTTAATTGTGTGAATGCTCTCTTGGTCACCGCCGAAACCTGGGGTTCCAGGCTCAGTGATGAGTCCAGGATCACACCCAGGCTGCGAACCTGCATCTTCAGGGGGAGTGTAACCCCATCCAACACAGGCTGTAACCCTATGCACTGTTCAATGCCTAGAATGACCCAATTCCAGTTTATGGAAGACCTGTAGGTGGGTTTTTGATCATTTCGTTGACTTAGTGTTTCTCCTGCCCTATCCATTTTATAATGCATTAGGACCCCCTGGTGGTACAGTGGGTTAAACTGCTGAGCTGCTGAACTTGCTGACCAAAAGGTTGGCAGTTCAAATCCGGGGAGTGGGGTGAGCTCCTGCTGTTAGACCCAGCTTCTGCCAACGTAGCAGTTCGAAAACATGCAAATGTGAGTAGATTGGGGTTGCCTCTGAAGACTATGTGGGGCTGCCTCTGAAGACGGCCCAGAAGCTGCAATTAGTCGAATGCTCAGCAGCCAGGCTTTTGTCAGGAGCGGGGTACAGGGAGCGTACAACGGCCATGCTACACCAGCTCCAATGGCTGCCAATTAGCTTCCGAGCACAATTCAAAGTGCTGGTCTTAACCTATAAATCCCTATATGACTCTGGCCCAATTTACCTGTCCGAACGTGTTCTCCCCTATGAGAACACTAAGATCTTCCGGAGAGGCTCTGCTCTTGGTCCCGCCATCTTTGCAAGCGCACATGGTAGGAATGAGGGACAGGGCCTTCTCTGTGATGGCCCCTCGGCTTTGGAACTCCCTCCCCCCCCCCGAGATCAGATCTGCCTCCTCCCTCCTGTCCTTTAGGAGGCTAATGAAATCCTGGCTTTGGAAGGAAGCTTTCCCAGAATAAGGACCAAGACTGTTTTTAGACAAAGTTAATGACCACATATATGGATTGAGGTGAATTGATTGTATCTGGCGATTTGGTTTTAATGTATTTTATCTATATGTACTGTATTTTAACTTTGTATTGTTGTATTATGTTTTTCATTTATATCTATTGCATTGAATTTTTGCTGTAAGGCTGGTCTGAGTCCCTCTTCGGAGGTGAGAAGGTCAGATATAAAAGTTTTAAATAATAAATAATAATAAATAGATCAATAGGTATCACTACGGCGAGAAGGTAATGGTGCTCCATGCAATCATGCTGGCCACATGACTTTGGAGGTGTCTATGGGTAATGCCGGCTCTTCAACTTAGAAATGGAGATGAGCACCACCCCCCAATCGGACATGACTAAACTTTTATCTTTTGATACACACACACACACACACACACACACACTTTATATATATTTAACTAAGACTCTAAACCAGGGGTGCTCATTAGGTAGATCACGAACTACTGGTAGATTGTGTAGTGTGTCCTGGTAGATCGCAGGCAGGGCGGGAGGAAGGCTCAGTCCCGCCCCACAGACTCTTGGTGCCACCCAGTGCTGCCGGCCCTGGGTTATCCGAGGTCCTTTCCACACAGTTGAATAAAAACCCATGTTATCTGCTTTGAATCAGATTATATGGCAGTGTGGACTCAGAAAACCCAGTTTGTAGTGGGTAGGTAGATCATTTTGACTTGATTTTTTAATAAGTAGCTCGCATGCCGAAAAAGTGTGAGCACACCTGCTCTAAACTATCTAATCCGTGAGCTGCTTTTTTCTGACAATGCTGCCCTTGTCGCCCATTCAGAAGCAGCTCTGCAGCGCCTGACATCCTGCTTTGCAACAGCTGCAGAGCTGTTTGGGCTGGAAGTCAGCCTGAAGAAAACGGAAGTTCTCTACCAGCCTGCACCACACGAAGAACACCATCACCCCCATGTCAGCATAGGCACATCTGTGCTTAAGTCCGTTCAGCAGTTCACCTCCCTGGGAAGCATCATCTCTTCAGACGCCAAGATTGATAAAGAGATAGATCACAGATTAGCAAAGGCATAGAGTGCATTTGGAAGGCTACACAAAAGAGTCTGGAGTAACAAACACCTGAGACAAAGCACCAAAATCAGTGTGTACAGAGCCATCATACCGTCCATTCTCCTATATGGGTCTGAAACATGGGTCACCTATCGCCAACACCTACGACTCCTTGAACGCTTCCATCAGCGCTGTCTTCGCACAATCCTGAATATACACTGGACCGACTATGTGATGAATGTTGCTGTCCTTGAGCAAGCAGGGATCACCAGCATTGAGGCCATGCTATTGAGAACACAGCTGCGCTGGGCAGGGCACGTCTCTAGGATGGGGGACCACTGGCTTCCAAAGATACTACTCTACGGTGAACTCACCACTGCTCAGCGCAAGAGAGGTGCCCCAAAAAGAGATTTAAGGACTCCCTGAAAAAACATCTCAGACTCGGCCAGATTGGTCACCAACAATGGTCCATCCTGGCCTCACATCAGGAGGCATGGAGACACACTATCTACAATGCTGCGGCCTCTTTTGAGAAGACACGCCGAACGGGTCTCGAAGAGAAACGACAAGCAGCAATGACCACAACTTGGAGACAATATCACCCAAGGAGACTTTCTGCTGTGCTTTCTGCAACTGGACTTTCCTATCTCGGATTGCAACCAGACTTGCCTATCTTTTTAGTCATCAACTCGCTTGTAAAAAGCGTGGGATGCATCCTTCCTAAAGAATCTTCATTCATGAAGTAATGCCGAGAGATATATATTTAGATAATCCAGATTAAGGTAAGAGATAGTTCTGTTTCCAGAACGGTTCTTCCACCTTTTGAAAGACAGAGCTTAGTATGGTGCATTTGTGTTTCTATTTCCACCCTTCCTAGCTTATTTAGGCTGATCAACCTTGGGTAAATACTTCTGTTGCTTTTCTCCCTTCAATCTTGGAATCACTCAGCCTTGTAATCGGTCCAAATGTAATAAAGAAAAATAACTAACGTAGCAAAAGCTACTACTGAGTACATCATTAATACTAAGATCTATTTGTAATTGCATTTTGTATCCTGATGTTCAGTGCCAAAAACACAACGAAGGCCCACCACAACCTCTCTTTTCAATTGCCAACTGATGACACCCATCAAGTTTCATTATAAAAACCCAATTTCAGATGATGGAAAGCTTGGTAAGTATTATTTATTTATTTATTTATTTCGGGATTTTACCCCACTCTTCTCAACCCCCAAGGGGGGACTCAGAGCGGCTTACAGTACGGCACAATTCGATGCCCACATAATCACAATATAAAACCCCAAAACCCTTCAACAATTAAAATACATTAAAAATACATTAAAATACAACTACATTAGCACCATACACATTCACTCTGGATTAAAACAATGTTCAGTCCATACAAACATTGGCCATAATCACCCACTTCCATTAAAAACCAATCTAAAATGCTGCCTTGTGCTGGTGTACAAATGCCTGGTCCCACAGCCAGGATTTTACTTTTTTCCTGAAGGCCAGGAGGGATGTGGTGGATCGTACATCCATAGGAAGCGCATTCCACAGACGGGGAGCCACCACCGAGAAGGCCCTATCCCTCGTCCCCACCAGCCTCATCTGAGACGTAGGCGGGAGCGAGAGCAGGGCCTCTCCGGATGATCTTAGATTACGAGGTGGGACATAGCGGCTGATGCGTTCGGACAAGTAGGCTGGGCCAGAACCGTATAGAGCTTTAAAGGTCAAAACCAGCACTTTGAATTGAGCCCGGAATTGGACCGGCAGCCAGTGGAGCTGACACAACAGGGGGGGTGGTATGCTCCCTGTATGTAGCTCCCGTTAGCAATCTGGCTGCCGCCCGCTGAACTACACTGCAATTTCCGAACTGTCTTCAAAGGCAGCCCCACGTAGAGTGCGTTGCAGTAATCTATTCGGGATGTGACCAGGCGTGGACGACCGTAGCCAGATCAGACTTCCCAAGGGTACGGGCGCAGCGGGCGCACGAGTCTTAACTGTGCAAAAGCTCCCCCGGCCACCGCTGAGACCTGGGGTTCCAGGCTCAGCGATGAATCCAGGATCACTCCCAAGCTGCGAACCTGAAGTCTCCTCTGTAGATAGTGCATGACAACATGGCCCCCCAGCTTGCTTTTTATTGATTCTACTTCTGTTGGGGAAAAATTAAATCCCCTAAGGGGAGGGTGGCATGCCATTGTCTTCAAATGAGGCAAATATCAATGATTCCACTTCTGTTCTAATCCATTCCCATTGGCCTCGGAGTCCTTTTAACAAAGTCTTTTCACATGCTACACTGCATTTGGTTATTTCTTCCTAAAATTGTATGCACTGCAGTGATTCTCAATCACAGCAGAGACAAGACTGCCGACAGAATCCTTGAGCGCTTAAACAAGCTGGCCCTGGAACACAAAAAGGGAGGGGAAGACAATATCTCTTGGCATGAAACTCTCTTCATTCATTTAAGCTGGAATGCATCAGCCTTGGAATCCTTCCAGAAAGGTGCCATGACTGCATTAGAAGAAGAAACTGGATCAAGGCCATTAGTTACTCTGTGATGGATACGGATTTGTCACCAGGTTTGTTCTCAGCAAAGGGATTCAGCTAATCACACGTCTCTCTGTGACATATGCAGAGGTAGGAAAAATCCCTCTTTCATTATAGCTCCGAGAACCACACAATCTAGGGTTGCCAACTGTCCCGTATCGTATGGGACAGGGCTGTCCAACTTCTACAGGCCCAAGGGCCGGAATTCCGTCACTGATCACCTGGGGGGCTGAAGGGTCTGCCTCCGCCCCCGGCTCCGCCCCCTCCCCAGCTCCGCCCCCACCCCTCCCCGGCTCCGCACCCTCCCCGGGTCCAATTTACTTACAATTGACCTTGAGTTGTGGAGTTGTAGTTCACCTCCATCCAGAGAGCACTGTGGACTCAAATAATGATGGATCTGGACCAAACTTGGCATGAATACTCAATAGTGGGTGGCCTCCTTTCTCCAGGATCGGGGACAGCGTGTGGAGGGGGCGGGGTCTCTGGGAGACTCCCATTAAGTTGTGGGATCCCCCAGGGGGCCATCCTCTCCCCCTTATTATTCAACATCTATATGCGCCCCCTGGCCCAGCTGGTTCGCGACTTTGGTCTGGAGTGTTATCAGTATGCGGATGACACCCAGCTCCTGCTGAGAATGGACGGCAGGCCGGATACCATACCCGATTGTTTCCATCGATGCCTTGAAGCCGTGACTGGTTGGCTGCGTTCCAGCCGGCTAAAGGTGAACCCGTTGAAGACGGAGATCTTGTGGCCTGGTCGCCCTGGGCTGGGTGGGTGCCGGTTGCCTACCCTGGATGGCGAGCAACTCAGCCCGTCATCCCTTGTTAAGAGCTTGGGTGTCCAACTGGACCCCTTGCTGACCATGGAGACCCAGGTCTCCATGGTCAGCAAAATGGCGTTCTACCACCTCCGTCAGGCTAGGCGACTGGCACCCTACTTGTCCAGGGATGACCTGGCCACGGTGATCCAAGCGACGGTCATCTAGAGACTGGACTACTGTAACGCCCTCTATGTTGGCCTTCCCTTGTCGACAATCCGGAAACTCAAGCTGGTGCAGAATGCCGCTGCTCGCTTGCTGGTTGGAGCACCAGTGAGGGAGCACATTACTCCCATTCTCTGGCAACTGCACTGGCTTCCTATAGAGTACCGAATTGCCTTCAAGGTGTTGGTTTTAACCTTTAAGGCCTTACACAGTCTAGGGCCTGCGTACCTGAGGGACCGCCTTGCCCCGTACGTTCCCCCGAGATCACTACGTTCAGAAGAGCAAAATTTGCTATTGGTTCCATCGATCTGCTCCTGCCATCTATCCACAACTAGGCAGAGGGCCTTCTCCGTGGCGGCCCCAGTATGGTGGAACTCCTTGCCTGATGCTACCGAGCGATTTCTGAACTTGGCCCATTTTGAAGGGCTTGTAAAACTGCCCTCTTCAAATTGGCTTTTGACTAACTGATCTGCCCTGAGGGGTGCATGCCTGGAGTTTTAGCAAGTGAATTTCTGTGGATTTTATTGTATACTGGTTTTATGTTTTTATGTTTTATGCTATGTATGGCTGCAGGTTGTATGCGCAGCATGTTTTATTGTATGTTGTAATCCACCCCGAGCCTGCAGGGAGGAGCGGAATATAAGATCGAATAATAAATAAATAAATAAATAAATAAATATACCCAAATGGGAACACTGGTGGATTTGGGGGAATGTTTCCTAATACCTTTGAGTTATTTGAGTCCACACTCAAATTGGGAGACATCAAAAAAAACCCAAACACCTCAATGCAGTCGCAGGGCTTGATGGGGCCTCCTTTCCCAGAGGCGGGTGGAGGAGGCCCAAAGAGCTCCCTCCCTCCCTGAAGGGAAAACAAGCCATGGGGGCAGGCGCAAAGGAAGCCACGTTGCACCCTGCACGCGGGGGAAGGCAGCACAACAAGGGGGAGGGGGCGCGGAGGAGGGGAAGAAAGCGTCGCCAAGGAAACCGCCGCTGAGGGACCCCTCCCCCCCTCACCCAACGTCCCACTATTTCTAGATTGATTGATTCGAGCCAGGCCCTTCCTTACCCATACTGTGGGAGCCCCGCCACAGGGCCGGAGCGCCAACGCCGCCCCCAAAGATCCCCGCTGGAGCTGAGGCCAAGCTCAGGCCGGGCGCAGCGGCTCTCCCATCCGCGGGGCGGGAAGCGAGGGCCCTCCACAGGAAGAGGATGGAGCCAGGAGAGGCTTTCCCTGCCTCACTCCCCTCCTCCCTCTCTCTGAGGGAATGGGGGCTGGCCTGGAAGCAACCGTGAGAGAGGAGGAGGCGCGTGCCCAGGCCGGCCGCAAATCCCGCGGGACCCGAGATTTTGGCAGCTATTGCGAGACTACGGAGCCACAGACGGGATTTCGACCTCCCTCGAAATCCCATCTGTGGCTGGCGTAGTCTCGCGATGCTTGCCTAAACCCGGAAGTAGGTTTTTTTAAATTTGTATTTTATTAAAACAAGTTAGGAGGCCACAGGGAAGGGGCTCGGGGGCTGTGTACGGCCCCAGGGCCGCCTGTTGGACAGCCCTGGTATGGGACATCCCGTATTTTGGCCCAGAATTCCGTGTCCCATTTTTAAGCTTCTGTCCTGTATTCAGGTTGCAAAGGTCAACAACGAGCTACACAAATTGGCTGAGTGCTCACCTTGACCCGGGCAGAGATCTTATGCAGCTGACTCCCAGCCAGCTGCGCCACATTCCCGGTAGACCGGTGGGTCAATAATAAATGCACTGAGCAGGATGATATCCACAATTTGACTTCACAGAACCAGTCCTGGAGAACAGGCAACAAGGAACATTTAACTGGATCCCAGTGCAAGATAGATTCTGTATATGTGGTACTAATGGATTGGAAGTCTATGGCATGGCAGCTATATTCCAGCTGTAGGGAAGATATTCCTTGGCCGTACGAAAAACTGGACAGTTGGGGACAACATTTCATTTTCTCTTATAAATACCAAAACAGCTCTTGATTCAAATGGCTGCTCAATCTGCTGTTAAGAACATAAGAACATAAGAAGAGCCATGCTGAATCGGGCCTCAGCCCATCTAGTCCAGCATTCTGTGTCACACAGTGGCCCACCAGTTGTACACAGGGATCTCTAGCAGAAAGGAGGGCAACACCCTCACCTGCTCCCGACCCCCCCACAACCAGTACCGGGGAAAATCCTGCCTGCCTCCATCAACACAGAGGTGGCACTTGGATGTCCATTTCAGTAACTACTGATTCCCTTGTTATCCATGAATCTGTCTAATCCTGCCTTGAAGTTGTTCAGGCTGACAGCTGTCACAACCTCCTCTGGAAGTGAGTTCCATAACCCGATGACCCTCTGGGTGAAGAAATATTTCCCTTTATTAGTCCTAACTTTCCTACCTTGGAGCTTTAGGGAGTGCCCCCTAGTCCTAGTGTTGTGTGACAGAGAAAATATTTTTTCTCTGTTCACCTTTTCTATCCCATGCATGATTTTATACACTTCGATCAAGTCACCTCTTAAACGCCGTCTTTCAAGGCTGAAAAGACCAAGGCGTTGCAACCTGATTTCATAAGGGAGCCGCTCCATCCCTTGGATCATTCTTGTTGCCCTTTTCTGTACCTTTTCTAGTTCCGTTATATCCTTCTTGAGGTGCGGTGACCAGAATTGTACACAGTACTCCAGATGTGGCCTCACCATGGATTTGTAGAGAGGCAATACAACATTTGACGACCTATTTTCGATTTCCTTCCTGATCATGCCAAGCATAGAATTTGCTTTTTTCACTGCTGCTGCGCACTGGGTTGACATCTTCATTGAGCTGTCCACCAAAACCCCAAGATCCCTTTCCTGGTTTGTCTCGGAAAGCTTTGACCCCATCAATTGGTAGGTGTAGTTGGGGTTCTTTGCCCCGATGTGCATGACTTTACACTTGTTTAGGTTAAAATGCATTTGCCACTTTGTTGCCCATTCACTCAATTTCGAGAGATCTTTCTGGAGCTCTTTACAATCAGTTTCATTTTTAACTACCCTGAACAATTTAGTGTCGTCTGCAAACTTTGCTACCTCAGAATTTACTCCTACATCCAGGTCATTAATGAATAAATTAAAAAGTAACGGACCCAAAACTGAACCTTGGGGTACGCCACTTCTCACCTCTTTCCACCCAGAGAAATGTCCGTTTATTACCACCCTTTGTTTCCTACAGTTTAGCCAGGTTCCAATCCAGGACAAGACCTGTCCCCTGATTCCATGGCTGAAGAGCTTATTTAGGAGCCTTTGGTGAGGGACTTTGTCAAAAGCCTTTTGAAAGTCAAGGTAAACAATATCGACTGGGTCCCCTTTATCTATGTGTTTATTTACACCCTCAAAGAATTCTAACAAGTTAGTAAGACATGATTTGCCTTTGCAGAAACCATGTTGATTTTCCTTCAGCAATGCCTGTTCTTCTATGTGCTTAGTAATTTTTTCTTTAATAATGGTTTCCATCTGTCAAGTAGGTGGACAGTTGATGTGGACAGTTTAAGGAAAAAGGGAAAGAGGCTCATATCTGATTACAGGAGGGGCAATTTTAAAATGCTATGAGTTCATCAAATTTTATTTTATTAATTTTATTCATAGAGCAATGCATTTATAGTTTGTTTTAAACATGCTTTCTAATTTATTGTACTTGGTACTTTCTAAAGACTTTCAAAATAATATCTGAATGGGTGTGCTTGACTCCTCTAGATTAGAACATTTGATAGCCACACATATCACGTACGGGATGACCTCTCAAAAGAACAGCACAGGTCATGTACTTTCGCTTTTTCTGCAGCTACTGTCCAAAAAATCCGACAAACATTTATGTGTATGTGACATTTACACTTTATGCACGCCATGCAAATGCAAAACCCACTCTGTGTTCCAGAGAAAATATCAGTCCATGACCTTTGCAAACACTGCCGTTCCTACCTGGACACAATCAACAAGTGCTAACTGGTAACATTTCCTGTGATGCAGATTTATGTGTTTGTGTGTCTGCAGAAGTGGACAATTCATGGTCTTCCAGCTACTGCTGGACTGCAAGATCCATAACTCCTAGCAATTGTAGTTGATATTAAATGATGATAATAGGTGCAAATAGACAACATCCAAGTGGTTCCTGAACTAAGGGTTTCCTGATTCTATATGACACCTACCACATCAGCTCCATTGGCTGTTGTTCATCTTCCAGTCCCAATTCAAGGTGCAGGTTCTTATCTACAAAGCCCTGAACGGTTTGGGACCCGCCTACCTGCATGACCGCACTTCTGTCTATGAACCTAGGAGAAGCCCTACTCTCGCTCCCATCCCCTTCACAGGCGCGATTGGTGGGGATGAGGAAGAGGGCCTTCTCTGTAGTGGCCCCCCAACTCTGGAACTCGCTCCCCAAAGAGATCAGGCAAGCCCCCACTTTGGCAGTTTTTAGAAGGAGCCTGAAAACGTGGCTGTTATTACTATTTATTATTATTTACATCATTTATATTCTGCCCTTCTCACCCTGCAGGGGACTCAGGGTGGATCACAATGCACATATACAGGCAAACATTCAATGCCATTTGGCATACAAACATGTAAGACAAGACACTCAGAGGCATTGTAACATTTCAGCTTCTGGCCACCGGGAGGAGCTGTCGCACTCCTTCATTCTTTTTTGTGTATGGCCTTGCAAATCAGTTAAATTTATCCTCCACACACAAAGTGATCACTAAATTTCCTACTTGACAGATGCAACTGTCTTTCGGGTTGCAAAGGTCGACAACGAGCAACGCAATTGGTCGAGAGCTCACCCCGGCCCGGGCAAGCCTCGAACTCATGACCTTCTGGTCAGTAGAGATCTTATGCAGCTGACTCCCAGCCAGCTGCGCCACATTCCTGGTGCTGTTCCAATGTGTCTTCCCTGAATAAAGTAAATAGTGCTCTGCTGTGTTCAATTCCTTGCAAAATGTCTTCAGAAGCACTTTAATTACCTGTTGGGTTGTCTGCCCCACATTATTCTTTAAAAACTTCATGTTACGCACATTCTACCTCTGTTCACATCCAGTGCTATTATTTTAAAATGTTAATATTTCACATTTGGCCCGGCCAGAATGGTTTTAAATTGTCTGTTATTGCTTATATGCAAGTTTTATTGATTGTATTGTTTTATTATTAGCTGTTCTGTTGTTTTATTATGTATCATTGGGCTTGGCCTCATGTAAGCCGCCCCGAGTCCCCTCGGGGAGATGGTGGTGGGGTATAAATAAATAAATAAATTATTATTATTACCACTATCTCAGTGGAAGTACCAGAAGTCACTCAAGATGTTTCATACTGACATAGAGATGCAGCATATATTTAGACCGACACATGGATAAAGGAAGTTTTGGATATCATTTCCATTCATCGCATAGGATGACAACAAAAATAGGTAATGTTTGGCAATTGATGCAAACTGTAAACATATGGATTACCCTGAAATGTAAACTATGACTTATATGGATAAAATATAGTAAAGATAAAGGTTTTCCCTGACATTACGTCGAGTTGTGTCCGACTCTGTGGGGTGGTGCTCATTTTCATGTCTAAGCTGAAGAGCTAGTGTTGTACTGTAGACACCACCAAGGTCATGTGGCTAGTATGACTGCATGGAGTGCCATTTCTTCCCACAGAAGCAGTACTTATTGATCTACTCACATTTGCATGTTTTTGAAACGGCTAGGTTGGCAGAAGCTGGGGCTAACAGTGGGAACTCACCCCGCTCCACAGATTCAAACCACCAACCTTTCAGCCAGCAAGTTCAGCAGCTCAGCAGTTTAACCTGCTGCACCACCAGGGGGCTCTGGATAAAATATACAATTTGAAATATGGTAAAATGCAGAGTTTATTTACAGTATTAAGAATTGCCATGTGTTGCTAAGTGAAACAGAAGGCAGCCCCTCAAATATTCAAAACAAGTTAATAATTGACAAGAATTAATGAAATATAGCAGCAACAAAAAATATCCCAGGATATCAAAATATCAGGTGCAGTCGAAAAACAATGCAACAAGTATAAAATACTTGTGTGTGTGTTTTCCTTTCAAGTCAATTGTCAACTTAATAATTTCAATTTAGGCAAGAAATACTCAGAGGTGGTTTTTCGAATTCCTTCCTCTGAAATCCAGCTACAACACCTGCTGATGCCAAAGTAGTTGGCCGAGTGATCTTAGGAATTGAGGGGCCAATACCTGTAGGCGTCCTTCTCTCATACAGCCATATGTTGCCATTATTAGGTTTTCATTTTGACACACGTTGTGCAATGGCATGAAATAAGTAAATTGAATTACCAGGCAAGGGAATGAGGCCCATTTTCAAAGGCAGACCCATGTGGAATATATTGTAGGATTTTTTAAAAAGTTGTTTGAACACAGATAAAAGTCAGATGTGAAAGTGTAAGAAATTTTTTTTCTGCTCCCCTTCACTTCCTATTTTCAGCTTGGAACTGTTTCTCCCTTTTCATCCTTTCTCATGTTGTTCCACCTTTTCCCATCTGCCTCTTTTCTCAATTCACATCATCAGAATGCCTCGAAAACCCATCACCACCCAAGGATTCCATATTCAGCTGGGATTCAGAAGGACTGCTGGAACCATTTTTGTCGAGGTGTCACTCTGCAGTTCCCAGGTCTCACCAACCACTCACCCTAAACTGGCACCACTAGTTCTTTGACTCTGGGAGATGAGCAGTGGCCTGACAAGCATCACTCCAGCAGATGAAATAAGAGCTTAGAATTACCTGGCCCAAGAGTGAGTAGAGAACAAGCAACTATACCATCCATACCAGTAAGCTCTGCTGGAGCACCAAACTACAAATGGTAGAAACTGATAGGCCTGCCTATATTCAACTCATAACCGGTAGGTTGGCTTCTATACCAGTAGGATGGTTGAATCCATGCTTAGTTTTCCTTTAGAATTATAGAGGAGCTATCCAAGGTGCTGAAAACATGCACTTTGGAGAGCATCTTACAGAGAAGGAGGGAGTCCTCTCAGATTCACTCCTTCTCTGTTTTTCTGCTGGATTGCTCAATTGCTCTATACCAGTAAAGAGAAAGTTTAGTTGACCATTAGTTTCCATGAACCTGATGCTCACTGATGCCAAACCCCTGGACATCAGACACTGGAATGGTAGTATTTCTCTGCCCGATGACTTCCAGGAGTTTTTAAAATTGCAATCTGCTATTTCTTCCATTTGTCCATACAAAATAGGTTCAGTACTGTGCTTAGCTCTTCTAAAGTCTAAAGCCATCATTCCCAAAGTAGGTGCTATCACACCCTGGGGGGCGCTGGAGCCATCCAGGGGGGCAGTGATGGCCACAGGTGCATTTGGGGGATGATGAATCACTGTAAGTGGGCGGTGAAAGCATGGCTAAAATCACTGGGTTGCTGTGGTGCAGCAATTCTCAACCTGGGGGTCACGATCCCAAGAGGGGTCGATTGGTCATTTAGGAGGGGTCGCAAGGTCCTCTTCTTTGGCCCCGCCCCCTTCGCTTCCTCAAAATGGCGCGGCACTAGGTGAGAAGTTCCCTACTAGCCTAGGCCATGTGGCGCACCCTCAATCATCTGGCTCCCGCTGTTTGCCAGGCCTCAATATGTGGCAGCCGGGTCACAGGCTCTCCGCAAGGTTGGGCCGTGTGACGCAACCTCAATTGCCTGGTTCCCGCCCCTTGCTACGCGGCAGGAGCCGAGTGGAAGGCTCCCTGCAAAGTTAGGCCACATGGTGCAGCCTCGGTCCCTGGCTCCCACTGCCTGCCAGGATGCAGGAGGTGGTAGCCAGGCAAGAGGCTCCCAGTAAGGCTAGGCTGCACGGCGCAGCCACCATCACCTGGCTCCCACTGCCTGCCATGCTGAAGGAGCCGGGAGCCAGGCGGGAGTCTCCACACAAGGCCAGGCCACATGGCGCATCCTCGATTGCATGCTAGGACGCAACGAAAATATGGTTAGGGGTCACCACCACATGAGTAACCTTATTTAGGGGTCACGGCAGTAGGCTATTAGGAAAGTAGTGGGAGTTGAGTCCAAAACACCTGGAGGGCCGAAGTTTGCCCATGCCTGCACTAATGTGAAAGCCACCAGTTAAACTTCCCATCAATGTCCCCTGCTTGCATGCTCCAGGATGGATCCAGATTCAAAAAATTCAGATCAGACTCCAGCTTTCAATAGACATTTATCTCCAGATCAACTCTCCTTTGGTTCAGATTAGTTTGCTTGGATTTCAGTTCTGTACTTGCTTTCCTACTGCAATCCAGACAAGACTTTGCAAAACTCCCTAATTTGGACGACAATTCCCAGAATTCTCTAACCATCATGGCCAGCAGCTGAGAGAGAATTGGGAAATTTTCCAGGCCCTCCCTCTCTCCAGCCCAGTGCTGACAAACAAATCAATAGCTAGCTGGGTAGTAAATATTTTTTTTAACTTAGCAAGAGCACAGAAATAGAACCATCACCTTAAATTTGGTTCAAAGTTGGACAGCGGTGTTGTTTTGAGGATGTCTGGAAATGACTGGAAATTATTTCAGAAGCAAGTGTAAGTTATTGGGGGGAGACAGACATTCCATTTGTCTCCCATATATGGGCCCTTGTCATCCATTCAGAAGCAGCCCTGCAGCGCCTCACATCCTGCTTTGCAACAGCTGCAGAGCTGTTTGGGCTGGAAGTCAGCCTGAAGAAAACAGAAGTTCTCTACCAGCCCGCACCACAGGAAGAACATCATCATCCCCATGTCAGCATAGGCACATCTGTGCTTAAGTCCGTTCAGAAGTTCACCTACCTGGGAAGCATCATCTCTTCAGACGCCAAGATTGATAAAAAGATAGATCACAGATTAGCAAAGGCATAGAGTGCATTTGGAAGGCTTCACAAAAGAGTCTGGAGCAACAAGCACCTGAGGCAAAGCACCAAAATCAGTGTGTACAGAGCTATCGTACTGTCTATTCTCCTTTATGGGTCTGAAACATGGGTCACCTATCGCCAACAACTACAACTCTTTGAATGCTTTCATCAGCGCTGTCTTCGCACAATCCTAAATATACACTGGACGTACTATGTGATGAATGTTGCTGTCCGTGAACAAGCAGGGATCACCAGCATTGAGGCCATGCTATTGAGAACACAGCTGCACCGGGCAGGGCACGTCTCTAGGATGGAGGACCACCGCCTCCTAAAGATACTACTCTACGGTGAACTCACCACGGGTCAGCACAAAAGAGGAGCCCCAAAGAAGAGATATAACAGCATCTCAGGCTGGGCCAGATTGATCACCAACAATGGTTCACCCTGGCCTCACACTGGGAGGCATGGAGACGCACTATCCACAATGCTGCGGCCTCTTTTGAGAAAACACGCTGAATGAATCTCGAAGAGAAACGACAACACAGAAAGAACTGCAACTTGGAAACAACATCACCCAAGGAGACTTTCTGCTGTGCTTTCTGCAACCGGACTTGCCTATCTTGGATTGGCCTTTTTAGTCGTCAGCGCGCTTGTAGAAAGTGTGGGATGAGTCCTTCCTGAATCTTCGTTCGCAAAGAAAAGCCAAAAAGAACAAGAAGAAGGGTTATTGTTATGTTTAAGTAATTCCTTATACACAGAATAACCAAGAACTCCATAAAAGCAAACATTCATGACATGAGACAAGCCATTCCAAGAAGAGTTTGCAGAAGTAAAAAGTTCAGATATTTGTTTTTGGGGAAATTGGTAGAAAATTTGTATCACATACCTTGGCATTATTTCTCTCACAGAGAGAGGGAAAATCAGCACCAATCTTTCAAAGAAAGTATACTGGAGGTACAATACATTCTCATAATTGTCATGAGAAATCAATTTTGGGATACGTTTTCAAAGAGCAGTTTTTGCTGAGGTGGTTTACATCCATTATATGCTGCCCGATCCAGAATAAGGATTTATCTGCCTATATAATATCCAGAATAAGGAGTTATCCTCCTATATAATATACTAGCTGAACCCGGCATGCGTTGCTGTGCCCTATTTAGGAGATGTGTGGAAGTGTGGTTATGTTAGGGTTTGAAATGATTTGACAATGTGTTTTGTGTTTGTATATATGTGTATGTGTGTTTGTATGTGTGTGTGTGTGTATGTGTGTGTGTTTGTGTGTGTTTGTATGTGTGTATGTATGGGTGTGGATGTGTGTGTGTCTGTGTTTATATATGTGTGTTTATGTATGTGTATTTATGTAGTTGTGTGTGTATGTGTATGGATGTGTGTGTATGTATGTATGTGTATGTATGTATGTGTGTGAGTATGTATGTGTCTGTGTGTCTGTATGTATGTGTATGTATGTGTTTCTGTATGTATGTGGGTATGTACACTCTTCCCTGTCTCTCTGAGTATGTATGTGTCTGTGTGTCTGTATGTATATGTATGTGTTTCTGTATGTATGTGTGTATGTAAATTCCCCCCTGTCTCTCTGAGTATGTATGTGTCTGTGTGTCTGTATGTATGTGTATGTATGTGTTTCTGTATGTATGTGTGTATGTACACTTCCCCTGTCTCTCTGAGTATGTATGTGTCTGTGTGTCTGTATGTATGTGCATGTATGTGTTTCTGTAGTATGTGTTTCTGTATGTATGTGTGTATGTACACTCCCCCCTGTCTCTCTGAGTATGTTTGTGTCTGTGTGTCTGTATGTATGTGCATGTATGTGTTTCTGTATGTATGTGTGTATGTGCACTCCCCTCTGTCTGTCTGAGTATGTTTGTGTCTGTGTGTCTGTATGTATGTGCATGTATGTGTTTCTGTATGTATGTGTGTATGTACACTCCCCCCTGTCTCTCTGAGTATGTATGTGTCTGTGTGTCTGTATGTATGTGCATGTATGTGTTTCTGTATGTATGTGTGTTTGTACACTCCCCCCTGTCTCTGTCTGTTTCTGGCCGTTGTCTCTGTCCCCTCCCCCTCTCTCCGTTTCACTTTCCCATCTCTCTCTCTCTCCCCCTCCTCTCTCTCACTGCCTTATTTCCCCCTTCCCCCCCTTTCTTTCGGTGTGACTTTCCCCCTCTCTCTGTCCTGCCCTGTCTCTCTCTGTGTCATTCCGCCCCTCTCTTTCTCCCCCTAGTGTTTGCCGCGTTTGCGGCGGCCGCTCCTGAAGCAATGTAAGGGCCGGAGATTACGTTTTTCTGTCGCGGACGCCGCAACCGTGGGGCACACCGGAGGCGGAAGGCAGGGCCGGAGATCGGCGCTCTGCCCTCCGCCGTGTCCCAGCGTTTGCGGTGGCAAGATGAAAGAAGGTAAGCTCGGGAGCTTACCTTATTTCAGGCGCGGCCGCCCTGCTGGGAAACGGGCGGAGGGCGGAGCGGCGATCTCCGGCCCTGCCTTCCGTCCTGGCGCGCATGGGCAGCGTCGTACGCGGCCCGCCCCTTTTTTTGTGTGCTGGGTGCTTTTTGGACTACACTTCCCAGAAACCCCGGCATGGCCACTTCCGGTTTATGCGGAGGTTTCTGGGAAGTGTAGTGCGGCGGCCTAGAGCTGTTTTTGGACCGGGGACGTGTAGTGAAGAGCGAGGATGGCGAGGAGGTGGTTATTGCGTCGCCGGTGTGGCTGCAAAGGTCCTGTGAGTGGGGAGAGAGGGTGACGGGATGGGTTGGGGTTTTTTGGGGGGGGGTCGTTGTGCGCATGCGCGGTTGTTCTCCCTCTCTGTAGCGCTCGCGGGCAGCGCAGAACGGGAGTCAATGGGCGGTTTTTGGGGGCTGTTTTTTGGGGGGGTTGCAAGTTAGTGAGGTGGGTTTTTTAGTGTTATGTCTGTACCTCGTGGTCTGGGGGAATGTGTGTCGTGGGATTTGTGTTTGGGGGGGTTATGGTTTGGCCGTGCATATCCATCTTTGCACGACCACGTCTCCTTTATATATATAGATTGAGGGACAAATATGCACGGTTTTCATGCCCTTCACTGATGCATAGTTTCTTTTTTTTTTTAACCCCCTGGAACACAAATATTCAAAGATCCAGTTTCAGCATACAGCTCGTAGATAGACAGATATGTGTATTTGTTGTTGTGTGCCTTCAAGCCATTTCCCATTTTTGGCAAGTCTGTCATGGAGTGTTCTTGGCAAGATTTGTTCACAGTGGACTTGCCCTTGTCTTCCTCTAAGACTAAGAGAACATGACGTATCCAAGATGACCTAGTGCAGTGTTTCTCAACTTTCCCAATGCCACGACCCCTTAATACAGTTCCTAATGTTGTGGTGACCCCCAACCATAAAATCATTTTTGTTGCAGTTTCGTTGCTACTTCATAACTGTAATTTTGCTACTGTTATGAATCATCATGTAAAATATCGGATGTATTTTCATTCACCGGACCACATTTGGCACAAATACCCGATACACCCAAGTTTGAATACTGGTGGCGTTGTGGGGGGTGATTTTGTCATTTGGGAGGTGTCGTTGCTGGAATGTATAGTTCACCTACAATCAAAGAGCATTCTGAAATCCGCCAACGATGGAGTTGAATCAAACTTGGCACACACAACTCCCATGACCAACAGAAAATACCGGAAGGGTTTGGTGGACATTGACCTTGAGTTTGGGAGTTGCAGTTCACCTACATCCAGAGAGCACTGGTGGATCTGGACCAAACTTGGCATGAATAGTCAAGATGCTTAAAGGTGAACACTGGTTGAGTTTGGGGAAAATAGACCTTGGCATTTCGGAGTTGTAGTTGCTGGGATTTATAGTTCACCTACAATCATGGAGCATTTTGAACCCCACCAACGATAGAATTGGGCCAAACATCCTATTCAGAACCCTCATGACCAACAGAAAATAATGTGTTTTCTGATGGTCTTTGGCGACCCCTCTGACACCCCCTCGCAACCCCCATAGGGGTCCCGACCCCCAGGTTGAGAAACACTGACCTAGTGGGTTTCTTAGTCCAACACCCAAACCACTACATCATGCTGGCTCCTTGATATCTATATATCTATATCTATATATATGTCATTGGTTTTCAGCTTTAAAATTCAAGAAAAGTTATAGCAGCCACTTATTTTATCAAATAGAGATCTATTAGCTTCATTAATTGTTCCAGCAATCCCGGAGGGAGGGCCGTGGGGGTGGAATGGGATTACTGACTCGAGATTATTTCTCTATCAAGACCATTCCAACTCCAATGATAGCTGGCATCGAGTGTATTGGTGCAATGCTGACTGTTGTTGAGTGTGTGGCCTTTCTCCTAATATATCGAGCACCCAGGGCACCATGCATCAGCCTGTCTAATCTAATAGATCTTGTGGCAGACTGGGCCTTGAGGTTCCCTAGGCTTGTTGTCCTGGGAGATTTTAATGTGCATGCCGACATGTTGTCATCGTCTCCAGCAGCAAAAGTCCTAATACTAACCATGGAAGCCCTTGGACTATCCTTAATTAAGACTGGTCCCACTCACCAAGCTGGCCATACCTTGGACCTGGTCTTTAATACTGGGCTGTGTATACCCCGGTCCGTAGTCATTGAGGTTCCTTGGTCAGACCACTTTGCCTTGAATGTCAAGGTAGAGTCTTGACCACCTCCCCTTCCAGACGAAAAACCAATTTTAGCCCGTCCTAGAAGACTTCTGCAGCCCGCCAGCTTTTTAAATGCCCTTAATGAGTGGGGAGATGCCAATATCTCCCTTAACAAGCAAGTTGGAAATCGAAACACTAGATTATCGGCCGCCTTAGATGAGATTGCCCCCAGACACCTTCTCCACCCATGCCAGAAACGTTCCCCGTGGTTCATGGAAGAACTACAGGCTCTGAAGCGAGAGCGGAAACGGCTGGATAACCGCTGCCGTCAAAACCCCGATGAGGCGTCATTATCCGCCCTGAAGGACTTCCGTAAAATCTAAGAGTCAGCCATCAAGGAGGCCAAGAAAACCTATAACTCCTCCTTGATAGCCTCCACAAGATCATGTCCAACACAACTGTTTAGAATTGTCCATGCCATGACTAAACCAGCTGCTTGGGCCCAAAACCCGGCAAATGGGTCCATCTCAGCCGAGTCATTTCAAAGATTCTTTACAGATAAGAACCTCTGTCTTCGACAAGAACTGCCTCCTACAGCTAACACTTCGAGTGAGCTGGAAACCTCTTGGCCATCTGCTGGGCCCATTTTTGACCAGTTCACTCCAGTAGATGTAGAAGCTGTTAGTAAGATCTTAACTACTGCTAAACCAACCACCTGTTCTCTAGATCCGTGCCCCTCTTGGCTGGTCTTCCTGGACACTCTAAAGAAAGCTGTAGTCCACCCTCTGTTGAAAAAACCAAGCTTAGACTCTGCAATTTCTGCCAACTATCGACCAGTCTCTAACCTTTCCTTCCTGGGTAAGGTGATTGAGCGGGCAGCATTTGGGCAACTACAACAGTTTATAAATGACACTGCTGCCCTGGATCCCTTTCAATCCTGGCCATCCCCAGCCAGCCTCCAATCGAGGGAAGGAGGAGGGAAGGGTGACGTCACTCAGGCCCCGCCCCCTTCCCAGCGGGAGAAGTTTGCTCGTGCCTGATTGAGTCAGAAGCTTGCTCGTGCCCCGTCCCCGGCGCCGTTCTCTGCCATGACTCCAGCCCCTCGCTCGCTGAGGCCGCGCAGAGGAGGAGCATGAGCGGTGGACAGGCTTCAGTGGGCGGGGCTGAAGCCCATCCACCGCTCATGCTGCTCCTCTTCCGCGTGGCCTCAGCGAGCGACGGGTGGGAGTCATGGTGGGAGTCATGGGAGAGAGCGGCCCCCATCCCCGGCGCCGCTCTCCACCATGACTCCAGCCCCTCGCTTGCTGAGGCCATGCGGAGGAGGAGGAGCATGAGTGGTGGATGGGCTTCAGTGGGCGAGGCTGAAGCCCATCCACCGCTCATGCTCCTCCTCCTCTGCACGGCCTCAGTGAGCAAGGGGCCGGAGTCATGGCAGAGAACGTGCCAGGCACAGGGAATTGCCACCTTCTCCCTCTCCCCCGCCACCCCTTTCGCCCGTGAGCTGCTAGCCGTGGCAATGGAAGCGGCTAAGACTGGCGGCGGGACCCTGGGCTGGAGCCTGGGCTTGGTGGCGGCTCTCTGCCTGCTCTACTGCCTGAGGGGCCCGCTTGCCAATTTTGGTCCAGATCCCTCATTGTTTGAGTCCACAGTGCTCTCTGGATGTAGGTGAACTACAAGTCCAAAACTCAATTAACTATATGTATTACTGTGTTAGAGTGTCATTTTGTGTCATTTTGGTTGGTGGTGTGCCCCCGGATTTTTTTTAATGTTAAAAGTGTGCCGCAGCTCAAAAAAGGTTGGGAAACACTGACTTAGACCCCCCCCCCCCCCAACGCAATCTGCTTTACATTCCAGGCCCAAGAGAAGCACGTCTTACTAATACGAGGCATAGGGCCTTTTCTATCTTTGCCCCAGCACGGTGGAACTCATTGCCTCCGTATATAAGAGTGCTGCGTGATCGGCGCCCTTTCACCCAGGCTCTCAAGACCTGGCTCTTCAGTAAAGCATTTGATATGTAACTTTAACTTCTATGTTCATGATCCGTGTGTATTTTATCTGGTTTTACTTTTTCTGTGAAAATCAGCTGGAGCATCTTGATGAAGGGCGATTAATCTGTATACCTTTATAAAGCGGAGTGTTTGTATGTATGTATGTGTGCGGAGGGCGGAAGGGCAGGAGGGCGGAAGGGTGGAAAGGCGGGAGGGCGGAAGGGCGGATATGTGGCAGCCACTTTCACAGGCCACAGCGAACAGCGCGGGGGATGGACCTGCACCAAAATTGGTACACATAACCCCCCTAACCCCCTTTACATCCTGGTGCGGTTCGGGGAACATGATCCACGTATTATGGGATTTGTAGTACTTTCAAACACTTTGGTTCCCACAGACCACTGAGGCCACCAAAAAGGACCAATACAGACCACACTTAGCACACACAGCCCCCATGACCCACTCTACGTCCTGGTGCAGTTTGGAGGAGGGTGGACCATGGATGATGGGACTTGAAGTACCTCTACTCACTTCCCAAGTTCGCTGCAACCCTCATCCAATCACTGATCGAGACCAAACTTGGCATACATAACCCCTACGACTGCCTTCACGTCCTGGTGAGGTTCGGGGGAGGACTGACAATGGATGATGGGATTTGTAGTACTTTCACACCCCTCTGTTCCCACAGACAACTGCGGCCCCCAACAAACACCGAGAAATACCACACTTGGCACACAGAGCCCCAGTGACCCACTCTACAACTTTGGAGGGGGGCAGAACATGGATGATGGGACTTGCAGTACCTTCCCTCACTTTCCAAGCCTGCTACAAACCTAATCCAATGACTGATCAACACCAAACCTGGCACACAGAGCCCTCATGACCCACTCTACATCCTGGTGCTGTTTTGTGTGAGACGGACCACAGATGATGGGACTTGAAGTACCTTCACTCACTTCCTAAAAACAATGCAACCCTCATCCATTCACCAATACAGACCAAACTTAGCACACAGAGCCCCCATGACCCAATCTACATCCTACTACACTTTGGGGGAGGGTGGACCAGAGATGATGGGACTTCCACTACCTTCAGTAATTTCATGATACCACTGCAACTCCCAATAATGATGGATCAAGACCAAACTTGGCACACAGAGCCCCCATGACCCACTCTACATCCTGCTGCACTTCTCAAATGACCCGGGCACTGCCGGGTCCCCAAGCTAGTAAGAAATAAATTGATGATGATGATGATGATTAATTACAGATCTTGATAAGGCTTTGCTATGAAGACAAATAAAAAGGTCCCAACAGAGTTTTCTAAAACTATGGAGATGCTTTTCTTAGCAACAACTATCATTGTTGCCATGTCACAAATACTACTTTTGTAAAAGTAGCATTTTCAGAAAAGTGAGGATTGAAATATCTCTCTCTTCCTACTTCATCGTGAAGAAACAACTGTTCCTATTTGATTTGGTAATAATAATAAGGACTGTGCATCCTAAAGTCTCAGCTGCCTAAATTCTGTATTTTTTTATTTTTGGAAAGTAAAAAAATAAAAATTGACACAAACTGCCTCAGATGGTAGCCCAAACAAGCCACTTAGATCCATTCAATATAGGAATCCATACCCTCTTCTTGCACATCCCACTTTTTCTACAGAGGAATTTGGAAATGTCGGACACATTTTATCTCATCAACGGTCAAGGTCATAGCAAGCTGCAGTACGATTATCAAAGAACAAAAGTTTTCTTAGCCAAAACAATCCTGCGCCTCTTCTGTGGTGGACAAGTGCCAGCTGTATTTCTGAATTAATCTTGATTTTGAATAATTTTTAAAAATACATTTTTGCACTTTTTACCTTTTCTTAAAACCCGAGTGTGAAGAAGTATTGTAAACGCCGCCGAAGGCTAGCGTCGATCTTTGTTTATTCGCACATCAAACTGAGTGAACCGTGTAGTACTGTGGCAGGGCAGGCTATCCTACAATCCCACCGCTGCCACCAATTGTGGTAATGAACGAAACTTCACCCCGTTTACTTTTTTGAACGTGGCAGGGCAGGCTATTCTTCAATCCCACCGCTGCCACCAAATGTAAAGAAGTTCCAAAACCCCGTACTGGATTCACTGTGGACGACTGACCACTGCCACCAATACTCAATGTTTTTCTTCTTCTATTTATTATTATTAACTTTAATTAACTTGCTGCCACCATTTGTCAATGCTTGACCACTAGATGTGAGGGTCTTTGTGAATAAACGACTTCCACAGATGTTTTGTTGAAAGTGTTTAACAGTTTATTTTACACAAATGGGCTCAAAGCTTAGATGGTTTCAAAACTCCGAAGAGGTAAAAACTTTAAACTTTAAACTATATAACACTGGGGTTTTAACTTCCCCTTACACAGTTACTATCACAAGTAACTACTTAATACTGGGTGACTCTCAACCCTAGGACTACACTTGTCCTTAACCTGGGTTTCTTTAAACCCACACACTTGAGTTTCCCTAAACTCACACACAGAACTAAACTGCACACTGCAGTTCCTACAGACAGCTTGCAGCTTCAACAACTGCTAATTCCCAACTAACTCTGCTCACAGCTGCTGGCCAACTGACATTCTCCAACTGTCAGATTCAAACTGAACATTCTAAAGCCAGAGTGGCCTCTGTTGTCATGGCAACAGCCTCTGCTTACAGCTTGCTGCTGCGAACATTCTATTGCTCACTCTTTGTAGCTTTAAAACTGTCCCTCCCAAACACATAAACAAGCATGTGATTAACATATAAATAACCACCTCATCACACCGAGTTTTGAGACTAGAAACAGGAATAATTTCTTACAAGACGTCAGATCAAAATGATATTATCTGATTACTGGCTAACTGATATAGAGTGTTGATATAATGTGTTGTTGAAGGCTTTCATGGCCAGAATCACTGGGTTGCTGTCAGTTTTCCGGGCTGTATGGACATGTTCCAGAAGAATTCTCTCCTAATGTTTCGCCCACATCTATGGCAGGCATCCTCACAGGTTCTGAGATCTGTGGGAAACTAGTGGGTTTTATATACTGTATCTATGGAATGTCCAGGGTGGGAGAAAGAACTCTTGTGTGCTTGAGACAAGTGTGAATGCTGCAATTTACCACCTTGATTAGCTTTGAATGGCCTTGCAGCTTCAAGACCTGGCTGCTTCCTGCCTAGGGGAATCCTTTTTTGGGAGGTGTTAGGTGATTGTTTCCTGTCTGCAATTCCCCTGTTTTAATATTTATTTATTTATTTATTTATTTTACGCTCTTCTCACCCTGAAGGGGACTCAGAGCGGATTACAGGTACACATACTGAGCAGACAATCCCTGCCGTTTTCCACATACACACATATAGACGAACAGAGGCAAACTCTGGCCACCAGGGGGAGCTGATGCACTCCTCATCTCTCAGCCTTCCAGCGTCCCTTGTTGTTCCTTCCACATTCCTCGGCGTTCCTGGAGTTCTTTAATGGCCTCATAATTCAGTCAAAATTTGCCTCCCCACTTAATGTGGTACCTTTATCTCCTACTTGATAGATGCAACTATCTTTCGGCTGTAAAGGTCGATAGCAGGCTACACTTAAAGGTCGAGCACCCACCTCAACCCGGGCAGGCCTTGAACTCATGACGTACTGGTCAGAGAGATCGTATGCAGCTGACACTTAGCCAGCTGTGCCACATTCCTGGTGCTTCAGTTTTTCAGTTTTGTTCTTTATTTAATACCGGTAGCCAGGCTTTGAAGTTGCAAGGTCATTCAATGCTAATCAAGGTGGCCAACTGCAACATTCACACTTGCCTCAAACAGACAAGAGTTCTTTCTCCCACTCTGGACCTTCCACAGATATATAAACCCCATTTACCTAGTTTCCAACAGACCTCACAACCTCTGAGGATGGCTGCCACAGATGCGGATGAAACATCAGGAGAGAATGCTTCTGGAACATGGCCATACAGCCTGGAAAAGTCACAGCAACCCAGGGTATTTTATCTTTGCAATTTTTTTTTGATTATTTTAAAAATCTATACAATTTCAGTTTAAATGCATATTTGAAGGGCTGGTACACACACACACACACACACACACACACACACACGCACACACACTATATTCTACAAGCAGTTAAAAAACCCTAATTTTCATTCATCAGGCTGAACTCAGACTTTTCCAAAATACATTGCTATTTGCTACTTGTAGTAGCTGCATGCCCAGGATTATATTGGGGAAAGATGTACACAAATATTCATCCTTGTCTTCGACATAAAGAAGGAATGAAGGTTACAACAGAGCATGGTTAGTATCATGTATAAATCTGCGGACAAACTGTCTTCAGCCATAAATATTGCCTGACAGAGTTCTTTAGATAAGGGAGAGATACTCATCGCCTTATCCTCTTTGACAAAACCATTTCTCAGAAGCAAAGCCACATCCAAAGATCCCAAAAACCCAAATACTTTTCTCTTTATAGCAGAACATAACACAGCTCTCTGGCTTTCTCATGTCATGTCTATTTATGTTTAATTTTTGGTTATTTTTCTCTCTGTTGTTTTATAATTTTTTATTAAGATTGTTTATCCACTCTTTTGATTTGTTATATGTTTCTTTTTCGGCATTGAATATTTGTCAATGCATTACTTTAATTGGAAACCGCCCTGAGTCCCCTCGGTGAGATAGGAGGGTGATAAATAAAGTATTATTATTATTGAACATATGTGTAAAATTGAATTACTAATTAACGTAGGCAAAGTTGTTTTGCATTTCACACTTTGCATTTCTGCAAATCCAGACAAAAAGGGCCAAGCAGGAAAAAAGGCAAGAAAGTTTCAAAAAATATTTCAGATCTGGGTTGTTGTGGCTGTCTGGCCATGTTCCAGAAGCATTCTCTCCTGACATTTCGCTTGCATCTATGGCAGGCATCCTCAGAGGTTGTGAGGTCTGTTGGAAACTAGGAAAGTGGGGTTTATATATCTGTGGAATACCGTCCAGGGTGGGAGAAAGAACTCTTGTCTGTTTGAGGTAGATGTGAATGTTTCAATTGGCAACCTTGATTAGCATTGAATGGCCTAGCAGTTTCAAGGTCTGGCTTCTGACTGCCTGGGGGAATCCTTTTCGGGAGGTGATTAGTTGGTCCTGATTGTTTCTTGTCTGGAATTCCTTTGTTTTTCTGAGCCAACATTCCACAGAAATAGATAAATGTCATTTTTGTAGTTTCCAACAGACCTCACAAACTCTGAGGGATGCCTGTCATAGATGCAGGCGAAACGCCAGGAGAGAATGCTTCTGGAACATGGCCATACAACCTGGAAAACTCACAACAACCCAGTGATTCCAGCCATGAAAGACTGCGACAATACATTTCAGATCTGATTCAGCTCAGTTTAGAGGAGCATTACACTGGTGTGAGGAGAAAGCAAGGCTTTTCTGCCTAGTGTGCCAAGAACCAGTATCGTATCTGTGTTCATGGACTACAACTGTAGCTTTCGTTCCTGGAAACGTGCAGTAAACTGGGAATCAATTGCTCATAGAGTGGCATTGAATAGCTGACAACAAAAGCAAGGCTGAAATCCAATTGCTAGTCCAAACGACTGTGGACCCATGACATCAGCAGGAGCTTCACACGTCAGCTTATATCGGTTCCATTGATTTTCTTTTACTGTTGTTATGTGCCTTTGAGTCATTTCTGATTTATGGCAATCCTAAGGTGACTCTATCATAGGGTTTTCTGGGGCTGAAACTGTGTGCCTCACTCAAGTGGGTTTCCATGACCAAGAAGAGAAGCAAATACTGGTCTCTGGTCACAATCAAGGCCGGATCTTATATTATGTGAACTATGCGCCTGCGTAGGGCACCACATATTCAGGGGCGCATCCGGCCGCCAAACCCTCCTCCTCAGTCTCCGGCCCCATGGGAGGTGACCCGCCCGCACCGCACCAAACGCGCATGTGCGGAACCAGCTGGTTCCACACATGCACATCTGTTGTGGCACGAGCAGGCCAGAGCAGCTAGCAGCGGCTCCACGAGGCTGGAGACCGAGGAGGAGTGCCCAGAACCTCCGCCCCTGGCTGGCAAACCCTCCTCCTCAGTCTCCAGCCCCGTGGAAGGCGACCCGCCCGTGCTGCACCAAATGTGCATGAGCGGAACCAGCTACCTATGCGCATGCGCACCCAGCATGCATGCACACCCTCCACGAGGCCGGAGACTGAGGAGGAGCACCCAGCAGCTGGATGCGCCCTTGAACATGTGACTAATATTCTACCTTTTATTTTTCAGTGATTGGTGCCGGGGGAGAGATAATGTTTGCTTACTATTTAAATTTACCTTAGTCTGGCCCTGGTCACAGTCCAGGACTCAAACCACAACACTCACATTGACTCTATAGAAGGCATGGGAAAACTTCAGCTCTGCAAGTGTTTTGGACTCCAACTCCCACAGTTCCTAACAGCCTTGGGCCCTTTCCACTTAAGTGGCTGAGGGGGAAAAGGAAGGGGCCTGAGGCTGCTAGGAATTGTGGGAGTTGGAGTCCAAAACATGTGGCGGGCTGAAGCTTACCTGTCTGCTCTATAGTTGGCTAACAATTAGATTTAGTTCCATCCAACAGAACTTTACAAAGATTACTATTTGATTACAATGTCCAGAATCCTCATGGCTCTGGCTGAGGACTTTGGGCATTCAAGTCTTCAGATTCTTTCGCCCATTATCTTTAAAAGAATCCTCTATCTCAGTGTTTCCCAACCAGTGTGCCGTGGCACACTAGTGTGCCGTGAGCGATCATCAGGTGTGCCTTGGGAAATTGCAACCTCCAGGAGGGGAGGGGGGAGAGTCTAGTGTGTTGAAGTATAAAAACCCTAAGAAACCTACCTCGATAAAGGCACAAAATTTATCCTCCCTCCCCACCCGTTGTCTACTTGGTCTCTCCCTCTCCATGCATTGGGAAGGCCCACCTCCCTTTCCCCAAGTAGAGACCTCCTCCCCCCCGGGCCTAATGCCGGATGGCTCAGTCCAACACCGGCCCCTCACCTCCCTCCTCCCCTTCCCCGGTGCGCGCTAAACCGCTCTCAGCCTCCCTCCGGCTCCCTCCCCCCCCCCCGCCGCCTTCTTTCCTGCCTGCTTCACCAGCCCCGAGATGCCCACCCAAGCCTCCCCGCTGACCCCCGAGGAGCTGCACAGGTGGTGAGTGAGGCTCCTGCTCCTCACGACCCCAATTCAAGCCTGGCGGGGAGGGAGGGGGCAACCTAAGTGAGAGGGAGACTGCTGGTCTTTTGAGGCCCACCCTCCAGAAACTGTAACTCCCAAATGTCAATGTCTATTTTCCCCAAACTCCATCTGTGTTCACATTTGGGCATATTGAGTATTCGTGCCAAGTTTGGTCCTGATCCAACATTGTTTGAGTCCACAGTGCTCTCTGGATATAGGTGAACTACAACTTCAAAACCCAAGGTCAATGCCCACCAAACTCTTATAGCATTTTCTCTTGGTTATGGGAGTTCTGTGTGGGAAGTTTGTGTCTTTCTGCCATTCCTGCCAGGATATCTATATTGTGTTCATCGAAACAGGCCCAGGTTTCATGCTGAGTGTATAAATACATTTAAAAACATATTAACTATATGTATTACTACGTTAAGAGTGTCATTTTGTGTCATTTTGGTTGGTGGTGTGCCCCAGGATTTTGCAAATGTAAAAAGTGTGCCGCAGCTCAAAAAAGGTTGGGAAACACTGCTCTATCTCACCAGAAAGAAGAAACCAGAAAAAAGAAACTCTGGGGGAGAAGTTCACACATCCACAATCAACAACCGCTGGATCAAGTCATAGCATGCACGCAACTTGTATGTACATTGGAAAGAACAGTCACAGGTCAAATGAGGCACAATTTGCTTCCACACAACCTAATAATACCTCAAGCACCATGGTTTGAAATAGGGACCCCCACTTTGCACAATCAGGTGTGACTCAGCCGAGAAGACGCAACTACGTGTTAATCCATCCTTAAGGGTTGGAGATCTTAAAATACACTGAAATAAGGCCCATGTCTATGTTAATGTGAATGTTTGCTTTAATGTGTGTGGTTTTTTTATTTATAAATAGTTTTTATTGTAGTTGTACAGTAATATAAGATAGATAAGAGTGAGAATTATAAAGAAGGGGGGAGAGAAATGGAAGGGGGGAGGGAAAACTAAAAACTAAAATAAAAATAGGTGACTTCTCAAAGTGTTTTGAGATGTTAATTTCTCAGTACTTTGGTAATTTCTCAGTGATTTGGCTAGTAAGTTTTCTTCTGTAATCATTTTCATTCGTTGGAAATTTATATTACTAATAATCTATATTTTATTTTGGATAAAGGCTTTAAAGCCAGACCAGTCCGTTTACTTTCTTGTTTCCTTTAATCTTTGAGATAAAATGTCGATTTGGATTATTTCAAAAATATTGAGCATCCATTCGTCTGTGCTCGGAGTTTCCTTTCGTTTCCAAATTTTGGCCAACGTTAGTCTGGCTGCAGTACTCATAAGGAAAAGCATTCTGTCCTGGTTTTTATTTAATCTTGTCCTTGTGATGCCCAATAAGTATGTCTCTGGTAGTAGAGGGAATTTAGTATTTTTTAGTATTTTTGTTTGTATTTTTAAAGTTTTTTTTAAAGTTTTTAGTACATTTTTAGTATTTTTTAGTATTTTTGTGTGTATATATATATGTATTTTATATATGGGCAACAAGGATGATGCTGCTCTTGTTGCCCACTCAGAAGCAGCCCTGCAGTGCCTCACATCCTGCTTTGCAACAGTAGCAGAGCTGTTTGGGCTGGAAGTCAGCCTGAAGAAAACGGAAGTCCTCTACCAGCCCGCACCACAGGAAGATCACCATCATCCCCACGTCAGCATAGGCAAATCTGTGCTTAAGTCCATTCAGCAGTTCACCTACCTGGGAAGCATCATCTCTTCAAACACCAAGATTGATAAAGAGATAGATCACAGATTAGCAAAGGCATAGAGTGCATTTGGAAGACTTCACAAAAGAGTCCGGAGCAACAGGAACCTGAGGCAAAGCACCAAAATCAGTGTGTACAGAGCTATCGCACTGTCTATTCTCCTTTATGGGTCTGAAACATGGGTCACCTATCGCCAACACCTACGACTCCTTGAACACTTTCATCAGCACTGTCTTCGCACAATCCTAAACGTACACTGGACGTACTATGTGACGAACGTTGCTGTCCTTGAGCAAGCAGGGATCACCAGCATTGAGGCCATGCTATTGAGAACACAGCTGCGCTGGGCAGGGCACGTCTCTAGGATGGAGGACCACCACCTCCCAAAGATACTACTCTATGGTGAACTCGCCACGGGTCAGCGCAAGAGAGGCGCCCCCAAAAAGAGATATAAGGACTCCCTGAAACAGCATCTCAGGCTCGGCCAGATTGATCACCAACAATGGTCCACCCTGGCCTCACATCGGGAGGTGTGGAGACGCACTATCCACAATGCTGCGGCCTCTTTCGAGAAGACACACCGAATGGGTCTCGAAGAGAAACGACAACGCAGAAAGAACCACAACTTGGAAACAACATCACCCAAGGAGTCTTTCTGCTGTGCTTTCTGCAACCGGACTTGCCTATCTCGGATTGGCCTTTTTAGTAATCAACGCGCTTGTAAAAAGCGTGGAATCTTCTACCAAACTAAGAATCTTCGTTCGCGAAGTAATGCCGAGAGGGGACAATTATAACAGGAAGGAGGAAACTATGAAAATGAACATAATCTGGCTACCAGTGTTTAAAAACTCTAAAATCAGGACCGTAAATAAAGAATGACACTCAGAAAACAGAGGAATTCCAGGCAGGAAGCAATCAGGGCCAGTTAACACATCCCAACAAATGATACCCCGAGGAAGGAAGCAGCCAAGCTTTGAAGCTGCAAGGCTTTTCAGTGCTAATCAAAGTGGCCAATTGCATCATTCACACTTTCCTCGAGCAGACAAGAGTTCTTTCTCCCACCCTGGACATTATTCCATGGATCTAGAAACCTCACTGGCCTCGTTTCCAAGAGACCCTTCGACCTCTGAGGATGCCTGTCATAAATGACTTCTGGTAACGAATACCATGCCAATCGGGGGTTTTTTTTTGCATGACAGCAGGAAATTCATTTGATAGGAGGTTGTTCGTGCTGTGGAAAGCAGAATTCCCTTTCCCTCCGTTTTGCGTGTCTCTGGAGCAGTGTGTCTGTGTGTCAAAGAGACAAAGGATCCGGAAAAAAAGAAAGAAAGGCAGGGAGACATCAGTCGTTTTGTGTTGTCAAAGGTTTTCATGGCTGGAATCACTGGGTTGCTGTGAGTTTTCCAGGCTGCCTGGCCATGTTCCAGAGCATTCTGGCAGGCACCCTCAGAGGTTGTGAGGTCTGTTGGAGACTAGGCAAGTGGGGTTTACTATATCCGTGGTATCTGGGAGAAAGAACTCTTCTCTGCTTGATGCGAATGTGAATGTCGCAATTGGCCACCTAGAATGGCCTAAAGCAGTGTTTCTCAACCTGGGAGTTATAGTTTGGTAAGGGTATAGAATCAACGCTATAGAATAATGGGAGTTATAGTTTGGTAAGGGTATAGAATCAATGTGATAGAATCATGGGAGTGATAGTTTGGTAAGGCTATAGAATCAATGTGATAGAATCATGGGAGTTATAGTTTGGTAAGGCTATAGAATCAATGCTATAGAATCATGGGATTTATAGTTTGGTAAGGCTGTAGAATCAATGCTATAGAATCATGGGAGTTATAGTTTGGTAAGGGTATAAAATCAATGCTATAGAATCATGGGAGTTATAGTTTGGTAAGGGAGCTATAGTTTGGTAAGGCTATAGAATCAATGCTATAGAATCATGGGAGTTGTAGTTTGGTAAGGCTATAGAATCAATGCTATAGAATCATGGGAGTTATAGTTTGGTAAGGGTATAGAATCAATGCTATAGAATCATGGGAGTTATAGTTTGGTAAGGCTATAGAATCAATGCTATAGAATCATGGGAGTTATAGTTTGGTAAGGGTATAGAATCAATGCTATAGAATCATGGGAGTTATAGTTTGGTAAGGGAGCTATAGTTTGGTAAGGCTATAGAATCAATGCTATAGAATCATGGGAGTTATAGTTTGGTAAGGGAGCTATAGTTTGGTAAGGGAGCTATAGAATCAATGCTATAGAATCATGGGAGTTGTAGTTTGGTAAGGCTATAGAATCAATGCTATAGAATCATGGGAGTTGTAGTTTGGTAAGGCTATAGAATCAATGCTATAGAATCATGAATCATAGTTTGGTAAGGCTAGTTATAGAATCACGTTATAGTTTGGTAGGGGAGCTATAGTTTGGTAAGGATATAGAATCAATGCTATAGAATCATGGGAGTTATAGTTTGGTAAGGGAGCTATAGTTTGGCAAGGCTATAGAATCAATGCTATAGAATCATGGGAGTTGTAGTTTGGTAAGGCTATAGAATCAATGCTATAGAATCATGGGAGTTGTAGTTTGGTAAGGCTATAGAATCAATGCTATAGAATCACGGGAGTTATAGTTTGGTAGGGGAGCTATAGTTTGGTAAGGCTATAGAATCAATGCTATAGAATCATGGGAGTTGTAGTTTGGTAAGGCTATAGAACCAATGCTATAGATTCTATAGCATTGATTCTATAGAATCAACAAACTATAACTCCCATGACAGTATAGAATCACGGGAGTTATAGTTTGGTAAGGGAGCTATAGTTTGTTAAGGCTATAGAATCAATGCTATAGAATCATGGGAGTTATAGTTTGGTAAGGATATAGAATCGATGCTATAGAATCACGGGAGTTATAGTGACCCCCTGGAGGGGTCACGAGGGGATGTCCGAGGGGTCAGCAAATACCATCGGAAAACACAGGTCTGTTGGTCATGGGGGTTCCTGTGTGGGAAGTTTGACTCAATTCTCTCATTGGTGGGGTTCAGAATGCTCTTTGATTGCAGGTGAACTATAAATCCCAGCCACTACAACTCTCAAATGTCAAGATCTGTTTCCCTCGAACTCCACCAGTGTTCACATTTGGGCATATTGAGTATTCGTGCCAAGTTTGGTCCAGATCCATCGCTGTTTGAGTCCGCGGTGCTCTCTTGATGTAGGCGAACTACAACTCCCAAACTCAAGGTCAATTCTCACCAAGCCATTCCAGTATTTTCTGTTGGTCACGAGAGTTCTGTGTACCAGAATTGCCATCTTAGTGGGTTTGTAGATCGTTTGTAGGTTGTGTTTTTAGGAATCTAGGCAAGTGGGGTTGATATATTATCTGTTGGAATCTGGGGAGCGGTGTGAGCTTCTTCTGTCAGCCCCAGCTCCTGCCAACCTAGCAGTTTGAAAACATGCAAATGTGAGTAGATCAATAGGTACCGCTCTGGCGGGAAGGTAACAGCGCTCCTTGGGGTCTTAAATTGTCTGTTGGAGGCAAGTGCGAATGTTGGAATTGGTCAGCTTGATTGGCACTGGATGGCCCACAATTCCCCTGCGCATCTGATGCTGTGTGTGCCAAAATATCTGGCTGACCTCTTTGCCCTGTACAAAGGGGTCAGAGGGCAAACTATGGGCCCTTCCATGCCGTCCTATAACCCAGAATAAGGGGTTGGCGCTCACCTCCATTTCAGAGCCGAAGAGCCGGCATTGTCCGTAGACACCTCCAAGGTCACTTGGCCTGCATGACCGCAAGGAGCGCCGTTACCTTCCCGCCGGAGCGGTACATATTGATCTACTCACATTTGCATGTTTTTGAACTGCTAGGTTGGCAGGAGCTGGGGCTGACAGCAGGAGCTCATGCCGCTCCCTGGATTTGAACCTGCGACCTTTCGGTCAGCAAGTCCAGCAGCTCAGCGCTTTAACCCGCTGCGCCAGGCCACCAGGGACTCCAATCTAGCTGGAAGGGGTGCAGGTAATGGGGGTAATGGGTTTGGCACTACTGGAACAGCTCTGGCTCAATGCGATGGAGCCATGGGAATTGTAGTTTGTCTGGACACCAATACTCTTGGGCAGAGAGGGCTCGAGACCTTCCCTTCCCTTTCCCTTCCCTTCCCTTCTGCTTCCACCGCCAACGCAACCCACACCGCCCTTGGCGAGGGCCTGGAAGGGGAGGCCGGAGGATGCCCGGCGTGACTGACCTGCTCTGCTCTGCTCTGCTCCGGTGGGCATCCGCTCCGTCCAGCCCAAGGCAGGCGCGGCTCAGGCTCCGGCTTCAGGCGCACCGGCGGCGGGACAGCGCTTCGCTCGCCTAGCAGCCGCTCCCAATAGCCAGGGGGCGGGGCCAAACACACCGGGGCGGGGCCGGGCTCCCGCCGCCACCCAATCAGATCCTCCCTCCAGCCCTCATTTGAATAGAATCGCAAGCCTCTCTAAAGGTGCCTCTTCAATGAAGATTATGACACCACTTTCACTGCTTAGGACTCTTAGGACTTGTAGTATTACGAAGTCTGCAGCCTTCTCTGCCCAGGAGTGAGGGTGCTTACCAACCTATAACTCCCATTATTCTATAGTATTGATGCTATAGCCCTTACCAAACTATAGCTCCCATGATTCTATGCCCTTACCAAACTATAACTCCCATGATTCTATAGCATTGATTCTATACCCTTACCAAACTATAACTCCCATGATTCTATAGCATTGATTCTTTACTCTTACCAAATTATAACTCCCATGATTCTATAGCATTGATTCTATACCCTTACCAAACTATAGCTCCCATGATTCTATATGCCCTTACCAAACTATAACTCCCATGATTCTATAGCATTGATTCTATACCCTTACCAAACTATAACTCCCATAGTTCTATAGCATTGATTCTTTACTCTAACCAACCTATAACTCCCCTGATTCTATAGCATTGATTCTATACACTTACCAAACTATAACATTGATTCTATATAACTCCCATGATTCTATAGCTTGATTCTTTACAAACTAACTATACCCTTACCAAACTATAACTCCCATGATTCTATAGCATTGATTCTTTACTCTTACCAAACTATAACTCCCATGATTCTATAGCATTGATTCTATACCCTTACCAAACTATAACTCCCATGATTCTATAGCATTGATTCTTTACTCTTACCAAATTATAACTCCCATGATTCTATATCATTGATTCTATAGCCTTACCAAACTATAACTCCCATGATTCTATAGCATTGATTCTATACCCTTACCAAACTATAACTCCCATGATTCTATAGCATTGATTCTATAGCCTTACCAAACTATAACTCCCATGATTCTATAGCATTGATTCTATTACCAAACTACTCATGAAATTATAAAACTCCCATGATTCTATTGCATTGATTCTATACCCTTACCAAACTATAACTCCCATGATTCTATAGCATTGATTCTATACTCTTACCAAATTATAACTTCCATGATTCTATAGCATTGATTCTATACCCTTACCAAACTATAACTCCCATGATCCTATAGCATTGATTCTATAGCCTTACCAAACTATAACTCCCATGATTCTATAGCATTGATTCTATAGCCTTACCAAACTATAACTCCCATGATTCTATAGCATTGATTCTATACCCTTACCAAACTATAACTCCCATGATTCTATAGCATTGATTCTATACCCTTACCAAACTATAACTCCCATGATTCTATAGCATTGATTCTATAGCCTTACCAAACTATAACTCCCATGATTCTATAGCATTGATTCTAATCCCTTACCAAACTATAGCTCCCATGATTCTATAGCATTGATTCTATACCTTTACCAAACTATAGCTCCCATGATTCTATAGCATTGATTCTATACTCTTACCAAATTATAACTTCCATGATTCTATAGCATTGATTCTATAGCCTTATCAAACTATTACTCACATGGTTCTATAGCATTGATTCTATAGCCTTACCAAACTATAACTCCCATGATCCTATAGCATTGATTCTATAGCCTTATCAAACTATTACTCCCATGATTCTATAGCATTGATTCTATAGCCTTACCAAACTATAACTCCCATGATCCCTATAGCATTGATTCTATAGCCTTATCAAACTATTACTCACATGATTCTATAGCATTGATTCTATAGCCTTACCAAACTATAACTCCCATGATCCTATAGCATTGATTCTATAGCCTTATCAAACTATTACTCACATGGTTCTATAGCATTGATTCTATAGCCTTACCATACTATAACTCCCATGATTCTATAGCATTGATTCTATACCCTTCCCAAACTATAATTCCCATGATTCTATAGCATTGATTCTATACCCTAACCAAACTATAACTCCCATGATTCTATAGCATTGATTCCATAACCTTACCAAACTATAACTCCCATGATTCTATAGCATTGATTCCATAACCTTACCAAACTATAGCTCCCATGATTCTATACCCTTACCAAACTATAACTCCCATGATTCTTTAGCATTGATTCTACAGCCTTACCAATCTATAACTCCCATAATTCAATAGCAATAAACTGCATTAATTCTGCAGTGTAGATCAGACATGGGCAAACCCGGGCCCTCCAGGTGTTTTGGACTTCAACTCCCACCCAAGGAAGGGGCCTGAGGCTGTTAGGAATGGTGGGAGATGGGGTCCAAAACACTTGGAGGGCCCAGGTTTGCCCATGCCTGGTGTAGAAGCGCCCCCATCCCTCTCTGAGCAAGGACTTTTCAGTAAGCCCTTCTAAGGCAGCGTTCCTCAATGCCATGGTTATGGACGACTGCTGCTCCTCAGCAAGTTTCCAGGAAGGAAAGAACAACAGTCTTTTCCAATGGGCACAAGAGAAGCTGCTTCACATTATTTCAGCTAGTCAAAGATCATTATGATTATTGAATTAAATCATACATGCGTGCATGTACTGTATGTCAAATTGGACTACACTAGGGGCACGAATAACTTAGCAAGACCCGCTGGCTTCCCGACAAATTTTAAAACACAACGTGGGCACTTTTATGCGTAAATCATCTGGATGTGGTCCTGGAGCATGAACGATCCAGGTGCAAGACTCCAATGTGCCACAGCCCCGCCTACACTCAATGCAGATTCAAACCAGTATGGAAGAGTATGATTTCACTGTGCAGATGGTTACACAGGAAATCATAGAATCATAGAGCAGTGTTTCCCAACCAGTGTGCCGTGAGTGATCATCAGGTGTGCCGTGGGAAATTGGAACCTCCAACCCCCTTTCTTCCCCCTCCTGCCGAACACTTTTTCTTCTCCACTTGGGCTCCCTTCTTCCCAGCCTCGCTCTGCTCGCTTTGCCTCGCTCTGCTCACGCTGCCGCTTCTGCGGGAGGGGGGAGAGAGGAAGACGTGACCCGTGCGGGCGGTACTGCATAGACTCGCCCCACGTCTTCTTCCCTCCCCTCCACAGTGCTCTCTGGATATAGGTGAACTACAACTTCAAAACTCAAGGTCAATGCCCACCAAACTCTTATAGTATTATTTTCTTGGTTATGGTAGTTCTGTGTGGGAAGTTTGATTCCATTCCATCATTGGTGGAGTTCAGAGTGCTCTTTGATTGCGGGTGAACTATAACTCCCAGCTGTTGAGCAAGACCTTCGTGTGTGTCTTTCTGCCATTCCTGCCAGGATATCTATGTTGTGTTTGTCAAAACAGGCCCAGGTTTCGCACTGAGTGTATAAATACATTCAAAAACATATTAACTATATGTATTACTGTGTTAGAGTGTCATTTTGTGTCATTTTGGTTGGTGGTGTGCCCCGGGATTTTGCAAACGTAAAAAGTGTGCCACGGCTCAAAAAAGGTTGGGAAACACTGTCATAGAGAACTTGGAAGAGACCTCACGGGCCAACCAGTCCAATCTCCTGCCAAGAAACAGGAAAATTGCATTCAAAGCACCCTGAAACTGGTTGGAGGCCTGGATGGGGATTACATAAACCAAAGCGCATTGATGCACATGAAGCACTTTCTTTTGTGCACTTTTGTGGGAGTTTTTTTAATTTTTGACTGGCCACTGCAATTGGAAGCTAGATTCAAACTGCATTAAATGGTCAGTGTAGATGGGGCCCATATGGCACTCTTAGTCCTTATTCCTTTGTCTGCTCTACTTACAGAGTTGTTTGTTGGGAGGATGAAACTGACAAGAACAGTGAACTCTTTGTAAGGTAATTGGTGGAAAGACTGGGTAAAACATAAATTATTAATCCGTCAATCTGTTTGAACTGCTAGGGACAAAGATATGTCAGTGCACAATCTCTCTCTCTCTCTCTCTCTCTCTCTCTCTCTCTCTCTCTCTCTCTCTCTCTCTCTCACACACACACACACACACACAGCAGAGTAGATTTTTTGGGGTACTTCTGTAACTCTACTGAATATATGTGTGTGTGTGTGTGTGTGTGTGCGCGCATTGGCATATCTCTCTCTCTCTCTCTCTCTCTCTCTCTCTCTCTCTGGCATTACTTTGCGAATGAAGTTTCTTAGGAAGGACTCATCCCATGCTTTCTACAAGCGCGTTGATGACTAAAAAGGCCAATCCGAGATAGGCCAGTCCGGTTGCAGAAAGCACAGCAGAAAGTCTCCTTGGGTGATGTTGTTTCCAAGTTGTGGTTATTTCTGCGTTGTCATTTCTCTTTGAGACCCGTTTGGCGTGTCTTCTCGAAAGCATTGTGGATAGTGCGTCTCCATGCCTCCCGATGTGAGGCCAGGGTGGACCATTGTTGGTGATCAATCTGGCCGAGCCTGAGATGTTAAGTAATAAGCTGTGACTATGTAACCTGTTTATTTTAATTGTGTTAGTTGCCCAGAGCACCTTTGGTGGAGGGCGACTCATAAGAAATAAAGTTGATTGATTGATGTTGTTTCAGGGAGTCCTTATATCGCTTTTTTGGGATGCCTCTCTTGCGCTGACCCATGGCGAGGTCACTGTAGAGTAGTATCTTTGGGAGGCGGTGGTCCTCCATCCTAGAGATGTGCCCTGCCCAGCGTAGCTGTGTTCTCAATAGCATGGCCTATTCGTCACATAGTCAGCTGATGAAAGCGTTTGAAGAGTCGTAGGTGTTGGCGATAGGTGACCCATGTTTCAGACCCATACAGCAGAATAGACAGTATGATAGCTCTGTACACACTGATTTTGGTGCTTTGCCTCAGGTGCTTGTTGCTCCAGATTCTTTTGTGAAGCCTTCCGAATGCACTCTATGCTTTGCTAATCTGTGATCTGTCTCTTTATCAATCTTGGCGTCTGAAGAGATGATGCTTCCCAGGTAGGTGAACTGCTGAACGGACGTAAGCACAGATTTGCCTATGTTGACATGGGGATGATGGTGTTCTTCCTGTGATGCGGGCTGGTAGAGAACTTCCATTTTCTTCAGGCTGACTTCCAGCCCAAACAGCTCTGCAGCTGTTGTCACTTTTTGCGGGTGGTCCTGGAGCATAACACCCTGTTGCATTCCAGGAAAGGAAAAGCCCTCTGACTTAAAACACACCACATGTTGAGTGAAAAATCCAATCCTTTTTAATGAAGCTTATTAAAATAGCCAGTAGAAATAGATGCTTGTACGAAAGTAAGAAAGTTCCAAAAAGTATTAAGTTAGCAAAAATGCAGTAACACAAAGCAATGTCCACAAAAGATACAAAAGCAATCCAAAGCAGTATTAATCCAGACAGGAATCAACAGGATACAAAGACAAACCAGGCGATGCTAGTCAACACCAAAAGGCTAAAAATATCCACAGGAACAAGACCCTTTGAACAGGGTTTCCATGGCACATGAACTTGATTTCCAAACGATGCCTGATCTAACAAGTTTTCCCTTCAAGCAAACCTTATATCCCAAAACCCAGAAGTTGGTTTTGTTTCCCTCCCACTCTTGGCTCTTATCTGACGAAGTCTTTCAGAGCACCATAAACCTTGAGTTTGTTGTCGATCCTGGCTAAACTCCAGCCGCCTATTTTTCAACTCCTTATCTGGCTGCTCATTAAAATTCCCAGGTATCAGATTGTTGTCCAAACCCAAATCTTGAGAGCTCACAGAGAGAGGGAGTAAACCATCATCTCTCTGCCCAGCAGGAATATTCTCATGAGATACTGCCCTTTGCACTGGAGCCTCTCTGTTATTGTCTGCATGAAAATCATAGAACAAACCATCTCCACCTTGCACCTCAGCACCATCACTTCCCTCATCATTTCCCACATCATTGCCCACATCAGAAGCATCATGATCCAGAAAAACAAACACAGGCTGATTCCCAACACACCCACAATAAGTGAGGAAACACTGTATTACAATGGGGCCGGAGAGATAGCACAGCAGTAGCAACAGCTGTGCTGGCAATCTGAAGATCTGAAGGTTGCAGGTTCGAATCCCGGGCTGGTTTGGACACCCAGCTGTGAGCCCTGTCCACTGTTCACCCAACAGTTCGAAAACAGCTCAGCTGTGATTAGATAAAACTGGGAACCGCCAAGCGGGGAAGGATTTTTTCAAAAGAAGGACCTACAACGCCTAAATAAGTAAGATCGGCTGTCCAAAGGTGGAATGCGGAAAACAGAGGCTCTCTGTCATGAGGATGAAGCAACAGCACCGCCTTGTGACGTAATGACGCAATCACACCCTGTGACGCAGCCCGAAGAAAAATCCTTCTAAAAAAATTGTACTTGTTATATGTTGTATGTAATTGTATGTGGAACCAGCAGGGACTGTCTGCCGTATGTGTGATGTAATCCGCTCTGAGTCCCCTTCGGGGTGAGAAGAGCGGAATATAAATAAAGTGTATTATTATTACAAGTGTCCTCTGCTCCAAAACAAACAAACAAACAAAAAACCATAGGTAGGCCACAGACTCCTTTCTCACCAACTTCCCATCATGTATACCTCGTTTACGATGATCCTGGAAGATGTGACGCAAGGATGTGGATCATCGGGGAAAAGAGTTTAAATTCTGGCAGTGGAACGTGAAGAGGTCCTGCTGAGTTAAGCAGCAGCTACAACAGGCATGGGCAAACTTTGACCCTCTGGGCATTTTGGACTCCAACTCCCAGAATTCCTAAGAGCTGGTAGGCTGTTAGGAGTTGTGGGAATTGAAGTCCAAAATGCCTGGAGGGCCGAAGTTTGCCCATGCTTGAGCTACAAACACTTGAATAATCAAACCCACGAAAGAAAAACCTGCAAATGTGGAGGGCAGGCTGTAGTTGTTTAAAAAAGCCCAAGTCAATGATATCATCATGAATAGTAATTATGGAACATCTAATTATATTCTATGAATATATTAACACAGCAGTTTGTGTGGAGGGGAGATAAGATGATTACCGAAGGAGTAGGACTAATGTATGTTAAGCACTCTGTCTCCCTCTTTCAGCCTTTGCTCTCACTAAAGTCAAAGAGAGAGGGCCAATGAGCAGAGAAATAGCAGAGACGGGTTAGATTTAAACAAAAAAGAGAAGGCCGGATATGAAGCCAAGAAACTGAAAATTAATCAGAAAACAATTCAGAAGAATTGCTTTGTGCGTGGCTACATTCTAATGAAACTTGCACCTCCGAATGTGCGTGAAGGTGATATTAAACAATGATGTACTTCTACTAAAAATGATGACTAAATAGAACCTTCTTCAGTTGCCATTCAGAGTGTGATTTGCTTCATTAAAGATGAATCCTTCAGAGACGTATTTTACATCAAATTGATTTAAAGCAGATCAATCTTTCTCCATGGCTGCCCCCAGGGATTGGAATTCCCTTCCTAAAGAGGCTCAACTCGTTTCTTCTTGCTGTCCTTTCATCGGGAGAAAAAACCCTCTTTATTGCAACAGGCCTTGGGGAATGGATTGTGTTACAAGGAAAAGGACTTTCTTAAACCAATGTTGTAAATAGCCTTAATTGCAGATCTCGAAGAAGAAGACAGCATATATATATACGCTATTGTACTGATGGTAGCTTGTTCAACTTAAGCCGTCTGAGGGCTCGCACTAAGACTCTAAAACAGGGGTGCTCAGAACGGTGATTGCGATCACCAGGGTGATCTTCGGGCCTTATCCTGGTGATCTTCAGGCCCCTGGCCAGGTTTTTTGCTGTTGGTCCTCTTCACGCGCCCCTGCACGCTGCAAAGAAGTCCTCCGTCGTTGCTCCTCCCCACTCCCTGCTCACACGCCGCCTCCAAAAGCTCCGTCCAGAGTCCAAGAGGCAGAATGGGCCCCCTCTTTTGGATTCCTCCTCCTCCCTCCGTCCTTCTCCAGCCACTCAGAGTCGTAGGAGACCAAAGGGGGCAGGCCTGGATGACGCGATGCATAGCTGGCCCCGCGCGCATGCACAGAAGCGCCCATTCTACCTCTCGGACTTCTCGTGAGCTCTTGGAGGTGGCACACATGCTGGCGGCGTGGAAATAGGAGCAACGACGGAGAAGAAGAAGGACGCTTTGGGGTCATTTCCTTACCGCATCTCAAAGGTCGGACTTTTTACTTTGGGGTGGGTGCTTGATTGTACTGTGGCATGTCTCTTTGTTTATTTTTAATGTTTAAAATGGCCTTTTAGCTCCAAAGCCTCTCTGCTTGCTTTGTTCCTTGAGAAATATATGTTGGGGAATATGGAAATGTGGGAGAAATGGGGTGGTTGGATGTATTTTTGCATGCCCCTTTGTTTACCTTGCTGAGTATTAAATGGCCTTGCAGTTCAACAGCCTCTCTTCTTACTTTCTGGCTGATAATATGTGTGGTAATATGGCAGTGTGGGAGAAGTGGGGTGGTTGGATGTATTTTTATGCTCTGTTTTATATTGTTGTTGTTAAATTGAAATGTTGATGTTTTATAATTTCATTTTATGTAAACTGCCCCGAGCCTGCTGGAAGGAGCGGTACATAAAAATGAATAATAAATATACATAAATAAATAAGAAAATAGTTATACGTTTTACATTTCTGGGTAGGTGATCTTTGAGACTTGGTTTTTTAATCAGTAGCTCCCATGCTGAAAAAGTGTGAGCACCCCTGCTCTAAAACTATCTAGTCCATGAGCTGCCTTTTGCAGACAAGCTGCCCTTGTTCCTCATACAGAAGCAGCTCTGCAGCACCTAATATCCTGGAGAGCTGTTTGGGCTGGAAGTCAGCCTGAAGAAAATGGAAGTTCTCTACCAGCCTGCACTACAGGAAGAACACCATCATCCCCACGTCAGCATAGGCACATCTGTGCTTACGTCCATCCAGCAGTTCACCTACCTGGGAAGCATCATCTCTTCAGATGCCAAGATTGATAAAGAGATAGATCACAGATTAGCAAAGGCATAGAGTGCATTCGGAAGGCTTCACAAAAGAGTCTGGAGCAACAAGCACCTGAGGCAAAGCACCAAAATCAGTGTGTACAGAGCTATCATACTGTCTATTCTCCTATATGGGTCTGAAACATGGGTCACTTCTCGCCAACACCTACGACTCCTCGAATGCTTTCATCAGCACTGTCTTCACACAATCCAGAATGTACACTGGACTGACTATGTGACTAATGTTGCTGTCCATGAGCAAGCAGGGATCACCAGCTTTGAGGCTATGTTATTGAGAACACAGCTGTGCTGGGCAGGGCACGTCTCTAGGATGGAGGACCACCGCCTCCCAAAGATACTGCTCTATGGTGAACTTGCCACAGGTCAGCGCAAGAGAGGCGCCCCAAAAAAGACATATAAGGACTCCCTGAAGCAACATCTCAGGCTCAGCCAAATTGATCATCAACAATGGTCCACCCTGGCCTTACATCTTTCGAGAAGTCATGCCAAACGGGTTTAGAAGAGAAATGACAATGCAGAAAGAACCGCAACTTGGAAATAACATCACCCAAAGAGACCTTCTGCTGTGCTTTCTGCAACCGGACTTGCCTATCTCGGATTGGCCTTTTTAGCCATCAATGTGCTTGTAGAAAGCATGGGATGAGTCCTTCAAGAATCTTCGTTCGCGAAGAAAAGCCAAGAAGAAGAATATGCTTGTCTAGAGTGGTTTCATGGTACACATCTGATGCAAGCCAGAAATGTATTGTGTTGTCAAAGGCTTTCATGGCCAGAATCACTAGGTTGCTGTGAGTTTTCCAGGCTGTATGGCCATGTTTCAGAAGCATTCTCTCCTGACGTTTCGCCCACATCTATGGCAGGCGTACTCGGAGGTTGTGAGGTCTGTTGGAAACTAGGCAAGTGGGGTTTATATCATGGAAGAAAGGACTTTTGTCTGTTGGAGGCAAGTGTGAATGCTGCAATTGGCCACCTTAATTAGCACTGAATAGCCTTGCAGCTTCAACACCTGCCTGCTTCCTGCCTGGGGGAATCCTTTGTTGAGAGGTGTTAGCTGGCCCTGATTGTTTCCTGTCTGGAATTCCTCTGTTTTCTAACTGTTCCTTTTTATATACTGTCCTGATTTTAGTAGCCAGATTTTGTTCATTTTCATGGTTTCATCCTTTCTGTTGAAATTGTCCACATGCATGTGGATTTCAGTGGCTTCTCTGTGTAGCCTGACATGGTGGTTGGTATGCTGGACACAGCATATTATTTGAGAACACTCTAAATGCGGGACCACTCTAATAACTACCATGTCAGACATGAGGCAAGCAAACTGACATTGCAGCTGAAGATCCCTACTGCATGACACTGTGTACATCCTGCTGTCAGTCTGTTTGCTCCCTGTGATTCTGTCATCCCTAAATCCACCAATATTTCCCAATCCCACAGTAGTCTTATCACCTACCTTGGTGCAATATGCAAGTGAACATCCACGATCAATGACAGCATGACTACAAGAGAATAGCAGATCCATGAGATAATGTCCTTAGTCTCAAAATTATATACTTTTTCATATATGATTCCATGTCAAAAACAAATTGTGGAGGATTTCTGTTCCTTTTTTTCAGTTTGAAGTGCTAACTCTAATTGTCCTGGATCGTCACTCTAAAACTAGATTTGTGAGCACTTCAAAGTGACATATATCGATTACTCAACTGTCTTCTTAAATAAAAGATCCAGCCTTCCAATTATCTAGTGATAAGCAGTAGTACGTAATTCAGCAGACCAGACCTTTCAGTCCAGCCATTTTCCCCATTCACTCACTGGAGAGCTTTCTGTGCCAGAATAACCTCATGAGGTACAATGTTCTTAATCAGAGTCCTCCAGAACATCAGGCAATCCATTATCCTAAATGTCATATGCATTATATTAACAAATTCATATAGTCTTGAAAAAGTCAAGACCCATCTCTCGATGCATACAGTTCTACATAAAATATTAAATACTCTGCTACACTGGATCCATCCATTATTATTTGACATTGTCCTAAAGATGTGCAAAATGGTTTAAATGGTTTGACATTCTCTGATTGCTCTCCTTTGCACACTCGAAAACTGTGCTGGTGAAATTGTATAATGGTTTTTTCTACATTCTTCCCCCACAATAAAGATATTTAAGCAGAGGTTGGATGACCATCTATTGTTATGCATTCCTCTATGGTCGGAATCTTGCAGTTCTTTCCAACTCTGTGGTTCCATATCCTTATCTCAGATCAACTCCGACACCCAGGGCCGTAGCCAGGATTTTGGTTCGGGGGCTGAGTTTGGTTCAGGGGGGACTGAGACTGGGTGGAAGAGGGTCTTCCCTACCAAACCTTTTGTATTGTTATCCCAATAACCCCATTAATGTGGGATATAATGAGCATGGTGATCAGATCATGATATGAATAAACATAACAGTTTAAATAATGTACCAGTAAGGCCTTCTCGCGGACCACCCTGAGAATTTGGGGGGGGGGGGTTAAGCCCCCTTAGCCCCCCCTGGCTACATGCCTGCCGACACCAGTTTGACCGCGGCAGATCGGCATTACTTGTATTGTTAGATCTTACAGCTGTCTATGACACAGTTGATTACCATTTTTTGACCCACCGCCTTGCCGCCTTGGGGGTCCAAGGGTCTGCCCTTAATTGGGTGGACTCCTTCCTCCGGAACCGCTGGCAACGAGTGGAATGGAATGGGACATCCTCTGAAAAATCACCACTTACATGTGGAGTTCCTCAGGGAGCCATTCTATCTCCACTGTTATTTAACATCAATATGCGACCACTTGCTCAGCTAGTTTGGAGTTATGGGCTGGAGTGTTATCAGTATGCTGATAACACCCAGCTCCTTCTACAGATGGACGGCCAACCGGTCTCGGTTCCTGATAACTTCACACCTTGCCTTGAGGCCATAACAGGTTGGCTGCGTTCCAGTAGACTGAGGGTGAATCCAGCAAAGACGGAGATCCTGTGGCTGGGTTGTCCTGGACTAGATGTTCAGTTGCCCACCATAGACGGTGAACCTCTCTCTCCAGCTATCACCGTCAAAAGCCTTGGTGTCATTTTTGACTCGTTATTGACAATGGAAGCCCAGGTCTCCACCATCAGTAAGTCGGCCTTTTTCCATCTTCGGCAGGCTAGGCAGCTGTGGCCCTACCTGTCCGGGGATGACCTGGCCACAGTGGTTCATGCCACAGTAACATCAAGACTCGACTATTGTAATGCCCTTTATGTTGACCTCCCCAGTCGATGACCCGGAGACTTCGACTGGTACAGAATGCGGCGGCCAGACTCCTCACTGGAACGCCCATGTGGAACGATATAACACCTGTTCTATATCGACTGCCCTGGCTTCTGGTCGAGTTCCGTATTACTCACAAGGTGCTGGTTCTAACCTTTAAGGCCTTGCATGGTCAAGGGCCGCATACCTACCGAAACGCCTCTCTCAGTGTCGACCCTTGAGATCGCCTCGATCAGACCATCAAAATCTATTACAGGTCCCAGATCCTAAGGATGCCCATTTGACATCAACCCGGCGTAGAACTTTTTCGGTGATCACCCCATCACTCTGGAACGCCCTCGCTCCTTACATCAGAGCCACCCGTGATCTAAAATACTTTCGCACGGCTTGTAAAACGTGGCTGTTTGAGAGGGTGTTCAGCTGAGAAACTGGTTAGATTGTTAATTGTTTTAAGATGTTGTAGATGCTAATTGTTTTTAGATGTTTTTAGATGTTTCAGGTATTTAGTTGTGTGTTTTTACTGTAAATCGCCCAGAGCCATCTGGGATGGGCGATTAATAAATCCCAAAATAAATAAATAAGTAAATAAATTGTGAATGACAATGCTGTAAAGCTGATTGTCAGGAAGTACACAGTCAGAAAGTTCTTCCTAATGTTCAAAGGAGATGCCATCTGAACATTAGGAAGAGCTTCCTGATTGTGAGAGCTGTTCAGCAGTGGAACTCTCTACCCCAGAGTGTGGTGGAGCCTCCTTCTTTGGAGGCTTTTAAACAGAGGCTGGATGGCCATCTGCCGGGGGTGCTTTGAATGCAATTTTCCTGCTTCTTTGGCAGAATGGGGTTGGACTGGATGGCCAACAAGGTCTCTTTCAACTCTATGATTCTGTGATTGTATATCTGCCTAAGATGCTTGCTCGCTGTTCAGTTGTGCAGTGGAGAAAGTGCAGACATAATAAAATGGTTGATAAAGACTTGGCTTAGGGCCCTTCCACACAGTCATATAAACCAGAATATCAAGGTAGAAAGTCCCACAAGATCTGCTTTATTTCTTTATTTCCAACATTTCTATCCCGCCCTTCTCAACCCCCGAAGGGGGACTTAGGGTGGCTTACAACGGCAGCAATTTGATGCCGACAACATACAACACATTACGTACAACATTATACAAAAAAGAAAACATTAGATTAAAATACATTTAAAACATGATTATTATCATGTCACCAAATCAAAGTCTGATTTAGCAACCGACAACCCAATCCAAAGCCTGTCATAGTCAAAATTCCAACATTATCATTACTGCCAAACAGAGGCGGCCCAAGGTAATTTTAAATGGTTGGCAAAAATTATCCCCCCCCCCCAACCAAACCTGGAGCAGACGCGGAGGTGGAGTTTCCAGCCGGCGGCGGTATGCCCCTGCGGATCTGGCGCTTTCGGCAGGCGGCTACTCTGCCGAGTGCGTTAATACCCCTGCTGCATGCCAAACCTACTGTCCAAAGGCCTGGTCCCAAAACCGTGTTTTGAGCTTCTTTCTAAAAGAGAGGAGGGATAAAGCAGACCTAAAGCCGTTAGGGAGAGTATTCCACAGGCAGGAGGCTATCATCGAAAAGGCCCCGAACTGCTTTGAACTGGGTTATCTGAGTCCACACTGCCATATAATCCAGTTCAAAGCCAAAAGTCTGGGATTTTATTCAGCTGTGTGGAAGTGTCCAGAGACTATCTTTGCAATTCCAATCATTAGACTGAATGCACTGAAAAAATGGCTCAAGAAAGCTCAATTATACACACAAGTTATGTTTGCAGATCTGCACTTGCACACCTGTGAACTGAATACAATTTCAAGCAATATCCAAAGAAAGACAACTTTGTGCAGAAGAAAAATTACGGTAAGTGACACTAACTGGATTCCAGCCGGCATATCCATCTAACTGTACCTTGTACCAAGAGCCCTTGGTGGCGCAATGGGTTAAACTCATGTGCCAGCAGGACTGAAGACTGACAGGTTGGAGGTTCGAATCCAGAGAGAGCATGGATGAGCTCCCTCTGTGAGCTCCAGCTCTTCATGCGGGGACATGAGAGAAGCCTCCCACAGGATGGTAAAACATTTTTAAAAATCTGGGCATCCTTGCAGATGGCCAATTCTCTCACACCAGAAGTGACTTGCAGTTTCTCAGGGTGCTCCTGATATGAAGGGGGGAAAATCCACCATATTTTGTGGCTGAAAGGCCTTTTCCGCAGGCAGCCTGAAGGCAGCAGTTTTCCAAGCTCAAAGAAAGAATGCCTTCTAATACTTGTATTAAACCTGAAGTCACACTTGCCCAAAAGGAAGCTCTATGGAAGACAAGGGGCCTGGTTTCTAAGTAAAGGTCTACAGAATTACCTTATTTGATGCACACAGAAGAGGAGTAGAGTCTAGGCTGGGTGAAACCAGTTTGCAAAGGTAAAATGGGAGCTTTACTCTTGGGCCTTGATCCAGCTAAAAGCAGTCATGACTAAGCCCTCATTGCTGCCTGTAGACCTGAGTCATGGCTATGCTTTTCTCTTCTAGAGCCTTTGTAATCCAGTACAAATTTGCTGTTGAAGCAAGGCCAAAAAATAAAACAAAACAAATGGCCTGCTGTATCTCTGCTTAACTCTTGCTGGCAGCTGAGTACTGAATGATTAAATGGAAATCAAAGGGCAGGGCTGCAACAATTCAGCCCTTGCTTTTTTGGATTCTGGTAGGGATGTGGTGAAGTACCCTTGGAACATTTAACTTTGCAGTGTAACTGCCCCTGAATAATAAGGAAAAGAGCAGGCGCTCTTCTCTGCAAATGCTTCAGCTTCTTTTTAGAACCCAGCTATTTTCTTAAACTCACAGGTTGCAGAACCCTGATTAATAATGGAGTCTGGTTACAGACTCACCGCCCTTCCTGCTTTGCCCGTTTACAATGCAAGCCACCAATGGTTGTGGCTGTGGCAAGTACTTCTGCCACAAAACATAGGTGAAGGGAGGGGGAAGGCAGGGGTCGGGGCACTGGAGGGGTGGGGGAAAGGGGACTTCCCTCTCTCCCACCCAATCAGGCTCCGGCCTCTCGTTCCCCCATCCCTCCAGCACCCCAACCCCTGCCTTCCCCCTCCCTTTGCCTTGCGTCCTAAACCTAAGGCGGTGGTTTTGGAGCCCGCTCGACGCAACAGGGGATGGTGAAAATGCCTGGCTTACTTTTGGTGGCCTCTGGGTCGAGGTACATTTTCCCCTCGGCTCCTGTTGCACCCCAAGTAAATTCCTCCGGGGCTCTGTCTGGGGGCGTGTGTGGCAGTGGGGCTCCAGCTCCTCCTCCTTGTCCTCTTCTCCTTCTCTCCACGGGGAAGGCCCTCAGACACTGCTACACGGAGGAGTCGAGGCAGGGAAGCCACAGGTTGCCGGCGGCCCAAGAGTGACCTCCACGAACAGGTTGGAGCCCCAGCTGGTGACGGGAGAGAGCGGCATGAGGCGGAGGCAGCCCAGGAGCAGCTGCTTCCTTCCTCATCTCCATGTGCCATTGCGTTTTTATTTGATTCAACATTTTATTTGGGGGGGGGGTCCGTGATCTGCACCCCCCTCGGCATGCACCCCTAGGCTATGGTCTAGCCTGGCCTTATGGGTAATCCGGGCCTGCCTGCCACTATCCTTTTCTTGTTGAAGCAAGTCACAGTTTTAAGGTCCACTGAAAGAGACAAATATATCTATCAAACCATCACCATGGCATGAAATATTACACTTGCATAAAATATAGTGGCACCACTGTTAGCATTATTGTGGGGAAAAAAGGCTTCCAGAGAATGCACAAGTCTAGGCTTATGTAGGCCGCTTCCTCTCTTGAGATAAATGTTTTTTCCCCAGCCACCCAGTAATGTAGTTTGTGCCACCAGCTGAGAGAAAAAGGGAATAACAACAATTTGTATCTCCTCTCATGATTGCATGGCATTCTTGGCTCAAGAGGAGTCTGAATTTTCATTAGACTCGGAGTCTGGGGGAAAAGAGCCTGCGTTTAATAATAATATAGATAGGGAATTTTCTTACTTTTTTTCTGGTGTGGAGCACAAAGCCCATAAAGGAAGCACCGAGGAGCCTCAATAGATGGCCAAGTGCTCCTGCGAGCTGCCAGAGCAGGGCTAATTGTGTTGGATAAGGTTCCCCTGATTTGTAGTTAGACAAGCTTTCCCATTCTGGTGCTGAATGAACAGCTCCTGCTTCCTGTCTTCCAATTCCCCAGGCCCACCATCTGGCCTTCACTAGTCCAGCATTTGTTTTGTACAGCATGGCTGAAAATCATCAACACACACAATAATTTGCAGCTAAAGCTCTGCACATTAAACAAACAGGTGCTTTTGTGTATTAGATGGATACGTTTGCCTGATATGATGGATCGTGAAAATGAATGAAACAATATTTACTGTATTTCAGATAGTTTTATTCCAGGCTGAATTTTTTTAATGCCACAAATGTTTTCTGGATATTATGAACCCTGTATTCTTTTATTAATATTTATCATTCTGTTCTTTCACACACAAGCCACAATTTCCCATTGTCCTGGCATATCATAAAAACAGAGCTTGCTGCTGCGGTCATTTATTGGAAGGCGGGGAGAAGTGACCAAGCAGGACACAGCTTTGCTCTTCTGGATTCTTGGTAAATTTATTTTCACAATGACATTTCTCCATATCACTTCTCATTTTCACCCACAGTTAGATTATTTGTCATTGCATATAACAATTATCTAAACTAGTGGTTCCCAACCTTTTTTTAAACCAGGGAGCACTTTGAGTAGGGAGCACTTTGAGTAGGGAGCACTTTGAGCAGGGACCACTTTGACCAGGGACCACTTCGACCAGGGACCACTTTGATCGGGGACCACTTCGACCGGGGACCACTTTGATCAGGGACCACTTTGATCAGGGACCACTTTGACCAGGGACCACTTTGACCAGGGACCACTTTGACCGGGGACCACTTTGACCGGGGACCACTTTGACCGGGGACCACTTTGACCGGGGACCACTTTGACCGGGGACCACTTTGACTGGGGACCACTTTGACTGGGGACCACTTTGATCAGGGACCACTTTAACCGGGGACCACTTTGACCAGGGATCACTTTGACCGGGGACCACTTTGACCGGGGACCACTTTGATCAGGGACCACTTTGACCGGGGATCACTTTGACCGGGGACCACTTTGATCAGGGACCACTTTGACCGGGGACCACTTTGACCAGGGACCACTTTGACCGGGGACCACTTTGACCGGGGACCACTTTGACCGGGGACCACTTTGACCAGGGACCACTTTGACCAGGGACAGGGCCGTAGCCAGGATTTTGATTCGGGGGGGCTGAGACTGGGTGGAAGAGGGTCTACCCTAGCAAACCTTTTGTATTGTTATCCCAATAACCTCATTAATGTGGGATATAATGAGCATGGTTATCAGATCATGATATGAATAAACATAACAGTTTAAATAATGTACCAGTAAGGCCTTTTCACAGACCACCCTGAGAATTTGGGGGGGGGGGTGAAGCCCCCTTAGCCCCCCCCTGGCTACATGCCTGACCAGGGACCACTTTGACCGGGGACCACTTTGACTGGGTACCACTCCGACCGGGGACCACTCTGACCAGGGACCACTTCGACCAGGGACCACTTTGACCAGGGACTACTTTGATCAGGGACCACTTTGACCGGAAACCACTTTGACCAGGGACCACTTTGACCGGGGACCACTTTGATTGGGGACCACTTCCGCCACGGACCACTCTCCAACATTAGTACCAAAGGGTTATGAATCAGTTTTTGGTCAACTTTAGATTCGGTTTAGGGTGCTGATTCAGAAAATTGCATGAGGGATGGTGGGAGCAGTAGTCCACTATCTACATTATGACTGAGAACATATACAAATGAAGTAAAAACTTCCAGTATGTGAAAAATACAACCATGGCATTACACAATAAAAACACACTGCTTGGTTTCATTGATATTATGGATTGGGTCCAAGCTTAGAGTAAACGCACTGAAATTAATGGAAATTGGGTTACTTGTGGTTGTCTCGCATCCCACTAATTCTATCTGACTTGGAGATGACTAACTTTGTATCAGAGGATTCAACTCCATATGCAGAAAAGTCCAGCTCAAGGTAGCCAATTCTTCCTCCTACCTTTTCATCTGGAGCAATCTAGTCTCATTATCAAATGGAATACGTTGTGTCAGCAAAGTTTCATTTTATTTGATTTTTCTCTTCCCAAAGATGTTTAAAATGTAGGTCAACTTGTCCATTAACATAGTATTCCAGTTTTTTTCTCCACCCCCCTATTTCTATATCTCCATATTTAGCATGGCTTGGTTCCCAGCATTGATCTTGTTATATTTTTAAAATCAGCATGAACCTCAGCCAGGTTTCAGATATCTAAATAAGGCCATCACAAGTATCTCCGGGTTTGTTCTCTCTATATAATATCATTGTCACTGTATATATAGCTGACTCTTGTGTGTTTTGCTGTTTTCAGTCAGGCTACTTTGTAGTGTTGTTGTTGTTTCCATTTTTCCCTGTATCCCAAATCAGGTGTTGTACAGGTAGACACTTTTCTGTGTCAATGAGCATCCATTCCTCTGCACACTGATGCAGCCACTCAAACACCATTTCAGGATGAGACCAAGGGCTTATAAAGCCATTGTCTTCCCAACCCTGCTGTATGCCTGTGAAACGTGGACTGTCTACAGACATCATACGCAACTCCTGGAATGATTCCATCAGTGCTGCCTCCAAAAAAAATCCTGCAAATCTCTTGGGAAGATAGGCAGACAAATGTCAGCATACTGGAAGAAGCAAAGACCGCTAGCATTGAAGCGATGCTCCTCTGCCACCAACTTCTCTGGACTGGCCATATTGCCCGATCATTGTCTCCCAAAGCAGTGAATGTGGCGTAGCTGGCTAAGTGTCAGCTGCATAAGATCTCTCTGACCAGTAGGTCATGAGTTCGAGGCCTGCCCAGGTCGAGGTGGGTGCTCGACCTTTAAGTGGAGCCTGCTGTCAACCTTTGCAGCCCGAAAGACAGTTGCATCTGTCAAGTAGGAGATAAAGGTACCACATTAAGTGGGGAGGCAAATTTTGACCGAATTATGAGGCCATTAAAGAACTCCAGGAATGCTGAGGAATGCGGAAGGAACGACAAGGGATGCTGGGAACGCTGAGAGATGAGGACTGCATCAGCTCCCCCTGGTGGCCAGAGTTTGCCTCTGTTCGTCTATATGTGTGCATGTGGAAACAGCAGGGATTGTCTGCTAAGTATGTGTACCTGTAATCGGCTCCGAGTCCGCTTCGGGGTGAGAAGAGCAGAATATAAATACAGTGTATTATTATTACTCTGAACTCAAGAACAGGACACGGAATGTTGGTGAAGAGGAAGAGATTTAAAGATGGACTTAAAGCCAACACTAAGAACTGGGAAGCCCTGGCCCTTGAGCGCTATAACTGGAGGTCAGCTGTGACCAGCAGTGCTGCAGAATTCAAAGAATTACGAATGGAAGGCGAAAGGGAGAAATGTGTCAAGAGGAAGGCACATCAAGCCAACCCTGACCGGGACTGCCTTTCATCTGGAAACCGATGTACTAACTATGGGAGAACATGCAGATCAAGAATAGGGCTCCACAGCCACCTATGGACCCACCACCAAGACACCACATCTGGAAGACCACACGGGTCGGGTTATATCTTAGCAGGAAAGGGGCCACCCGCACGGCAGCCCTTTCCCCGCTAAGATATAAGCACCAAGCCTGGTCGGGTTATATCTTAGCAGGAAAGGGGCCCCGCATGGCAGCCCTTTCCCCTCGACCAAGCCTGGGTCGGGTTATATCTTAGCAGGAAAAGGGCCACCCGCTACGGCAGCCCTTTCCCTGCTAAGATATAAGTGGGTCGGGTTATTTCTTAGCGGGAAGGGGCCACCCACACGGCAGCCCTTTCCAGGCTCCTTTCCCTGCAGTTTAAAGCGCTTTTTCCTGAGTCCTCCAGCCGCTCTAGGACTTCCGGTTTCGATCTCTCTATGGTTCTGGCTGGTTTTCTCTTCCTGGAGGCAAGGCCTTTCAGTTAAAGTAGGCCTCGAGCATGGAAAGGCCCCATCTGACTGTGAGTAATGTCTGGGATTTTGGATTTTGGATTTTGGAGGGGGTAATAGGGAGCCTTCCGAAATATTTAGAATTTAATGAAATTTTGGGCCCAGGGGGTTCGAAAAAGAAAGTCCACTTCCGGGATTGGCCTTGCGATCCGTAAAAACTTGAAAGTCCCATTACATATGAATCACTTACGAATTCTTTTGATTTTCATAACTTTTTTCTCATGCCTAGTAGCCATACATTGGACTACCTCTAGACAAAGTTGGGAAACTCCAGTTACTTCAAAATATGGCAGCCAGATAGGTTATATCTAGAAATTAGCATATTAAAATCACTCTACTGGCCTCCAAATAGTTTCTGAGCAAAGCTTTAAAGCCCTACATGGTTTGGGTCCAGCCTGCAGGGTCACCTTCTCCTATATATGAGATCCACTCCACACATCTTGGCCATTTGAGGGAAATTAACTTCACCCAGCCAGAACTTGACTGACAACTGTCACCCAGAAGACCTTTTCATTCTTAAGACTGTGGAATGACCTGCCAGGAGCAATTCCACAGCTAAACGAGTTGTCAGAATTTAAAACAGAACTGATCTCCTCCGGCAGACCTACCCAGTCAATTTTCAGCTATGAATTTAAACTGACATTTTACTGATATGCATTATTTTAATGTGTTTTAATCTCAGGACTGTGTCTTTTAATAGTATGTGCTTTAATGGTCTAATCTTTTTATCTATGTGCCCTAACTCTGTCTAACACCACTTTGAGGAGAGATGGGTAACAATTTATTATTATTATTATTATTATAATCATAGATTCATAGAATCATAGAGTTGGAAGAGACGTCGTGGGCTATCCAGTCCAACCCCCTGCCAAGAAGCAGGAAAATTGCATTCAAAGCACCTCTGACAGATGGCCATCCAGCCTCTGTTTAAAAGCCTGCACCACACTCCGAGGCAGAGAGTTCCACTGCTGAACCGCTCTCACAGTCAGGAAGTTCTTCCTAATGTTCAGATGGAATCTCCTTTCTTGTAGTTTGAAGCCATTGTTCTGTGTCATTATTATTATTTGATGCACAACAAGATTAGTACACAGCAAACAAGATCACTATGCTGACTGTTGTATTGGATCACGCGTCTGACACTTCCCAAGTGACTAGGACTATGTGATGTATCGGTGATAGATGGTAATTTTGTCAGCACCAATTGTTTTTAAGTGCAAACCAAGATCTTTAGGCACTGCACCCAGTACGCCAATCACCACTGATACCACCTTGTTCCACAGTCTTTGCAGTTCGATCTTTAGATCCTTGTATCTCGTGAGCTTTTCCAGCTGCTTCTCGTTGATTCTGCTGTCACCTGCGATTGCAACATCGACGATCCCTACTTTGTTTTTTTTAACATGATCATGAGGTCAGGAGTATTGTGCTCCAAAACTCTGTCAGTCTGGGGATGGGAAGTGGGAAATTTGAATCTGAAGGCACAGGTTCGCAGTCTGGGAGCGATCCTGGACTCATTGCTGAGCCTGGAACCCCAGGTCTCGGCGGTGGCCAGGGGAGCTTTTGCATAGCTTAGGCTTGTGTGCCAGCTTCACCTGTACCTTGGGAAGTTGGACTTGGCCACAGTGGTCCACGCTCTGGTTACATCCCGTATAGACTACTGCAACGCTCTCTACGTGGGGTTGCCTATGAAGACTGCCTGGAAGCTGCAATTAGTCCAGCGCTCAGCAGCCAGATTATCAACAAGAGTGGAGTACAGGGAGCGCACAACTCCCTTGTTGCGCCAGCTCCACTGGCTGCCAATTAGCTTCCGAACACAATTCAAAGTGCTGGTGTTGACCTACAAAACCCTATACGGTTCTGGCCCAGTTTACCTGTCCAAACGTATTCTCCCTTATGAACTGTCAAGAGTGTTAAGATCGTCTGGAGAGGCCCTGCTCTCGGTCCCACCACCTTTGCAGGCACGTTTGGTGGGGATGAGGGACAGGGCCTTTTCTGTGGTGGCCCCCTGGCTGTGGAATTTCCTCGCAAATGAAATCAGACCCGCCCCCTCCCTCCTGACTTTTAGGAAGCAGGTGAAATCATGGTTGTGCAATGAGGCCTTTGCAGAATGAAGGAGGAAATCGCGAATCGACTAAAGTGGCTAACCACTAGACACGGATTGAGGTGGACTCGATTTTACTTTGGTGAAAGGCTTTATAAATGTATTTATTGTATTTGTATGTGTTAATTTTATTGTAAATTTATGATGTAGATTTTAAATGTTAGCATTTAATACTTGCTGTTTGCTGGTCTGAGTCCCTCTTTGGAGGTGAGAAGGCCGGGGTATAAACGTTTTAAATAAATAAATAAATAAATAATAAACCTTATAAAAAGGCATGTTTTTCCAATGTAACCTTTATGTCAGCATGACGAATGATTGCGGCTGTCATCCTTTCCAGCTGGTCAGAATAAACACCTCGGTGGTACTCCTTCAACTTGGTGAATGGATCCTCTTTGGTGAGTCTGGCTGGTCTGCCTTCATGGCAAGGCCCCCAAATTCTGTTCGGTAACAGTTCCACATGTAGCAAAAGCATACTCTATAGAAGAGTTTTCTATTTCAAGGGAATTGACTTCCAGATAAGCAGAACATATTGCTTTGACACCTCAAAGATTAATAATAGGCCAGCGGCTTGACAGACATCTAGGAAAGATATTTAATGATAGCTGCCATGGCTATGCAACTAAGTGCAGCAAATACAACAACAAACCTCACAACCTCTGAGGGTGCCTGCCATAGATGTGGGAGAAATGTCAGGAGAGAATGCTTCTGGAACATACAGCCCGGAAAACTCACAGCAACACAATAATAATATCTAAAAAGTTAAATGTCTGAAGATTATGCTCCTCCGAGTCCTCCAATACCCTGTGATAGTGTTTCCGTAAGTTGGAGCCAACTGCACGTAACAATGCTGCTGTCTTGTTGTTTTCTGCCTTTTCCCCAGCCTGGGAATTGAGACAGCTTGTAAAGGTTAAAAAGATACAGCTAAAAAAATCACAGTGCATAAAAGCTAAAAGTGTAATTAAACTAATATACCTAAGAACAACAACAATGCAGTCTATGGTGGAGTAGTATAAATATAAATTATTCCATAGCACCGAGTCTTGGCAGTTAAAGTGATATTAGACTGTATTAATTCTATAGTGTCTCCCTTCCACCAGAAAAAAAAGCCTCTTTTCTTCCTAATGGCCATCATTCCCTTTTCTTACCTAACATTAAAATCTGCTTAATGAAAAATCAGAGGTTACGGTAAGGATACTGTTGTCAAGCATGTCCCCAGATGGAGTGTTTCATCTTCAGATCCACTCAAGTAGCAGCTGATGATTTGCATAGATGAATAAACTATCAATCTGTCCATCATTTCCCTCACGCTTTATATTATGGTTTCTTATATCTTAAGATATAAGCCCCCGGTGGCCCAGTGGGTTAAACCACTGAGCTGCTGAGCTTGTTGGCCGAAAGGTCACAGGTTCGAATCCGAGTGTGGTGTGAGCTTCCGCTGTCAGCCCCAGTTTCTGCCAACCTAGCAGTTCAAAATCATGCAAATGTGTGTAGATCAATAGGTACCGCTCAGGCGGGAAGGTAACAGCGCTCCATGCAGTTATGCCAGCCAGGGGACCTTGGAGGTGTCTATGGACAACGCTGGCTCTTTGGCTTAGAAATGGAGATGAGCACCAACCCCCAGAGTCAGACACAACTGGACTTAATGTCAGGAGAAAACCTTTACCTTTACCTATATCTTAAGTACCTGAATGGAGCAGAACAAAGGACTCTATGTAACATTTGTCGACCTCACCAAAGCCTTCGACACTGTGAGCAGAAAAGGTCTGTGGCAGATCCTGGAATGTCTAGGATGTCCCCAAAAATTCCTCAAAATGATTATCCTGTTACATGAGGGCCAGCGCGGTCAAGTCAGATACGGCGATGCTCTCTCGGAGCCCTTTCTCATATCTAATGGAGTGAAACAAGGTTGTGTTCTTGCACCAACCCTATTTACAATCTTCTTCAGCATGATGGGCTATGGCAGATCTCAAGGAAGATGACGGCATATATACACGCTATCGTACTGATGGTAGCTTGTTCAACTTAAGCCGTCTGAGCCCTCGCACTAAGACTCTAAACTATCTAGTCCGTGAGCTGCTTTTTGCTGACGATGCTGCCCTTGTCACCCATTCAGAAGCAGCCCTGCAGCGCCTCACATACTGCTGCAGAGCTGTTTGGGCTGGAAGTCAACCTGAAGAAAACGGAGGTCCTCTACCGGCCAACACCTATGACTCCTCGAACGCTTTCATCAGCACTGTCTTCGCACAATCCTAAATATACACTGGACCGACTATGTGTTGAATGTCGCTGTCCTTGAGCAAGCAGGGTTCACCAGCATTGAGGCCATGCTATTGAGAACACAGCTCTGCTGGGCAGGGCACGTCTCTAGGATGGAGGACCACCACCTCCCAAAGATACTACTCTATGGTGAAGTCGCTACAGGTCAGCGCAAGAGATATAAAAAAGAGATATAAGAACTCCCTGAAACAACATGTCAGGCTCGGCCAGATTGATCACCAACAATGGTCCACCCTGGCCTCACATCGGGAGGCATGGAGATGCACTCTCCACAATGCTTTCGAGAAGACACGCCGAATGGGTCTCGAAGAGAAACGACAACGCAGAAAGAACCGAAACTTGGAAACAACATCACCCAAGGAGACTTTCTACTGTGCTTTCTGCAACCGACCTTGTCTATCTCAGATTGGCCTTTTTAGTCATCAACGTGCTTGTAAAAAGTGTGGGGTGAGTCCTTCCTAAGAATCTTTGTTCGTGAAGTAATGCTGAGAATGGATGGCATTCTCCTGAATCCAGAAAAGAGAGCGACAAGATGACAACTGCAACATGGTCGGGCTGGCTCTGTCATCAGGGAGAACAGGATCTCTGACATCAATATAGATGTCAGCCACAATTGTTTCTGGTACGTAGTTCTTTCCTATTAGCAAACACTATTGCCCAAATAACCAATTCTGCATATTGCAAGTGAGTGCGCTGTCCTCAAGTGAGTGCTGACTTAAGGTTCATCTGCCAACATACATGGCTTTAATAGATTATTATTTTTAAAAGTAGAGAGTTATGGAGGAAAAATTATTATATAAGTTGATTGACAACGAAGTATTTCTTATGTCTGTGATTTAACATGGGGCAGGAGAGTGAGCGAGATAAAATAAAAAAATATCTTGTGATTTGTATTGACTGTTATATAGCAGTGTTTTTCAACCTTTTTTGAGACGCGGCACGTTTTTTACATTTACAAAATCCTGGGGCACACCACCAACCAAAATGACACAAAAGGACACTCTAACACAGTAATACATATAGTTAATATGTTTTTTAATGTATTTTATACACTCAGTGTGAAACCTGGGCCTGTTTCGATGAACACAACATAGATATCCTGGCAGGAATGGCAGAAAGACACAAACTTCCCACACAGAACTCCCATAACCAAGAGAAAATGCTATAGGAGTTTGGTGGGCATTGACCTTGAGTTTTGGAGTTTTAGTTCACCTATTTCCAGAGAGCACTGTGGGCTCAAACAATGTTGGATCAGGACCAAACTTGACATGAATACTCAATATGCCCAAATATGAACGCAGATGGAGTTCAGGGGAAATAGACCTGGGCCTGTTTCTATAAACAAAACATATCTATGACTTCCTCTCACATATTTATACATGGCTATCAACATGTCTTCCCTCAGCCTTCTCTTCTTCAGGCTAAACATGCTCAGCTCTTCAAGCCGCTCCTCATAGAGCTTGTTCTCCAGACCTTTGTGAAATTTCACCCTGAGTGAAACTTGCTTCTAGTTAACTATGGATGTCATGAAGCTGTTATAAACAGTTCCTTGGGGGACTCAAAAAAAAATCCAGTAACATAGTACAAAAAAACATTTCCAAGTGGAGAGGCTCAATTTGTTTCTTGAAACCTGTGAGGGGCTGCTAGGAGGGGGGAGAGTGCCAATTTCCCACGGCACACCTGATGATCGCTCACGGCACACTAGTGTGCTACGGCACACGGGTTGAGAAACACTGTTATATAGTATATATTGTTAACATTCAATTAAAAGTAAAATAACTTTTTGTTTTTTTAAAATAGGTTTTTATCAAGTTTTCAAAATAAAACAAGTTACAATAGTAGAAACATCCAGGCAAACAAAAGTTGGAGGGGGATGGTTTACCCTCCAACGTGAGAGAAGAGAGAAAGGAAGACAAAGAAATAGGCAGAGAGCGCCTGCCCAAGCGGAAAGGAATAAAATAGCAGAAGAACAGTGTGCAAAGTTATTGAAAGAGGGCATAACAATGAAAACTTTAATATATATCTTGCTTGATATTCTTCCTTCTTGCATTATGAAATGAAATACTTCCAAGGGACCTAAGATATAAAAAGTAAAGAGAGGTAATCTATCTGACAATTTACTCAGAGTCACTGAAATAACCCTTTATAAATCTGTTAGGTCTCTAAATCATAGTCACATTCTTTTTTACAGTATCTACTGATTAAATGAAAGTTATTTGTATCATTTTCGTTTAAGCTATTTTTTTCCTTTAATTTTTTTGTGAGACTCTCCATTTGGATCGTGTCGATGATATTCAAAATCCACTTGCGAAGACTCGTATTCGCATGCCAACTTTTACACCGTGGCAGGGTAGGCTATCCTGATCGCTACCGCCAATTTGCGAAGACACGGCTTTTAGCTGGCGTCACTATGCAAATATTTGTTTCTTCAAACTACTGCCACCATTTTGTGAGAGAGAGACCAACCGGAACAATTTTGTGAGGAATGTCAGCTATTTGTGAGGGTTCACGTTGTGAGACAGGATAAAACTTTTAAACTGAGGCTTGACTTTTCAAAGCAATGGCACTGAGAGAAGTTTTCAGATGAACTAACAATAAACAGTTTATTTTGGCACAAAAGCTTGGTTTGATATTTTATATAACACTTCCAAAGAGGCACGACTTGAAAAGGTTACAAATGTTCTAGTTGTAACTAATACACAGTTGCAATGTTTAACTATTGCTATTACTCAGCTAGATCAACGTCTAACTCTCTCAATATATAGGCACTCTGGCCTTTTACAGACGCTTTGTCTATATTTAGCCCTCAGGCTTTACATAAAACCAGCTGGCTTGCAAGCTCAGCTCACTAGAACTGTATCCTCACAGCTCTAAACACCGACTGCTCAGAACCTGCTCTCTCCTCGAGCTGGTCTGACAGTCAACTCCTTGAGTTGGACTGGATTAACTATCCACCTCTGAGCTCCTTGAGCTGGTCTAAACACAGCTGCTCTCTCTGAGCTTCTCAGTACCAACTGTCTTAGAGCTGGTCTGACAGTTCAACTGTCAAAATTCAAACTTCCCCAGAATTCTATTCTTGGCTCTGGCAGAAAGCTATTGACTCCTCCCACTTCTGCCTCACAGCCACGTTGCTATGGCAACTCTGCTCTCCCTGCAGACACTTGCCCTTAATATCAGCCCTTTTCCGGCTCACATTACCCCAACATTTTAACACACATATATAATTACATTTAACCTGTAACCAAATTATCAGATCACCACACCACTCTAAAGGGGAAATTGATGCTTTAACAGAAGAAACGCCAAGAGAAAGTGCTGCTTAGCATAGGCTCTGAATAGTGGAGTCAGCTTGCCAGCAACAGTGACGAGAATAATCCACTCTGATTGGTCCACACAAGCACAGGCTGTGATAAGCCCAGAGGACATCCTGTGCCCTTAAGATACGAAACAGCCGTGATTGGCTTAGCATTCACCATGTGCGTTTGTTTACAAAGTTAGCAATTGGGTTAGGAGATGTGCATGGCAAATGAGGTTTCCACTTGGCAGGCTTCCAGTGGGAACTTGGTAGCAAATGTATCGATTCAAGTACAGCCTGCACATAAGGCAGATAACATAGAAGAAAGATGAAAATTTACACTGCGCAATGTTTGTCAGCAAATAGGATTGAGATGCTAGGAATGCTTTGTTTAATGGGTAGAGTAATATGGGTTCATGAATGCTAGCCAGTAACAATGCATGAAGAAGGGAGGGACTGAAATATTGTCGCCATTGTTTGTATAAAATCTGTTTACTGGGAAAGATCGGGGTTCTGTCTACCAGCGGCATCGTTCTGCAGAGGGGGGCAGACCCATCAGCTGATGTCATGCAAATAAAGCTGGTTTCCTGAATCGCAGTAAAATTGTCGCGTCATCCTGTCCTTGCGCTCGCTAGAAACGGCAGCCTAGCACAAAAGGTATTGCCTCCGGAGTTCTGGGACTCCGAGTTACTGCTACAACTCCTCTTACGTTTTATTATTTTTAGACCACCCAGAATCTCCTAGTCAGAAGGGCAATTCCATTTTGACTGAAGGATTCTGGGAGACAGAGTCTTTAAAAGTAACATTTTTGATTTGAGTAGATACAGTTCCCAAAAGTGCCTTTTCTAATTTCCGAATCAAAGGGCATTTGCTTCTTTTTCTCAGGCAATAAAATATCCCAGGTATTGATATTGCTAGGTAGCAAGTCTGCATTATTTGCAATTCCATGCTGTGCTGTTGTTAATAGATTTGATGATTTGTGCTAAGGGGCATTTTATAAATATTAAAGGAATTGGATGAATATTAAATAACAGAAGGCGATGCTGGAGTTTTGGTTTGTTTTTTTTTGGTGAAGTGTGCAAAACTTGATATGATTATAATGAAATCCATGCAGCCTTGTCAAATGTTTGTAAAACACGTGATGTTCACACTGTTTTCTCCCTGGTTGGAAGGTTTTAAAAATTCATCCATTATTTAATGCTTGCAAGGTTGCTTGGAGCAATAAGCTGTCATCATCCAAAGAAGTACGCAGCTTGTTCATAAACTTCCACATTCCACACCCCAGGTATTTAAAAAACCTCCTTCTTTTGCCTCCTTCAAAGACAGTTTCTACTGGACTAGTGCTCTGTAAAGCAAGACTGACTCAAAATGACTTGACTGCATGAGCCAGCGTAATTTTTGTGTCATGGAAGGGCAATTATTTGCTATTAATTTGAATCCCTCCCGAACCCGGCGGGGCCAGAGGTGAGCGGCAAAGGCTGCCCGGGTGGCCTTCGCCATGCAGGGGGCCTTGTGCTCATCCCTTGTCCCTTCCAAACCCGGTGGGGGCGAGAGGTGAGCGGCGAAGGCTCCCCGGATGGCCTTGGCCATGCAGGGGGCCTTCCGCACACCCCTCGTCCCTTCTGAGCTCAGCAGGGGGTGAGGGCTGAGCGGCGTGCTTTCTCCCGTGCACGCCTTTGCCTCCAAGCTCCTCTTCCTGACTCCCTGCATCCCTGTGGGAAGAGGAGGAGGAGGAGCCAACCAGGAGCCAGCAGCCAGGCTCGCACAGGAGCCAGCAACCATTTTGGAGAGCAGAGGGGCAGGGCCAACCGAGGCAGCTTCGCACCCCTGGAAAATGGCCTGTCGACCCCCAGGTTGAGAACCGCTGGCCTAGAGTGTTCCTCCAATCACCATTTGGTGATTAATTGCTTTGGTCCTCCACAGCAGCCTCATGTGAACTCCGTTCTTCTCTGTCTTCCCGCGGAGCCTGGGAAATCTGCGAGCCAGATGCAATTTTCAAAAGAGCCACACCTGGCTCACGAGCCATAGGTTCCCGACCCCTGCTATAGTGTCTGGCTTTACTCAGGAGTTATCTGTATACTTTCTGTCAAGATTAAGACCCTTAGCACACAGAGGCACTTCAGGCAAGGTGAAAAGATAACCAAAATGAGTTTATTGCAAACAAGATGAATAAAGGGTTAACTCCTCCCAGGACTATCATAAAGTCATATCTCTGGAATCTTCTGCCTCTGGTGCAAAGCGATGGTTATAAACTGTCTCAATCTGCTTTCTTGTGAAGCATAAGCTGGTCATAAGCTTCTGTTGTCCTTTGGACTGCTGGTATAAAAATGCTGCTGAATTCAGATGCTGAGGATGAATGTTTTTGGATTGCTTGGGCCTAGGATAACACCAGACAAGCCTCTAGTGACTGTAGAAAAAAGGGAGGAGTCAAGCAAGTGAGCTCTATACAGACAAATGGAATAGACCAACTAACGCTGGCCTCGGGGGGGGGGGGGGGTTATGCTCCACACAAGGCATGTAGCCGGGGGAGCTAAGGGGCTTCACCCCCCGAAATTCTCAGGGTGGTCCGTGAAAAGGCCTTACTGGTACATTATTTAAACTGTTATGTTTATTCATATCATGATCTGATCACCATGCTCATTATATCCCACATTAATGGGGTTATTGGGATAACAATACAAAAGGTTTGCTAGGATAGACCCTCTTCCACCCAGTCTCAGCCCCCCAAAACCAAACTCAGCCCCCCCCCCCTCCGATCAAAATCCTGGCTACGGCCCTGCTCCACACAAAAGCTAATACAAAGGAAGGTATCTACACTATTGGGGAAACCTATGAACAGAGGGAAGAGAGGAAAAGGCAGAGCCAAGACTTCACATTAACAGCTGGTAAATTGGCTGGGATTTCTGGGAGTTGTAGGCCAAAACACCTGGGGACCTACAAGTTGAGAACGGCTGCTCTATTTATATGAAACCAACTCAGTCAATATTATTATAAACTCAGTCCATTTTCCAAAGTAGTTCCAGAGGTACAGGACTTGGTTTCCTTTGGAGCCTTGTAGCAGTGTGAAGACCCCGGTGGCGCAGTGGGTTAAAGCGCTGAGCTGCTGAGCTTGTTGACCGAAAGGTTGCAGGTTTGAATCTGGTGAGCAGTATGAGCTTCCGCTGTCAGCCCCAGCTTCTGCCAATGTAGCAGTTCAAAAACATGCAAATGTGAGTAGATCAAGAGGTACCACTCTGGCGGGAAGCGTAACGGTGCTCCATGCAGTCAATCCGTCCACATGACCTTGGAGGTGCCTACGGACAACGCTGGCTCTCCGGCTTAGAAATGGAGATGAGCACCACACCCCAGAGTCGGACACGACTGGACTTCATATCAGGAGAAAAACCTTTACCTAGCAGTGTGACATATTTTAGTTAATTTACAAATCTAACATCTAAGCAAAGGTGTTAGCATAATTTATCCAGATGCAAAATCCACTGGCTTATGTTAGATGTTAAGATTCCACGTTGAAATCCTCTCTCTGAACGTAGCTCAGTCCTTCCACGGCGTCGCTTTTGACTCTTGCTTAGAACCAACACCCTGCAGCTTGTATCCCAAAATAGTGTTATTCGTTCACACATAATTTGCTCTCTTCTTTTGGCTGGAGGTGGGAAATGAGGGTGAATCATCTTCAACCATCTGTTAGCCTTCGAGGGCCATTTACCTGCAATTTCTCTAACCGGAGGTGTACCTAATGACTTTGCCACTGACTCTTAAGGTATATTTGTATTCATTCTCTCTCCATGAAATCTTTCTTATGCACACACAGACAGCCGAACTCACAGCTCCATCACTCAACCCATCCCATGGGATTGAAGCAACGGGATCAACTGTGGGCATGCTTAAAGTTGCGAGTCACTTAAGGTTCTCTTGTGAAAGAACAAGATGTACGCATTTGATGCTGTCCCAGAAGGAAGAAAATAACCTTGTTTTCTGCTGCTCCAGAGACTAGGACACAAATTGATAGATTGTGAGGACAAGAAAAGAGATCCCACCTAATCTGTATAATGTAAGAAGAATCTGTATAACGTAAGAACTCTTTCACACTGGAATAGACTGCTTTGGGAAGAGAGCAGACTCTTTCTGAGGTTGGATCTGCACTGCCATATAATCCAGTATCTGATCCCAGGATATTTGCTTTGAACTGGATTATATGAGTCTACACTCATATAGCTGTAAACCGCTCTGAGTCCCTTTCAGGGTGAGAAGAGTGGGGTAGAAATATAGTAAATAAATAAATAAATAAAATACACTGCCTTATAATCCAGTTCAAAACAGATAATCTGGGATCAGATACTGGGATCAGTCCCCTTGAGGAGATAGGGTGGGCTACAAATAAAGTTATTGTTGTTGTTGTTGTTATTGCAGTGTTGAAGGAGCCCAAGAAGGTATTTAAGTAGAGGTGAAATAGCCATCTCTCAGAAGTGCTTTATTTATTTATTTATTTATTTATTTATTTATTTACAGTATTTATATTCTGCCCTTCTCACCCCACAGGGGACTTAGAGCAGATTACAATGCAGATATACATGGCAAACTACCAATGCCATACAACATATATAGACAGACACATAGGCAATTTAACATTCCAGCTTTACGGCTTCATGAGGGTATGCTCGATTCCGGCCACAGGGGGAGCTGCCACTTCACCGTCCACTTGTGACACCGAGTCCTTGATAGAGTACTTATTTATTATTTATATTTATTTATTAACTTTATTTATACCCCACACCCATCTCCCCAAGGGGACTCAGGGTGGATTACATGAGGCCAAGCCCAATAACACATAATAACAAAACAATAGCAATTATAGAAACAATACAATCAATAAAACTCAAACACAAGCAATAACAGACAATTTAAAACCATTTCGGGTGGGCCAAATGTGAATGTTAAAAGTTTTAAAATAAATAAACACTGAGTGCAGACAGAGGTAGTTTGCATATAGCAGGAAGGATTCATGGACAATATGGGGCAGACACTCAACAGGTAATTAAAATGCCTCCGAGGACATTTGCAGAGACTGAACACAGCAGATTACTTCCTCATTCATACACACACTGCTGGAAGGTTTTTAAAAAAATAAATGGTGTCATAAATTAGTTAAATTAGCCTCTCCGCATAAAGCGCTACCTAAATTTCCTACTTGATAGATGCAACTGTCTTTTGGGCTGCATAGGTCAACAGAAAGTTAGACTATTGATAGTCAGGAGCTCACTTTGACCCAGACTGGCTATGAATTCATGACGTCTTGGTCAGTAGTGATTTAATGCAGCTGGCTACTAGCTAGCTGCACCACACCAGTCATTCATCAAAGATCTTCTCTCGCATGTATTTTGCAAAAAAAAAGTCCACCATGAACTCCAGGTATGTAGCTGGGGTGGTCTGCAAGAAGGCCTTACTGGTACATTATTTAAACTGTTATGTTTATTCATATCATGATCTGATCACCATGCTCAATATATCCCATATGCATGGGGCTATTGGGATAACGATACAAAAGGTTTGCTAGGGTAGATCCTCTCTCACTCAGACTCAGCCCCCTCACCCCAAATCAAGCTCAGCTCCCCCACATCAAAATCCTGGCTACAACCCTGACTCTGACTGTCACTGATGCATACTGTATGAGCAGACAATATTTTAGCCCCCTGTGGGATGGGTTGTTGACAACGTTGTCAGGTGAAATAAAGCACAGGGCTCCTCTCCCTTTAACAGTTTTTTAGAAGAAAAAATTTCATTTGGCCTTGCTTACTTCTGCATGGAAAGAATTAACAGTTAACATGGTATAGTTATTTGAGTGTTGGACTATATTTGCAGTTCAGGGTTTGAATCTCCACATAATAATAATAATAATAATAATAATAATAATAATAATTTATTTTTGTATCCCGCCACCATCTCTTTGAAGGGATTCGGATGGTTAACATGGGGCCAAGCCCAATCAAACATATGTTAAAACATAGCACAATGTAAAACAACATAAAATAACATCAACAAATTTATTTATTTATTTATTTATTTACAGTATTTCTACCCCACCCTTCTCAACCCCTGAGGGGGGACTCAGAGCAGCTAACAAAGGCAACAATTCGATGCCGCAATGCAATATAAAAACCCTAAAAACATACATCATTAAAATAGTAACAGTTAAAATTAAAACACATAATCAACATTCAATTAAGTTAAAACAGTATTCCATCCACAATCTAGAGATTAATAGCAGTAAGCCATATATTCATATGTCAGCTTGTCAGTCCCATTCCAATTCCAGTCCAAGGTGCTGCATTGTGTTATTGTGCAAAGGCCTGGTCCCATAACCAAGATTTTACTTTTTTCCTGAATGCTAGGAGCGATGGGGTCGATCGTATTTCACTTGGCAGCGCATTCCACAGGTGGGGAGCCACAGCCAAGAAGGCCCTATCTCTAGTCCCCACCAGCTGCATTGAGATGTTGGCGGGAATGAGAGCAGGGCCTCCCCGGATGAACAAACAACCAGTGGTCTGAGATAGTAGCCAAATACTAAACTTGGACGGGCAGGGCCTGCACAATAAAGTTTCAAGGACAGGGCAGATGGAAAAAGTGTAGGAGCCAGATGATAAGTTAGGGCTAGAAGGGCAATGTCAATTGGGACACTATATCTATAGGGCAGGGAACAGGGGTAAAGTACAGGAGCCAGATATTGAGTTATGGCTGGGGTGAGCGTTGGGGGGGGGGGGGAGCTAAATTATCTAGTGAACTGGTTAAATCCACATTGTTAGGTCTTTACAAAAAGTAGAGAGGGTGGGCGCTAGACTAATCTCCCTGGGGAGAGAGTTCCAGAGCCAGCAGGCCACCACTGAGAAGGCCCTTGGCCATGGAAACCCTCTTCTGAACATACTTGCCAACAAAACCCCATAATAGGGTCGCCATAAGTTAGAAATGACCTGAAGGCGCACAACAAAAATAAGTGTTGGACTAGATCAGTGTTTCTCAAACTGTGCTCCTCCAGGTGTTTTGGACTTCATCACCCAGAAATCCCAGCCAGTTTACCAGCTGTTAGGAATTGTGGGAGCTGAAGTCCAAAACATCTGGAGGAGAACACTTTGCGAAACTCTGGATTAGATGATATTTTTGGTCCTTTAAGTCATTTAATAAATGCAACAAAACAAAATAAGATAGAGGATGTAATGATAAGAGTTCTGGACTGAAAACCAAAAAATCTGGATAAAAGTTTGTCCTGAGCCATGGAACTCACTTGGTACTTACGAGGGCGGGTCAATAAGTCAGTGACGTTTTGAATGAAACACAGGTTTTTGGATAAAAAATCATTTTATTTTTCAACGTAGTCTCCTTTGAGCTCTATACACTTTGTCCAACATTTCTCCAATTTTTTGGAGAAAGAACATTTTTCTTGGCCAAATGCGGTCGTTTTTTTTTCCAAATCTTCATTGAATCGACCCAATAAGTTGGCATAATATTCGCCATTGATTGTTTTAACCTTTTAAGGTAGTCAATGTGGATTATACTGCGTGCATCCCAAAAAACGGTCGCCATGACTTTATTGGCTGACAAACCCACCTTGGCCTTCTTTGGCGCCAATTCACCCCGAGAAACCCACTGTTTTGGCTGCTGTTAAGTCTCTGGTGTGTTGTGGTGGATCCACGTTTCTTCCACGGTCACGAAATGGCGCAAAAACTCATCCATATTGCGGTTGAACAACGCCAAACACTCCTGCAAAATTGTCACACGATTGCATTTGTGGTCGATTGTGAGTAAACGTGGCACCCATCTTGCGGAAAGCTTTCTCATACCCAAGTGATCATTTAAAATTGAAACCACCGAGCCATGTGAGATGCCTATGGCTTCCACAATCTCTCGCATTTCAATCTCCGATCGGCCAATACCATATAGTGAATTTTTCAATTGTTTCGGGTGTAGAAACCTCAACTGGGCATCCGGAACGTTCAGCATCTTCCGTGCTTGAATGGCCACAATGAAATTCAGTAAACCATTTTTTTTACCATTGAAATGGATGGTGCAGAGTCCCCATCGTATTTATCAAGCTTAGACTTGGTTTGAGTGATTTTTTTCAGGAAAAAAAAATGCTTAATGAGCACATGAAATTCACTTTTTTCCATTTTCTCCTCAAAACTCATGGTAGCCTGCTATCAATGGCTGTCAAACACAAACTAAATGACGCAGCTTGACAGGAGCAGTGTTGCCCTTTCAGTTAAGAGGCGGGAAATTAAAAAAAGTCACAGACTTATTGACCCGCCCTCATAACTTGAGCTGGGATTGTTATTAAAAATTAAAATGGGGAGGAGTACGGTAGTTAACAAAGCAAATCAACAAAATTGGGCGACCTGATTCTCTGCTACCTTCTTAGAAATAACACTTTGAAAGTTTCCTTCCTCCCACAAAAATCAACGTGAATAGGTTTCCACTTGCATGGTGAATGTGTTGCAAAATCCAGACAGTCAGCAGTAGAATTGATGCCGATGTCCAGTCAGTATTAATTACATGGCTGTCTTGGAACTGGACATTCTTATGTGGAAATGCAGTTAGTTTGCCAGACAGGAAGAGCAAGTCTATCAACCCAAGTGCCACCGTATTGAAGAGAGAAACAGAACAAAAATATTAGTGTTGACAACACCGTCTAATGGGCATGCTGGTTGTGGAATTCTGAAAGTTTTGGTCAAAAATGTAACTTAATAAACTTGGGTTTTTCTACACTGACCAAAAAATAAATTTCTTTAGCACCACATGTTCCTGATCTGCATTGACCCAGCAGTATAGCCATTAATTATTATTATTATTATTATTTTGTCGTGTCAGGAGTGACTTGAGAAACTGCATGTTGCTTCTGGTGCGAGAGAATTGGCCATCTGCAAGGACATTGGCCCAGGGGATACCTGGATGTTTTTGATGTTTTACCATCCTTGTGGGAGGCTTCTCTCATGTCCCCGCATGGGGAGCTGACAGAGGGAGCTCATCCACACTCTCCCATTAATACCACACTCACTATACACATTGTAGTGAGATCTCCATAACTGGTTACACATTTCCCCCGTTGAACACGCCTCACAGTTAGGGACAGTCTATATTTCGAATTTCCCTATCATTTCTGTGAATACCGTATTTTCCGGCGCATAAGACGACTGGGCATATAAGATGACCCCCAACTTTTCCAGTTAAAATATAGAGTTTGCGATATACTCGCCGTATAAGACTGCCCCTCTTCCAACACACACAAAATAAAAAAATTTAAAGCACAAGATTTGATATGGTAATTTTCCTATTACCGTACCTCCTTTTCTGCCTCTCAGATCTCACACATGCGCACCTGCACCGCTTCACTGCAGTCTTCAGGAGTGAGATCTGAGAAGCAGAGAAGGAGGTAATAGGATACAAGGGCGGGCCAGACAGGTAAAAGAGGCGTGTTTTTCTGGGCTGAGAGCCACTCTATCTCTTTTTTCCATACCCCGGGTGCCCCGGACGCCTGCAGCTTGCTCCACTCTTCACTTACACCTTCTCAGTGAGGAGCCTCTTCACCTCATCATCGGGACCGCATTAAGTCCACGAACCCTGATGAATGGATTTTCTTCTACTGTACTTGTACACCATCATCCTTGATGCTTTCAGTCACAGTCTCTGCACCTATGAGGTCCCCTGGGGGTTGTGGGGGTGAGAAAGGTTTTGCCCTCCCTTCTGCTTGAGATCCCCGTAGAAATGGTGGAAATAAATAAATTTGAGCTCCCCACCACCACCACCACCATATGCGGCAACCACAGATTCTCCAATCCGGAATGGAAGTTTCAGGACCCACTTTATAAGACGACTCCCGGCATATAAGACGACCCCTGAGTTTTGAGAAGATTTTCTTGGGTTAAAAAGTAGCACCTGAAAATACAGTATATATCTTTTGTATCACATGGGGAGTGCACTAATATGGTATACTGACATGTAATAATATTTATTTTTATTTGTTGCATTTTTATCCCGTCCTTCTCAACCCCCGAAGGCGGACTCTGAGCGGCTTACATTGAGCCCCATTTAGAGGCTATTTCAACAGCTACAATAAAATCAAGACATATACACAACATAATAAAACATCATAATTAAAATTAGATACAATCATCTGTTGTAGTTGAGCAAACTGAGCCTGTAGTTGCTACAGGTGGTCCGACAAATACTTTAGGAGCCTACCAGTGATGATACTTTTGAGGGGTTTGATGTAGAGTTAACTTCAGAAGAGAGTGATACCGAGCTGGACTCAGCACTGGTGCAAGATGTCAGGGATGTGATAAATGCTGAGTCCAGCGAAAGCTCCTTTTTGGCTTTTCGAGTGACCCTGCCAGCGGCCTAGTGGGGATGGTGAATCGGACTGGGGTCCTTTAACTGCTCAGCAAAGGTGGGAAGATTGGAGGAACACACCCAGAGCTGCAGCTGAGGGGAATGGGGCAGAGTTGGGTGGGGCGTCTGATGACTCTGATTTGTAAGGGTATTGAAGTAAGGCCTGGGGATTTGGGACTCTGCGGTCGGCCCAAGGTGTTGCTGGTGGGTTGCTGGTTCTTGTATTTGGTGCTCTTGTTTCTTGTATCGCAGTTCCTGATTCCCAGCAAGCTGTGAGTATTGGGCTGTTTTCCATGCTGGGTTCTGGGGGAGCTGCCATGGCAGCTCTAGCTGAAAATGTTGTATGTTGGGGGTTTGGGGTTTTAATGTGTGTTTTTATGTTTAGTGACTACCGCGTTTCGTTTGGGCTTTACCTGTGTTGCTGTGAGTGTCTGTCCCTTAATTGGTATCGTATATGGGTGGAGGGGAGTTGCTGGGATGCGGGCTTTGATGTGTTTGTTTGTATACTTAGCTCCTGGAATTGGAGAAGCACTCCTTTCCTTTTCTGGACGGTCTTCACATCGCAACAGACTTCAAGCCGAATAAAGCCAGGACTTCAAAAGACGGACGTCTTCATTGTTTTTGTTTTACAGGGCTTTTTTGTGGGTTCCTTTTATGCCGGACTGTGGCTGTGTTTTTGTTCAAAATAAACTGTAAATACTTTTACTAGCTTGGCGTGTCTTTGAGCCATCTGTGGGGGTTTTGACATCATCAGTTAAAAGACATAAACCAGCCTCGTCAGTCTTAACATCAATCCAGTTCATCCCTTTAAAGTGCTGCTGCTTCTATTGACCAAACGTAGTCAAAAGAGGGATACAAACACGTAGTCAAATGGCATTGAATTGTTTATAAGTAAGGAAATAGTATCATCCAAAAGCCACACAGGGCTGTGGTATATATGAAATCAAAACGTGAATAGTGTGCGCCAATGCGCTAGTAATAATAAGGTGTCCAAAGGAAAGAAGGGGTAGATACCCCAAGGTTAGTCCATGTCCAATGTTCAATACATCCAAATGGAAAACCAAAGATGGAGATAAGCCCACTGTGTAGAAAAAGGAAATCCGGGCTAAAACACCCAAACCGGGTGTATTTGTAATCCACAAAGTAGGCTGGTATGCAGGCCGACGAGGAGACGTTTGTAAAGGATCCAACACTCGTTTCGACCCAATACGGGTCTTTCTCAAGGCCAAAATAGTCCCATCAAGAGGTAATCATGGTCATGGCTGGACTTGCCTGTAGCAAAACCATATAGATAGATAGATAGATAGATAGATAGATATATATATATGTCATGATAGCAGTAAATACAGATACATGATAAGGACACTCAGTATCCAAAATGCAACCAAAAGTTATCCAAAACATATGAACGAGGTACATCATAAACACAGTATTTAGAGAAACATATGATAGCCATAGTGCTAATATGAGGGTGTAGCATAATATGGTAGTAACAATAATCAGATGATAAAGCGGGCAGGAGGACGCTCACCAAACAAGAGGAAATCACTCCGTAGCAGAGTCCAGGGCGTGTAGCAAAGGACCCAAAGTAAAAGAGGGTTTAAGTAGAATGGAGAAGGAAAGCACAACAGGTGATGTGGCTATTGACCAAACGCCTGGTCCCAAAGCCATGCCTTTACTTTCTTCCGGAAAGTTAGGGAAGATGTCAGCTGGGAGTGTGTTCCCTAGGTGGGGAGCCACTGCCGAGAAGGCCCTGTCCCTTGTCTCTGCCAGGCGCATTTGAGCTGTTGGTGGGAGCAAGAGCAGGGCCTCCCCAGATGTTCTTAGCTTTCGAGATGGGACATGGGGCGGATACGTTCGGACAAGTAAGCTGGGCCAGAACCAGAAGTATTCATATATATGCACTTTCTTAAAAAAAGTTGACCTGGGAAATAACTACTTTCTGGCAGGCATGATGATGTCCTACCAACCCGTTCTTGGCACCCATAACTCCTCCCTGCAACTTCCCAGTGAAGCCATATTTCTAGGAGAACTGGCTGTGCACACGCGCACATGCGCACGCGCACACATCTAGATTTTCTTGATAACTGCAGGGTAAAAGGTACAATTTTAGAAATTGGATCAAAGCCCCAAGAACTGCATTACAAGTTAATTGTCAAGACGTTGTCTATCAGGCTTGTAGTGCCTACAAGGTAAGTATGATTCTTATTAATCTGTGTAGACAAGGCCCGCAATACATCTGAAATGTGTTTTGAAACATACGGACAACAGTAACCTTTCCATCAACCTTTTGCATAATATTCACTGCTATTCTTATGTTTCTCCAGTGTATATGGAAATTGCACTCTGATGCAGAAAGGCTTCCACGAACTCCTGCAGTTATGATTGCTGCCAATGTTTTTTTCCTGTGTTGACATCTGCTGACGCCTCATTCTACCAAGAGAGGCTTCAGACAAGTTCTCTCATAATGTCTGCCAGCGTTCTATTTATTTGTTTGCATTGCCTAAGAGCAAGTGTCTCCGTTGGAAACATCTCATATAGATAGCACATTTTCACTGTCAGTGTCTGCTTCAGTTTGGAGAAGAATACAAACATAATTGTTTTGATACTACTAAAAGGTCTGGGCAAAAAAGTAGCACCAGAACATCGCTAAAGATTTTCTCAATCTGGTGCCTACCTATTATTTTGGTCTACTACTCACCGCAACTTTAGACTACATGCTAGACCAGTGATTTTCAACCAGTGTGCTGTGGAACACTAGTGCGCCGTGAGGGATCATCAGGTGTGCCATGGGAAATTACAGTGTAGAGAGAGAAGGAAACTTCAGTCAGCAGAAATGAGGCTTTCCTGGCCGAAGCAGCAATGCCAGCCAGCCTGGTTGCAGTCAGGGAGAGCCCTTGGCGTCCAGAACTTTCCTCCCTCCCTCCTCTCTCTCTCCCTCCCTCCTTCCTTCCTTCCCTCTCTCTGTGCGCCAAGGGCTACCTGGCCAGGCTGCGGCTCCTCCTGCTTCCTAGCTCCGGAAGCAAGGAGGAGGAGAGGGAGGAGGAGTCCATGGGATCTGGCCCATCCGACCCCACTCCCGGAGGCTCAAGGTGAGGCTTTCTGCCCTCTAGCCCCTCCACGCCAGGGAAGGGGATCAACCCTTCATCTCCTGGCCTCTCCTGGCTGGGCTCCAGTTTTGCTGCAGAGCAGAGCAGAGGCTGGGATGCGCAGCTCCATAGCCCAGCTTGGTTCCTTCCCGATCTGGCCCCAAGGTGACAGCAGGGAAGCCGAAGGGACGCGGGGGGGGGGGAGGCACTCCTGGGGGGGCTGACCCTTTTTCGGGAAGGAGAGCTGGGGTGGTGATGGCTGCGAGCCTCCGCAGCAGTTTGTTCCGAGGCTCGAAGCCGCCCCGTGTGCTCAATTCCTATTCGTCCTGCTCAGCCGAGCCCGCATGTGCTTCTGCCACTCAGCACAGCCCTCCCCTGTGGGACGGTGATGGAGGGGGGGCAGGAGAGGGGTTTGGCGGAAGCAGTGGCGTCACAAAGGGGGAGGGTGTCATTTTGGTTGGTGGTGTGCCCCAAGATTTTGTAAATGTAAAAAATGTGCCGCGGCTCAAAAAAGGTTGAAAATCACTGTGCTAGACTAACTCAAGTGTTGTGAACCTGCACTTTTAGAGGATTACAGGTCAGTGAAGACTAGCCTGGGCAAAAAATATATCCTTATCTAGACTAAGATACAATGAGCAGAAACAGCTGTATAGATTAGCTGGTTTGATCAAACTGAATTCCATCTGTTCCTATATTTCCTGTAGAGCAGGGGTGCTCACACTTTTTCAGCAAGGTCCAGAAATGTAAAACGTGTAACTATTTTCTTATGTATTTATTTATATTTATTATTCATTTTTATGTACCACTCCTTCCAGCAGGCTCGGGGCAGTTTACATAAAATGAAGTTATAAAACATTAACATTTCAATTTAATAACAACAATATAAAACAGAGCATAAAAATACATCCAACCACCCCATTTCTCCCACACTGCCATATTACCCCACATATTATCAGCCAGAATGTAAAGAGAGGCTTTTGAACTGCAAGGCCATTTAATACTCAGCAAGGTAAACAAAGGGGCATGCAAAAATACATCCAACCACCCCATTTCTCCCACATTTCCATATTCCCCAACATATATTTCTCAAGGAACAAAGCAAGCAGAGAGGCTTTGGAGCTAAAAGGCCATTTTTAAACATTAAAAATAAACAAAGAGACATGCCACAAAACAATCAAGCACCCACCCCAAAGTAAAAAGACCGACCTTTGAGATGCGGTAAGGAAATGACCCCAAAGCATCCTTCTTCTTCTCCTCCGTCATTGCTCCTATTTCCACGGTGCCAGCATGCGTGCCGCCTCCAAGAGGTCACGAGAAGTCCGAGAGGCAGAATGGGCGCTTCTTCTGCGCATGCGCGCGGGGCCAGCCATGCATCGCGTCATCCAGGCCCGCCCCTTTGGTCTCCTGCGACTCTGAGTGGCTGGAGAAGGACGGAGGAGGAGGAGGAATCCAAAAGAGGGGCCCATCCTGCCTCTTGGACTCTGGACGGAGCTTTTGGAGGCAGCGAGCAGCAGGCGGGGGAGGAACGACGGAGGACTTCTTTGCAGCGTGCAGGGCGCGTGAAGAGGACCAACAGCAAAAAACCTGGTCAGGGGCCTGAAGATCACCAGGATGAGGCCCGAAGATCACCCTGGTGATCCCGATCACCATTCTGAGCACCCCTGCTGTAGAGTCTGGAAAAGTTATTCTATGACCACTACCCCTTGCCTTCCAACATCTTTCCACCCAGTTGTTTTGAACGATTATTTCCAGCTTGTGTGGCCAACAGTAGGGGATGATGCAGCTGTATCCCAAAACATTTGAAAGGCCCCAATTTGGGGAAGGCAACTATGCAGATAGTGAACTGATTTGTTGTAGTTGTGTGCCTTCAAGTTATGACAATCCTAAAGCTATAAAGGGGTTTCTAAATAAAAATATCGAAATATAGTAGGAGGAGAGAGTGTGGTTCAGCCACAATCACCCAGTGAGTTTCTGTGGCCAAGCAAGGAATTGAACCTTTTTCTCCAGTCTTAAGTCCAACACTTAAACCACTGCATCACACTGGCTCTTGGTAAACTGATTCGCTGAGTGAACTTCTATACGTGGAACATTTTGCACACAAAAGAATGGCATCATAAGGTGTGAGAAAACCCCCAACATTGCAGAATGATTTTTTAAAGTAAAGGTTTAGGAAGAAAAAACAGAACTATGGGAACTGAATATGCCAAGGGAGGGTAGAAGAAGAGGAGGAAGAAGAAGAAGAAAAGAAAGGAAGTGGGGAACGAGAAAGTATCGTTATGGGGAGGAGGAAAAATGAGAGCGGTGCTACTCCCAAATAATAATAATAATAATAAGCTGCTTTTTGCTGATGCTGCTGCCCTTGTTGCCCACACAGAAGCAGCCCTGCAGCACCGAACATCTTGCTTTGCAACAGCTGCAGAGCTGTTTGGGCTGGAAGTCAGCCTGAAGAAAACGGAAGTCCTCTACCAGCCCGCATCGCAGGAAGAGCACCACCATCCCCACGTCAGCATAGGCAAATCTGTGCTTAAGTACGTTCAGCAGTTCACCTACTTGGGAAGCATCATCTCTTCAGATGCCAAGATTGATAAAAAGATAGATCACAGATTAGCAAAGGCATAGAGTGCATTTGGAAGGCTTCACAAAAGAGTCTGGAGTAACAAGCACCTGAGGCAAAGCAACAAAATCAGTGTGTACAGAGCTATCATACTGTCTATTCTCCTCTATGGGTCTGAAACATGGGTCACCTATCGCCAACACCTACGACTCCTCGAACGCTTTCATCAGCACTGTCTTCGCACAATCCTAAATATACACTGGACTGACTATGTGACGAATGTTGCTGTCCTTGAGCAAGCAGGGATCACCAGCATTGAAGCCATGCTATTGAGAACATAGCTGCGCTGGGCAGGGCACGTCTCTAGAATGGAGGATCACTGCCTCCCAAAGATACTACTCTATGGTGAACTCGCCATGGGTCGGTTCAAGAGAGGCACCCCCAAAAAGAGATATAAGGACTCCCTGAAACAATATCTCAGGCTTGGCCAGATTGATCACCAAAAATGGTCCATCCTGGCCTCACATCGGGAGGCATGGAGATGCACTATCCACAATGCTGCGGTCTCTTTCGAGAAGACACGCCTAATGGGTCTTGAAGAGAAACCACAATGCAGGAAGAACCGCAACTTAGAAACAACATCACCCAAGGAGACTTTCTGCTGTGCTTTCTGCAACCGAACTTGCCTATCTCAGATTGGCCTTTTTAGTCATCAACATGCTTGTAAAAAGCGTGGGATGAGTCCTTCCTAAGAATCTTCATTCGCGAAGTAATGCCAAGAGAATAATAATAAGTGTTCGACTTGTGATTCAAAATCCTTATGTATATCTCATTTGCTGTGACATACTGCGTTCTTGTGTCAGTAAAATAATAATAATAATAACAACAACAACCCTGCCTCCCTCTCCCCGAAGGGACTCGGGGTGGCTTACAAAGGGACATACCCAACAAAATAGGTTTAAAAAAGCTTCAAAAATCAAGCAATATCAAATATCAATAAACATAAAATCAGTCAGCATTATAAAAATGATTAAAAGCTATCATGTCTGAGCAAATAAAGTGCTGGGTTCGGTTCATAATTACTAAGTGCAATGAATCCTAAGAAGAGCCAGGGAAAGTGCCACTCCCCTCCCCATGAAATTTCAATAAGAACCCCCTCCCCATGGGATTTTGATTCACTCCTCAAATTTTTAGCAATGTAGCAACTTAAAACTTAATTATGGCATTTAGATGTACAGCGGAACCTCGACTTAAAAGCCTCCCAACTTAAGAGCTTTTTGAGTCTAGAGCCGTTGCTTGGCCTGGGTTTCACTATGACATACAAGCAGCATTTTGAGTTAAGAGCTAGCACCAGAGGGAGTGCTAGCGCCAGAGTACAGGACTTTAGGGCTTCAAGGGAGCAGCCTCTGTGCCTCATGTCTCCCGCTCTTGTCTGCTTTGGAAGATTACTGTCTGCTATGCTCTTGTCTGCTTTGGGAGATTGCTGTCCACTTTTGCTATTGTCCATTTTGAGAAACTTTGGATTAGTTGATTTTATGTGGTTTTTATTCCTGGTATGTTTGGCTTCATGAAGAGAGAGAGAAGGAGAGAGAGCAAGAGAGGAAGGGAGGCTGGAAGGAGAACCATATGAAAAAAAAAGATGCTTCTACCTTTTCACTTTGTACTTTTACCAACTTAAAGTTGATCTTTCTTTTGCAATTGTTCCATGTGAATGTGCATTTATACATTATTTGTTATTTATAACAAATAATTTTATAAATAACAAAGAAGTTGGGGTGGTGGTTTTGCCCCCCCCCCCAAATGGATTAATAGCATATCAACGCATTTCAAAGAGAAAAATTGCTTTGAGATGAGAATGTTTTGAGTTAAGACCTCAATCACCGGGAAGCACCAGGCTAAGTGTCAGCTGCATAAGATCTCTCTGACCATGAGTTTGAGGCCTGCACGGGTCGAGGTGGGTGCTCGACCTTAAGTGTAGCCTGCTGTTGACCTTTGCAGCTTGAATGACAGTTCATTTGTCAAGTAGGAGATAAAAAGTACCACATTAAGTGGGGAAGCAAATTTTGACTGAATTATGAGGCCATTAAAGAATAGCTGAGGTTTGCGGAAGAACAACAAGGGACGCTGGAAGGAAAACGCTGAGAGGGATGAGGAGTGCGTCAGCTCCCCCTGGTGGCCAGAAGTTTGCCAGAAGTTTGCCTCTGTTCGCGCGATGACTCCAGAGGCTTTTGCAGCGGTGCTGGAACCCTTGGAAGTCCCTGGAGGATCTCTGTCAGATCTGGTTGCCAGATGGGATAGTGTGCTCTCTAGGGCCATTGATCAGATAGCCCCAAGGCGCCCCTTTCGCCCAAGGAAAACCTGCTCTCCATGGTTTACAACACATCTGAAGCAGCTAAAACACCGTAAGAAGCAACTCGAGTGCTCCTGGCGACGAAAGCCGTGCGTGGAAACCAGAGCTGCCTATAGAGTCCAGCACAACTTATACGAACTCGAGATCAAAAAGGCGAAGAGATCCCACAACGCAGCCCAGATCTCTGCTGCGGGCTCTCACTCGGCGCAGATTTTCAAAGTTGTCCGGAGTCTCCTCGCCCCCCCTCAAAGGGGACCTAACAACTCGGCGCTAACAGCTGACGACTTCCAAAGACACTTCATTGGAAAAATCGCGGCCCTTCGGAAGGACTTACCATCGATCCCCGAGGCGGACGGCTTGAGGTCCCAGCCCCCCATCCGGGCAACCGGTCAGCATCTCTCAGAGTTCAGCCCCGTAACAACGGAGGAGATGAGAAAGCTGGTGACCGGGGCGAGAGCAACGACCTGCCCAACGGATCCCTGCCCTTCTCATCTAATCAAGGCCAATACTGACATCCTGTCCGGTGCCCTGAGGGATCTGGTGAACCTCTCTCTTGAAACAAGTGCCTTTCCGGACTCCCTGAAAGAGGCGAGAGTCACCCCCCTCCTGAAAAAGACATCGCTCGACCCCGAGGTCCTTGCTAACTACCGCCCGGTAGCCAACCTACCCTTCCTGGGCAAGATCCTTGAACGTGCAGTAGAAAGCCAAATCCGGGTCTTCTTAGACCAATCCGGGGGCCTGGACCCGTCCCAGTCGGGCTTCCGCGCGGGCCACGGAGTGGAGTCCGTTCTCGTGGCAATCACTGATGACATCCGTCGGCAGCTGGATCGGGAGGCTCTGCAATCCTAGTCCTCCTGGACCTTACGGCGGCCTTTGATACCGCCGACCACGACCTGCTTCTCCACCGCCTGGCGGCCTCTGGGATCCAAGACAGAGCTCTGGCCTGGCTGGAATCGTTCCTGCGAGGCCGCTCGCAGCGGGTCGAGTGGCAGGGTCAAGTCTCCCCGAAAAACGAATTGGAGTGTGGAGTTCCTCAGGGTGCCATTCTATCTCCCACCCTCTTTAATATCTACATCCAGCCCCTGGCTAATATTGCCAGGAGCCACGGGTTCTCCTGCTACCAATACGCAGACGACACGCAGCTGCTCTTGAAGCTCGACCCTGGGTCATCATCAGTACCGGACAGTTTCAGCCTAGGACTGAGGCGGTGGGCGAGCTGGCTCAGAGCATACAGACTCAAGATCAACCCGTCTAAAACGGAGATCCTCTGGCCTGGCTGTCCCGTCCCCGCCCACCACTTCCACTCTTCGAGGCGAGCCCCTGGCTCCAGCCCGGCGGTGAAAAACCTGGGAGTCATCCTGGACGAAAATCTCACGATGGAGGCCCAGATCCAGGCTGCAGCTAAGGGCGCTTTTTTCCATCTTCGTAGGGCCCGCCGATTGGCCCCCTACCTCCCACCAGAGGCCTTGAGAACAGTGGTCCATGCCACCGTCGTCTCACGCCTCGACTACTGCAACGCCCTATACGTGGGCCTCCCCCAGACAACAACTAAGAGGCTGAAACGCATCCATAACGCCGCTGCCAGACTCATCACTGGGTCATCAGTGAGGGATCACATCTCTCCCATTCTCAAAGAACTTCACTGGCTGCCCCTAGAGTCCAGAGCTCTCTACAAACTCCTGGTGCTCACCTATAAAGCCCGGCACAACATTGGGCCTTCTTACCTGAGTGACCGGTTGACAGCCCAATCCAGTGAGAGGCCAGCACGTTCCATCAACGGTGACCGCCTGACTACTCCTGGAGTGCGGGAGGCTAGACTGGCGGAAACCCGGCGGAGAGCTTTCTCCGTCGCGGCCCCTTCAACTTGGAACTTACTGCCGCCCGCCCTTAGAGCCTCTCCGACTCTATCTGGCTTCCGCCCAGCCTTGAAGACCTGGCTCTTTCGCCTAGCGTTCGGGACTGGCTCGGCACCCTGACCCACTCGAGCCACCCCCCCCCCCCTGTTCATATTCCTTGTTTTTAATCTGTTGCACATTGTTCACCCTAGGGTTTTAATTGTTGTAAGTCGCCCGGAGCACCGCTGGTGGAGGGCGACTCACAAATATTAAAGTATTATTATTATTATTATTATTATTATGTTCATCTAAATATGTCTAAATATGCATATATATGCTGAACTGCAGGGATTGTCTGCAAGTATGTGTACTGTAATCTGCTCTGAGTCCCCTTCGGGGTGAGAAGAGCGGAATATAAATAAAGTAAATAATAAAAAATAATAAATAAATCAGTCATGGAATGAATTAATTCAAGGTATCACTGTATGGTTTGGGCATCCCAAGAAGGGGCCGGAGAGATAGCACAGTGGTAACAACAGCTGTGTTGCAATCTGAAGGTTGCAAGTTCGATTCCCGGGCTGGGTTGGACACCCAGCTGTGAGCCCTGTCCACTGCACCCTTCAGAATGTAGCCAGATGGAAAGATCCTTCTAATTGTACAAGTGTCTGCACCTGTTTGTCTGTTTGTCTGTTTGTCTGCACAACTGTATTGTAATCGTATGTCAATCCGGCAGGGACTGTCTGCCATATGTGTAATGCAGTGTTTCCCAACCAGTGTGCCGTTGCACATTAGTGTGCCAGGAGCGATCATCAGGTGTGCCGTGGGAAATTGGAACCTCCAATACCCTTTCTTCCCCCTCCTGCCAAACACTTTTTCTTCTCCACTCAGGCTCCCTTCTTCCCAGCCTCGCTCTGCTTGCTTTGCCTTGCTTTGCTCACGCTGCCGCTTCTGCGGGAGGGGGGAGAGAGGAAGACGTGACCCATGCGGGCGCTACTGTGCAGACTCGCCCCACATCTTCCTCCCTCCCCTCCACAGTGCTCTCTGGATATAGGTGAACTACAACTCCAAAACTCAATGCCCACCAAACTCTTATAGTATTTTCTCTTGGTTATGGGAGTTCTGTGTGGGAAGTTTGATTCCATTCCATCATTGGTGGAGTTCAGAATGTTCTTTGATTGCGGGTGAACTATAACTCCCAGCTGTTGAGCAAGACCTTCATGTGTGTCTTTCTGCCATTCCTGCCAGGATATCTATGTTGTGTTCATTGAAACAGGCCCAGGTTTCACACTGAGTGTATAAATACATTTAAAAACATATTAACTAAATGTATTACTGTGTTAGAGTGTCATTTTGGTTGGTGGTGTGCCCCAGGATTTTGTAAATGTAAAAAATGTGCTCAAGAAAGGTTGAAAAACACTGGTGTAATGTAATCCGCACTGAGTCCCCTTCGGGGTGAGAAGAGAGGAATATAAATAAAACGAATAAGGTGAAGTACCTCGGGGTGAACTTGGCTCCAAAAAACTCTAAATTATTTAACAACAATTATGGAACAAAGTGGAATGAAATCAAAAAAGATCTCACCAACTGGTCAAAACTGAACCTGTCATTCTTAGGGAAGGTGGCGTCCATCAAAATGATGGTGCTCCCAAAATAAATTTTCTGTTTGCATCACTCCCCATTATTAGGAAAGACATGCAATTCAGCCAATGGGATAAAGACCTCTCCAAATATATATGGAGAGGGAAAAAGCCGAGGGTAAGGTGGAAAATCTTACAACAAGCAAAAGAAAAGGGAGGCATAGGCCTCCCGAACTTCAAACTCTATTTCGAGGCCAACTGTTTGAACTGGCTGGGGGAGTGGTGCAGGCTAAAGAATGACAGGCTACTTGACCTGGAAGGATTCGATCTACGTTATGGATTCCATGGATACTTGCATTACAACAAACTCAAGGTCGACGCCAACTTCAAGAATCACAGTATAAGACATACTCTGATAAAGACCTGGATAAAGTATAAAAAAAACTTTGGGGCAAAAACTCCTCTGTGGTTGTCCCTGCTAGAAGCTTTTAAGATCCGTCAGCTTGACAATAGGAAATGGTTGACATACAATGATATTCTAAAATGGAATGGAAATAGATATGAACTAAGGCCAAAATCACAGATAAATATGGATAAAGAATTAGACTGGTTCCCCTACCTCCAATTAAGGGAAAAATTCAAAGAGGATGAAGGGAAGGGATTTGAAGAATCAAAAAATGAGATCGAAGAGATTATCTTCGACGAAAAACCAAAAAAGGTGGGTAGAATCTATAAAGTACTACTAAAGTGGAATAACGAAGGAAAAGGGGAAGAGAACTATAAAAAACAATGGTCACGGAACATAGGCTACAAAATTAGTGAGGCCACTTGGAGTGAAATTTGGAAAAAGAATGTCAACATTTCCTGTTGTTATAGCTACAAAGAAAACTGGACTAAACTGATCTACAGGTGGTACCTAACTCCAAATAAATTATCGAAAATATATAGAAATTCCAATCCAGACTGTTGGAATTGTAAAAAAAAGAATGGAGGTACTTACTTCCACTTATGGTGGTTATGCCCTAAGGCAGATAGATTTTGGAACGGGTTACACCGAGAACTGGAAAAACTGCTCAAAAAGGAAATGGTGAGAAGCCCAGATTTATTCCTGCTCGGAATTGTGGACCCCTCCTGGGACATTAAGGAAAGGCGAACATTCATCTTGGCGGCTACGGCAGCCAGGATGGTATATGCAAAACATTGGAAGTCCCAGGAGGAGCCCACCATAGAGGAATGGCAGCTGAAGCTAATGGATACAGTCCATATGGAAGCTCTGACGGAGGCCCTGAGGGAGGAGGGGCAAAAAGGAGGGGCAAGGGAATCTGCTACCATCTTGTAATGCTCAGAGTGGGTTAACGTTTAAGTTTGTCTCCCTTAAAACTCAGGCTGCAACGGCAAAAAGGGCTAAGCTATGGCGTAACCAAAGACTGTGCAACCAACCGCAAAGTCAAGATGGAAAAATCAATAACACCGTCCAACCTTCGGATCACTTTCACGCAGTCACTAACTTTATTGCACTCTTGAACCTTCTCACGCTATCTCTTCTCTTTCAAATGGTCTCTATTCTGTTTCTTTATACCCAGAGACATCAGTGCTGGGGAATACACGCGGACTGACTTGGAGGAAACCTCCCTTGGTTTTCTGTACTTGTGATTTTCTTTTAACTATTGTATAATCCTTAATAAAAACTTTATTAAAAAAATAAAAGTTAAAAAAAGAAAAAAGAAAAAGAAAGAAAGAGGGAATGCACAGTTGGGAATGTGAACATAGCAGATACAAGATTCTAGGTGTGAACACGTTTCTATGCCTCATTCTTTGCTATGCTAGAAATTTGAGGCCTGAAGGAAACTTTAATGAGTGTACATATGTTTGGAGAAGTCTTACCTGAGGAAGCAAAGCTTTCTTCTCCCCTCCCCATAGCTACAACTTTGGAGAGAATACTGGGACAGAGGAAGACATGGAATGGGGTCTCCTAGAAAAAAACAGGGCTCTGCTGGCTGTAATCTGAACAAGAATACACCATTGTAGGTCCTGCGTATAAGAATTTCAATAGCAATACAATACAAGAAACATCTTTGCTTCCTCTGATGTCCGAGCTTCCTGAGAATAATTGGCATGTTGTTCATATCTTTATACTTAGGATGTTTGAAAACCATCCCCCGTTACAAACTGGCACTTTTCTCCAGGAAGTAATCAAATTCAGAATACAATTTGAAAAACCTTGGCATTTGCTGCTTGATGAAATTATTCTTAACAAATTAATTCTTCTCTGTTTTTTTCCCTTCTTCATTAGACACTCATGACAGGTTTTCAATTTGCCAGCTGGAATATTTGCATAAGCTTCTGCTAGCTGGCTGTAAACACGTTGCAAGACTTACTGTTTATATGATACACTTAACTGAAGACAGTTCCTTTTGTGCAGACTGTTTGCTATTTTTGCTTCGTGACTGCACACTCAATCCTAAATATTGACATATCAAGATCCAAGGAAGCAGAGCGACATTGGCGAGGCACCAGTCAAAGGCTCGTGAAAGCCATGGGTTGCTCTCTGTTTATTCTTGTAGAAAACCTTCTGTCATGTCTGGAATTTGTTATTCCGATTTGTTAAATAGCAGCTGCAGGGAGGTAAGGATTGGTGCTCCCACAAAGGGGAAGTGGGTTCACATCTGGATCAGAGGAAAGACCAAATACAGTGTCTCTAATTTGTCCGTCAGCCTGTCAGAACAAGGATACAAGATGAGTCTGTGTCAAGAGTCCTCAGGTGCATGGCTGTCGTGTTTTGAAGCCTGGCGTTTCCTGAAGCAATAATGCAGATTTACCCAAAGCTTCAATAATGTAGGCTATATTCTTCTCCAGTCCATTCCCTTCCAGAGACATTTCCAAACCTCAAACAGAAACCTGGACCATCTATAATTAGCACACTTGATGAAAATTGTCTTATGATTGTTTATGTACGGGGACGCCAGCACGCCACACATTTGCCCTGAGGAAGTTTCGGGAACGAAACGAAACGGCCTGGAAAAGCTGGCTCCCAAAAGCGCTTTAGCCATCGGCAGCCTCCCTTCGTGGAGTCCTGTTACGTAGGTGCCTTCAGTCACTGCCGGAGCAAAGGTTCCTGCAGCTTCTATGTATCTACGCCTTGGATTTATACCGCATGGTTTTTGGATATTCCCTTCTATCTTCAATGGAGGTTTGATTTCTTCACCTTGGATATTATTATAGTGACAAACGGATTTTGATTTGTCCATTGCGGAGTATTTCTCTCTTTCCGGATACCTACTATGAACGGACACGTTGAGTAAGGTACTGGACCTTGGGTGCACATATGCAGCTGTGTGCCTTTGGGACACTTAACTTTTGAGACTTTTGGATATTTTTGATGATTATGACACACTTGTGATTATGGACATTGATGCTACAATTACCCCAGAGCAGGGCCATAGCCAGGATTTTGATTCGGGGGGGGGGGGGGGGGCTGAGACTGGGTGGAAGAGGGTCTACCCTAGCAAACCTTTTGTGTTGTTATCCCAATAATGAGCATGGTGATCAGATCATGATATGAATAAACATAACAGTTTAAATAATGTACCAGTAAGGCCTTTTTGCGGACCACCCTGAGAATTTCGGGGGGGGGGGGGCTGAAGCCCCCTTAGCCCCCCTGGCTACATGCCTGCCCCAGAGTGATGTATAACTTTTGAAATGCTATAATATATACATATAAACACGCTACAGACCTGATGGTCTTTGACGACCCCTCTGACAGTCCCCTCATGCTCTCCTCAGGGATTCTGGCCTCCAGGTTGAGAAACACTGCATTAGAAAGACAACATAATTCTGGATTTTTTGTAATACGTAGGAAGCCAAATAATACATCCCTGGGAGTCACATGTAGTATTTATTTCATTTATTTCTAACCTGCCCTTCTCTACCCCCGAAAGGGGGACTCAGGGCACTTTTTGCACTTGTTGCTGAGTGCAGGGGGGATACTTCTTTCCGGCCATCTTTTGCACATGTCGTTCATGACTCTTTGCCTATTTGGCCAAAGAGTCACATCCATGGATGCTTGTTTTGAAAGGGAAAAGAAAGGCCTACACAAAATGCTGATTTTAAAACTCAGCTTTGGCTCTGGTAAATGTCACAACCAAGGAGGGAGGGATGACCTATTACAGTATTTCTTTTCTACTGTTAAAAGTAAAATCCATACTGCTTTAATGAGTCCTATGAGGGTAGTTCATGATTATTTTATAAGTATTCACAAATATTTTATAAGGAAAATCAGAACTGAATCTTTAATGTTGAAGGGTGAAAAGGGGTGCCTTTGTTCAATCCGCTCACGTTCCTTGCTCCCTTTAAGTTTCACTTTATCCTCCATGACTGACTCCAGTGATTATTAGTCATAATGGCTATGCATTCGCTTGAGTACTAAACTATTAAAGGATATATGAGTTACAGGTGTCGCTTATCCAAAATTTTAATTTTGTATATCCTTAAAGTGTGTGAAGGGGAAATAGTGGAAATTTATAACTGGTATATAAATTAACTTTACAGCTCCAAAAAAAACTCTTCCTGGGGGATTGGATAAAGGTAGGAATGAAGAAGGAAATGATTATGGAAGAATTTAGAGAAATAAAATTGACATGGTTCCATTGTATACCATTAGAGCAATGGTTTAAAAATTGGCTAAAAAATAATAAAAAAGGACGTAAGGTTAACCAATTGGAACAAATAATACAAAATGGGAGCGATGTAAAAGAGCACGAAAACTTGAAAGGAATAACTAGTAAAGTATATAAGATAATAATTGAAATAAAGGAAGGAAAAACAGAAAATAACATCCTTAAGGAGGTTTGGGAAGAAGACTTAGGGATAAAAATAAAGGAAACAGAGTGGCAACAATTATGGAGACAAAGACATCTAAAAAATTTATCGATAAGGATTAAAGAAAATTATTATAAGTTAATATGGAAATGGTACCTTACACCAGTAAGAATAGCAAATATAAATAAAAACTACTCGAAAAACTGTTGGAGAGGATGCCAAGAAACAGGAACATACATACATATGTGGTGGCAATGTAAATATGTAAGCAAATTTTGGGCGAAAGTATTTAAAGAAATAGAAGATATAATGAATATTAAAATAGAAAGAAGTCCTAGTATAGCTTTATTATCATTATATAATAGTAAGCAATTGTAAAAAAAGGATAAAGATGCGATAACAAACCTATTAACAATAGCAAGACTGCTTATAGCAAGGAATTGGAAAAAAGAAATAAATATACAAATAGAGGAATGGTACAAGGAAGTATGGAAACTGGCAATAAATGATAAGTTAACATGTATATTAAAAGTAAAAAGAGGTATATGGAAACAAAGTGATTTTGATGAGGTATGGAGAAAATTTATTGAAAAAGGATTAGAAAAGGAAGAAGGAAGGTTACCTCCACAAGAAGAAATGAAATTTTGGACGAATGATATGTAAAAGCAATGGCTTGGGGAGGGGAGCACAGCGGTGAGGGATACAAAAATGTATAAGAAAAACATAATGGCAGATGCTAAAGATTGAAGTATTGTAGCTAGAAATGAATAACATGAATCTGCTGTAAATAGACATTGTATAATATTGTGTTGACAATGATAAAACAATAAAAATATTTTTTTAAAAAATAACTCTTCCAAGTTCTGCATTGAATGTTTGCCTTTTTTGTTTGTTGGAATCTGCCCTGAGTCCCTTCGCCGAGATAGGGCAGAATATAAATAAAGTATTATTATTTTATTATTTTGAAGCCCCCGGTGGTGCAATGGGTTAAACCCTTGTATCGGCTGAACCGCTGACTGAAAGGTCAGCGGTTTGAACCCAGGGAGTGGGGTGAGCTTCTGTCTGTCAGCTCCAGCTTCCCATGTGGGGACATGAGAGAATCCTCCCATAGGATGGTAAAACATCTGGGCATCCTCTGGGGAACGTCCTTGCAGACGGCCAATTCTCTTACACCAGAAGTGACTTGCAGTTTCTCAAGTCACTCCTGACATGAAAAAAACATATATTTATTATGATTATGGCTGGGAATGTGAGATCCACAGGAGCTCATATCATCTTCAAGTTGCTACAATATCCACTCTATTTTTCTTTGCTGCAGCAAACTGAAACAGCTACTTTTCAAGAAATTGTATGGTGAGACAAATCACCGAGGCAGTGAGCCACTCATTCAGAATTGCAAATTCTTTCCAAAGACAGCTCTGTCAATGATTAAAAGTGGATAGTAGTGATTATTACGTGCCTCGGGAGTAATGTAGCAAACATACAGCATGTTCCTATCTCATCATTCAAAAGGATCAGGTTTTTTTTTAAGATATACATTTTGAAAAGACAATGTTATCTTTCATTTTTGACTCTACTGTCGTTCACCACTTTTCAAAGCCAAGAGCGATTTCATTGCTTCTCTTTGCATTTAATAGGAACGTAACCGGCTTGCTTTCATTATTCTTGTTGCATTCCCAATTACTGCGGCATCGCTTTCTTCAGTGACCTTGAGCCTGTCATATTGATCAGTTCGCCAGTGATTATTTCAAAATGTCAGGAGTGGGTTCCTAGGAGTGACAGGGGAAACAACCCTTTAAGCGTGCGGCAATTCACGTGTTTTCTTTATCAGACCTGTAGGCAGTGGTTTATTTATTTGATTACATTCCTGTACTTATTACGGTGCTACAGAGACATTCCCTCTCACAGAATGAAGTCCATATGTCTAGGTACTTCAAAGGCAGATATATTCCGATCCATATGCAGACTCCCAGATTGCATCAACATTAAACAAAACAAGTAGCAGCTGGGACCTCTCACTCTCTGGCACAGATCCTTATAGGAAGCAGCATTCTTGGCTTTTCTTTGCAAACGAAGATTCAGGAAAGACTCATCCCACGCTTTCTACAAGCGCATTGATGATTTGGAGGTTGGATGTGTCCTTTAAGCCTGTGCAATGGACCTTTCTGGTGGAGCGCAGCATGCACAGAACTGGCCTCATCCTTTAAACCAGGGCTGTCCAACTTCTACGGGCCCAAAGGCCGGAATTCCGGTCACTGATCACCTGGGGGGCCGAAGGGTCTGCCTCCGCCCCTGGCTCCGCCCCCTCCCCAGCTCCGCCCCCACCCCTACCCAGCTCCTCCCCTTCCCCGGCTCCAATTTACTTACAATTGACCTTGAGTTGTGGAGTTGTAGTTCACTTCCATCCAGAGAGCACTGTGGACTCAAATAATGATGGATCTGGACCAAACTTGGCATGAATACTCAATATACCCAAATGGGAACACTGGTGGATTTGGGGGAATGTTTCCTAATACCTTTGAGTTATTTGAGTCCACATTCAAATTGGGACACACCAAAAAAAACCCAAACACCTCAATGCCGTTGCAGGGCTTGATGGGGCCTCCTTTCCCAGAGGCGGGTGGAGGAGGCCCAAAGAGCTCCCTCCCTCCCTGGAGGGAAAACAAGCCGCGGGGGCAGGCGCAAAGGAAGCCACGTTGCGCCCTGCATGCGGGGGAAGGCAGCACAACAAGGGGGAGGGGCGCGGAGGAGGGGAAGGAAGCGTAGCCAAGGGAACCGCCGATGAGGGACCCCTCCTCCCCCTCACCCAACGTCCCACTGTTTTTAGATTGATTGATTTGAGCCAGGCCCTTCCTTACCCATACTGCGAGAGCCCCGCCACAGGACCAAAGTGCCAACGCTGCCGCTGCCCCCGAAGAGCCTCGCTGGAGCCGAGGCCAAGCTCAGGCCGGGCGCGGCGGCTCTCCCATCCGCGGGGCGGGAAGTGAGGGCCCTCCACAGGAAGAGGACGGAGCCAGGAGGGGCTTTCCCTGCCTCCCTCCCCTCCTCCCTCCCTCTGAGGGAATGGGGGCTGGCCTGGAAGCAGCCGTGACGGAGGAGGAGGCGCGCACCCAGGCCGGCCACAAATCCCGCGGGACCCGAGATTTCGGCAGCTATCGCGAGACTATGCAGCCACAGACGGGATTTCAACCTCCCTCGAAATCCCGTCTGTGGCTGGTGTAGTCTCGCGATGCTTGTCTAAACCCGGAAGTAGGTTTTTAAAAAATTATTTTTAATTTGTATTTTATTAAAACAAGTTAGGGGGCCACAGGGAAGGGGTTTGGGGGCCGTGTACGGCCCCAGGGTCACCTGTTGGACAGCCCTGCTTTAAACCAAAGGTTCATCTGCCGGGGCCGAGCAAGCTTGGATGGTGGCAGCGAGGTCCGCAGGTCGTAGGTTTAGTTCGAGTTTCCTTCTCTTAGATGGTTGACCTTACAGGGTTAGACTAGCACCATCTCTCCGGGTTTAAAATTAGAGTTTTCCTTCTCTTTGGATGGTTGCCAAAAGGCTAGAGACGCCTTTTGACGCTCTTTGTCAGACCCTTCGGTTGTGACCTGTCTGGCATGGGAGGCCCTACCTATGACTATTATGCGACTGCCAGCATAGCTCACAACTTCATTAGGGTACGCAAGCCTCTCCCCCACAACAAGGGGGCGCCAACGGAGAGGAATAATATAATATATTGTACATACATATAATATTGATCATAATATTGTAATACAATATAATATTAATACAATATAAAATAATGATATTATTACATGTAACACATAGTGGTATTGTTAGGTTTAGTACAATATAGTAATATATAATACTAATATTGTGCTGTGCTAATAATATAATATATTGTGTGTACATATAACTTGTAAGCTGCTCTGAGTGTGTTGTGACCCAGCTATGGCAGCAATAAAGTCCGGGAGTAGAAAAGGATAACAAATGTTTATTTAACAAGACATGGGAGTTGGGCTAACAAAAAATAGCTTTTCGTCGGCTGGAGAAAAACCCACACTAAACCCAGGACCCCCAAACCAAAAAATGCCAGAGATAAAAAGAACTTCAAAGCAAATAGCAGACGTCCGTCTGTAGTCTCTAGTAGAGGAATGTTCAAGAAGCGAAGTCAGTCACCGGTCCGAGGTCGTCAGGTAGGAGAAAATCAATCAGGATAAGGAGGAGACGTCACCGGGTCGAACAGGAGCTAAGTATATTAACAAACACATAACTTGCAGCCCCCCCATACCACCCAGCATCTGTCTCCTCCAAGTAATACTATACCCAGTTCAGTAGCAGCCACTCACAGTATTCACACGAGGATCAAGAGGCACACGGCAGTAGCTAAACAAAAGAGTAGACATAAATCCAGAAACCCCCCACCTTTTCCCCAAATCAGCTAGAGCTGCCATAGCAGCTCTCCCAAGAACACAAAATGAATAAAGAACCCAATAACTCACGAGTAGTCTTGGAAATCAGGAACAAGAATACCAGGAACCAGGATGCATGAGCTAGAACAATAATAACTCCTTGACCACTGCAGGGATCAAGCCAAATACTCATAATTCCTATAGGACTTTCAAGCAGAGTCCTCGGAGACCCCACCCAGCTCCAAAGCATCAGCATTCCTATTCCCTGCAGCTGTAGCATCAGGCCCAGATCTCCAAGCCAGCCAAAGCTCTTCTTGGCTTAAAGGGACCCCTCAGCCTCAGAATGCGAAGACGGCCAGTCCCGGTCCGTCTGGAACCCCAGAAACATGCTGGTCCCCGAGTCCGCATTACATACATCCCTCACCTCCTGCACCAAGGCCAAATCCAGATCGGTATCACTTTCCTCTGACTGCAATTCTGCATTCCCTGTGAAACCCTCAAAAGAGCCAGACTCAGAAGGCTCCCTAAGTAAATGCTGGATTTTCCTCCTTTGTTCATTGTCTTCATTAATGCTCGAGTCACTAGCCACCCTCTTTACTCCAGCTGTAGGAGCCGTGCCCCAAACTGAGCTATTGCTTGATGTTACTGTCTCCACACCTCCCTCCATGTTACTACCTGTAGCAACTAGAGGCTCATTCACAACAGAGTGTCCTTTGGGGTAAGAAGGATGGGATAGAAATATCCTGAATAAATCAATTAAGCCTTTAGTAGTTGCCATTGTCATTTTAAAACAATTTAATATATCCTAATATCACTGTTTTCCTCATATGATACTCATAAGCAGCATTACAGAGGACTATAAGGATGGTAAGGAACTTCACTGAGGCCACTAGCATCACAGGTGGAAGAGAAGGTTAAGAGGAATTAGTTTTGTGGATGGTATCAAGCCCAGAACACAGTAACACAATAGTTTTGGGGACAAACGTATGCGGAACCTCTTAGCCAACATATGAAAAAGGCTGGGTATTAGAAGGACCTAAAATAGCCTTGAGGGATACATGTGGAACATGGACTGTACTCTCTGAGATTTTGGAGGGGAAATTCTATTCAGAGTTAATTTATTACAGGCCAGCATAATAACTTGAGACTCATCTGCCAAAAGTGTGAACTGATTTGCCCAGGCCACCTGCTGGTGGTCATTTTGGACTTCTTCGGTCACTCTCTGCCACAGACATGTACAGAAGGGGAGCCCTCACTAGCTAAGCAAGCTCCTGTTTTCCACAGGCTGTTAGGCACTCCTTGGCATACAAATAAACCATCAGCTTTGAGCTGTCTTATCTAGGTGTGAGAGCTGATTCTCATATTCTGTACTTGCGAGAGTTTTCCACAGCCGAATATTTGTACTCTTGAGCAATTGTCGGCTGCTGTTTTTATACCATCTGTCGTATTTATTTACAGTTGGCAAGCCTCTCCTCCTACCTGGGAAATTGGTAGCAGAGCTGACTGGCTGAACTAATGGGCTGAAGCACTCACTGCCGGAAATGTGAACTAAAACTTGCATTGATGTACCATGGAAACCACCTACCTCTCTATTTGGATTCATGTCCAGCAGCATGCTCTTCAATTTCAGAGATGGCATTTGGAAACTGCAAGATCTTACCACATCTCTTCCTCTACCCAAGTTGCTTTTTCCAAGGGAATATTCCTGTGGAGGGGAAAGAAAGTATGCCAGTCACTACATCCTATTAGGAAAAAATGCAGTCAGTGCTGATAGTCACAAGTGCTGCCTGGAAGTGGATTGCCTTCGTTCTGCCAAGGGCAGTGTTCCCTTGGGGCAGTCTGTCATAAAGTTAAACAGGGTCATCTCTCCCTCCTCCACCCCTTCTTTGGACTACATGTCCCATAACCTTTCTGTCAGAATATATTGGACAGCCTTCCTGTGGGATTCTGGTAATGCTAATAAAAATTTGATTTGATGGCTTTACTTTGCAAACAAAGTTTCTTAGGAAGGATTCATTCCATGCTTTTTACAAGTGTGTTGATGGCTAAAAAGGCCAATCTGAGATAGGCAAGTCTGGTTGCAGAAAGCACAGCAGAAAGTCTCCTTGGGTGATTTTGTTTCCAAGTTGCGGTTCTTTCTGCGTTGTCGTTTCTCTTCGGGATCCATTTGGCGTGTTTTCTCAAAAGAGGCCACAGCATTATGGATAGTGGGTCTCCATGCCTCCTGATGTGAGGCCAGAGTGAACAATTGTTGGTGATCAATCTGGCCGAGCCTGAGATGTTGTTTCAGGGAGTTCTTATATCTCTTTTTAAGGGTGCCTCTCTTGCGCTGACCCGTGGTGAGTTCACCATAGAGTAGTATCTTTGGGAGGTGGTGGTCCTCCATCATAGAGACGTGCCCTGCCCAGCGCAGTTGTGTTCTCAATAGCACGGTCTCAATGCTGGTGATCCCTGCTTGCTCAAGGACAGCAACATTCGCCACATAGTCAGTCCAGTGTATATTTAGGATTGTGCGAAGACAGTGCTGATGAAAGTGCTGAGTCGTAGGTGTTGGCGATAGGTGATCCATGTTTCAGACCCATATAGGAGAATAGACAGTACGACAGCTCTGTACACACTGATTTTGGTGCTTTGCCTCAAATGCTTGTTGCTCCAGACTCTTTTGTGAAGCCTCCCGAATGCACTCTATGCCTTTGCTAATCTGTGATCTATCTCTTTATCAATCTTGGTGACTGAAGAGATGATGCTTCCCAGGTAGGTGAACTGCTGAACAGACTTAAGCACAGATTTGCCTATGCTGACGTGGGGATGGTGTTCTTCCTGTGGTGCGGGCTGGTAGAGAACTTCCATTTTCTTCAGGCTGATTTCCAGCCCAAACAGCTTTGCTTAATAATAATAATAATAATAATAATAATAATAATAATTAAGCAAATTATGCTTTAAGACCCCTTTGCCTCCAGCCTACTTTTTATAATCTAATAAATCAAGGCCTCCAATAATGAGAGTGAAAGAGGGGCGTGTGTGTAAAATTTTAAGTGAACCCTAGTCAGGAAAATTAAGTTAATAAAGCCTTACTGTCAATTTTGGGCCTTGTCTGTGGGAAGTGAATCGGGTGAAGGTACAGAAAATCCCAATCATTTGAGGCCCATCCTGCCGTAACCTGCTCCAGGCTGTAAAGTGGGCTGTTGGACCTCTGTGTGTCAAGTTTGGTCCTGATCTGTCATTGGTGCGGGCCACCATGCTCTAAGGAAGTGAGTTAAAATACTGCACATCCCATAATCTGTGGTGGTACTTCAAGTCCCATCACCCATGGTCCTCCCTACTCCAAACAGCAGTAGAATGTAGCATGGGTCATAGGGGCAGAATGTAGAGGCTGGGAGCCAAACAGACAGCTGCCACATACATACAATCATACATACAAACATACATACAAACATACAAACCCACAAACACTCTCTTTTATTATATATACAGATGTACTGTTGATTCACTGTTGATGCTGATATATGATATTTTAGATTTTTATTGTTAGCATTGAATTCTTGCTGTCGGCAGGTCTGAGTCCCTCCACGGAGGTAGAGAAGATTGGGATACAAAAGTTTTAAATAACTAAATAATGAGAAGAAGAAGAAGAAGAAGCCTCTACAGTCACGTACGGACCCACTGCACCCGCCCCTCAGGAATTCTGTCCCATAACTAAAGTTTTCCTGCAGTTTCCAAATTTTCAGCACTGCAAGTGAGACACTGAAAAATGTGCCCACCTAGAATGTTTCTATTTGCTCGTCCATATTCATGGGTTCTTCATCCATGGATTCAACCAACCATGGCTTGATTTTTTTTAATCCCTAAAAGCAAAACTTGTTTTTGTCATGCAGCAATAACTATGCGGATGTGCAAGCATACCCTGCTGTAGCTTTCCCCCGTTTTCTAGAGCCTCAGGCTCTCTCTGGCACATGTTTGATTTGCTCACCATTTTATATCAGGGATGCTATTATAAATAAGATAACTTGTGTACCTGTGGATTTTGGTATCCATGGAGGTCCTGGAATGAAACCAAGAGCCCATTGTATTTGCATTTCCTTGGGAATGTTGTGTTTTCTTTGGATGGCTAAACCGTATTTCTAAATGTTCAACTGAAGTTTTAGGTTAGTCATTTGGGGGCAGAAAAAAATGGATTGTTAAGGGCCGGAGAGATAGCACAGTGGTAACAACAGCTGTTCTGGCAATCTGAAGGTTGCATGTTTGAATCTCGGGCTGGTTTGGACACCCAGCTGTGAGCCCTGTCCACTGTTTACCCAACAGTTCGAAAACAGCTCAGCTGTGATTAGATAAAACTGGGAACTGCCAAGCAGGGAAGGATTTTTTTCAAGGACTTACAATACCTAAATAAAGTAAGATCAGCTGCCTGAAGGTGGAATGTGGAAAACAGAGGCTGTCCGTCATGAGGAGGAAGCAACAGCACCACCTTGTGACGTAATGATGCAATCACACCCTGTGACGCACCCTGTGATGCAGCCTGAAGAAAATCATTCTAAAATTGTACTTGTCATATGTTATTTGTTGTATGTAATTGTATGTGGAACCGGCAGGGACTGTCTGCCGTATGTGTGATGTAATCTGCTTTGAGTCCCCTTCGGGGTGAGAATAGCGGAATATAAATAAAGTGTATTAAGGCAGTATGCTGATGACACCCAGCTTCTTCTACCGATTGACGGCCAACCAGGCACGGTTCCCGATAACTTCACATCTTGCCTTGAGGCCGTAACAGGTTGGCTGCGCTCCAGTAGACTGAGGCAAAGACGGAGATCTTGTGGCTGGGTCGTCCTGGATTAGATGAGGCTCGGTTGAACCTCTCTCTCTCTCTCTCTACCATCGTCAAAAGCCTTGGTGTCATTTTTGACTCGTTATTGACAATGGAGGCCCAGGTCTCCGCCATCAGTAAGTCAGCTTTTTTCCATCTTCAGCAAACTAGACAGCTGGTGCCCTACCTGTCTGGGGATGACCTGGCCAAAGTGGTTCATGCCACGGTAACATCAAGAATTGACTACTGTAATGCTCTTTATGTTGGCCTCCCCCTGTCGATGACCCAGAGACTTCGACTGGTACAGAATGCGGCAGCCAGACTCCTCACGGGAATCCCCGTGTGGAACGATATTACACCTGTTCTATACCGACTGCACTGGCTTCTGGTCGAGTTCTGTATTACTCACAAGGTGCTGGTTCTAACCTTTAAGGCCTTGCATGGTCAACGGCTGGCATACCTACAGGAACACCTCTCTCTGTGTCGACCCTTGAGATCACCTCGCCCAGACCATCAAAATCTATTTCAGGTCCCAGGTCCTAAGGAACCCCATCTGACATCAACCCGGCGTAGACCTTTTTCGGTGATAACCCCATCACTCTGGAACGCCCTCCCTCCTTACATCAGAGCCACCTGTGATCTAAAAGACTTTCGCACAACTTGTAAAACATGGCTGTTTGACAGGGCGTTTAGTTGAGAACTGTTAGATTGTTATTTTTTAAAGATGTTTTTAGTTGTTAATTGTTTTTAGATGTTTTTAGATGTTAGATATTTTAGATGTGTTTAGATGTTCAGGTACTTAGCTGTGTGTTTTACTGTAAATCGCCTAGAGCCATCTGGGATGGGTGATTAATAAATCCCAAAATAAAAATAAATAAATAAATAAAAGTCTTATGGGGAAGCAATGCCATAATTGCCCCCCTCTCCTCCCACTGGCAAATCACTGTTCTTGCCCCCATTCACTCTTAGCATCTGGCCCCTGTTAGTGTATTCGTGAGCAAAAACAACCTTTGAAATTGCCAGTTTTCTATGCACTGTTGGCAGTGCAAGAGACTGAGCCATGATCGGACCTCACTAAAAGGTAGCTTCCTGTGCTCCATATTTCCCTACAGCTGTGTGGAGAATTCTGATCTTTATGAAATGACCCCGTTGTTTCTTTGAGAATTAAGCCATAAAATGTATCACAATGTATTCTATAATACAAAAACAAAACACTGGGGTCAATGCATATCAAAATCATTGCGGCCATAGTAGTTCCAGTTTTTTCATATGGTTATGAAAGCTGACAGTGAAGAAAACCATATCCTCCAAAAAAAATACCCCAACTCCTTTGAAATGGGTGTTTGACTACGATTCTAAAGATAATCATGGACTGACAAAAAGAAAAAGGAATGAGTCTTAGAGTAAATTAAGCCAGTACGCTCACTAGAAATGAAAATGACAAAGCAGGGGCTGTCATACTTTGGACATCTCATGAGGGGTAATTAATTGGAAGAGACAATCTAAATAAATATGTAATGTTCATTTGTGGGATTACCCTCAAAGGGTTGGTAAATCAAACAAGATTCAGCATAAGTATCAAATGTATCTATATTGAATATATTGCATATATAAACACAGAAGTGAAAGCATAAATGAATGCATGAATAACAAAGCCACCAATGGCAAGAAACTATAAGTCCCACGCAGGGGTTAAGTCATCATAATTAAAGTACATCAATTCAAAGTTCAATTAAATTATATCATGAAATCCCTTAATGGGGAAGCAAGCAAGGATGTGGAGGAGTAGATTGGCACTCTTCCAAGGAGGATAAACAGGCCAACGGAGCCGCCTATGCGTGTTTAAGGCCAAGAATTCCGTTTCACCGTGTGTCCGGTTTTATCAAGGCAAATCCAAAAGTAGCGTCAGTATCTGTGAAGGGATATAAACATCAACCAAGGAAAACCCCAATATATACATAATAATATAGAGCAAGGCAGGAAAGAAAGGCAACATACCATCAGTAAATATCCATCATGACCCAGGCATAGTAGCCGATCGCGGGTGACCCAAAGGTAAACAGCAATAGTAAAGGAGGGATATATATCTATGTGTGGGTTAAGCAAATGAGCTGAGGGGGATGGCGTCGTTTAGCCCATTAGGCCATTCAGTGTCTAGGAGGAGTCCCATAATCCCTAATCTTGAATGTTCTGTTTCAATACTACCGCAAACTTCGAGCGGACCCTACGAGACAGTATGCGACGACCATTGGACAGTTAGCTTCTGTGTTTATATATGCAATATATTCAATATAGATACATTTGATACTTATGCTGAATCTTGTTTGATTTACCAACCCTTTGAGGGTATTGTTGTTTTTGGCTTTTAGCCCCTGAGCACTGTTTGTTTCATTTGTGGGATTAACATAACTCAAAATCCACTGGATGAATTGACGCCAAATTTGGCCACAAGGCACCTACTAACTCAAGGAGTGACCATCACTCAAAAATTTGATTTTGTCATTTAAGAGTTGTAGTTGCTGGGATTTACAGTTCACCTATAATCAAAGAGCATTCTGAACTCCACCAATGATGGAATTGAACCAAACGTGGCAAAAAGGACTCCCAGGACCCAACAAAAAACACTAGAAGGGTTTGGTGGCCATTGACCTCAGAGAGCACTGTGGACTCAAACAATGATGGATCTGGACCAAACTTGGCCTGAATATTCCATGTGCCCAAAAATTAACACAGATGGAGTTTGGAGGAAATAGACCTTGACATTTGGGTGTTGTAGTTACTGGGATTTATAGTTCACCTACAACCAGAGCTTTCTGGACCCCACCAAAAACAGAATTGGGGCAAACTTCCCACACAGGACCCCCATGACCAACAGAAAATACTTAAGGCCATCCAGTTCAACTCCCTTCACCGGGGCAAGAAAACGTAATCAAAGCCCTCCTGACAAAGAGCCATCCTACCATAGATATAGATAGATATATATGATTCACACACAGTATCATAGATTTGAACGGGACCCCTAAAGAAGGACAATGATATGTTGCATGTTCCAGAGTAGGCAAACCAGACAATCTCCACATCAACTCTGACCAAAAAACCCAGCAATAAATACTGTGTTTAGTTTACCCACAAGCATAAAGAAATTACATATATTAGAAAGCAACACTTTCTCATTACTTTATTTTCCAGATCACCAGACTGGGCCACAGCGATGCGTGGCAGGGGACAGCTAGTGCTTCATAAAATGGAAGGTCATAGTAAAAGAAAGAAATGACAATACAGGTAGATAGATTCAGTTACAATTTTATAAAAACCCCATGGCCCTGAGTTTGCAAGACCTGAGAGGGGTAATCTATTTATTTATCTTTCGATCTTGTATGCCGCCACTCCCCGAGGGCTTGGAGCGGCTCACAACATTCAATAAAACACACCATAAAACACACTATAAAACAGAGAGATTAGCAATTAGCTAAAACAAAAGCTAAGATTCGAAGGCCGGCTGAAACAAATGTGTCTTACAAGCCCTGCGAAATGTTGACAGGTCTTGCAGGGCCTGAACTTCAGTTAGCAAAGTATTCCAAAGGGATGGCGCCACGATAGAGAAAGCTCTGCACCTCGTAGATGTTAGATGGATGGCCTTAAAGCTGGGGACTTCCAGTAAATTAAGATCTTCAGAGTGACTTGATCTCTGGGGCTGGTAAGGGGTAAGACGGTCCTTCACATACGCCACTCCTGGACCATACAAGGCCTTGATGGTTAGTACCATCACCTTGAAGGTGATCCGGTGTTCGATCGGCAACCAGTGAAGCTCCTGTAAAATAGGTGTTATGTGACACCTCACTGATGCCCCAGTGAGTAGTCGAGCAGCAGCATTCTGGACGAGCTTAAGTTTCCGGGTCACAGTCAAGGGCAGGCCGATGTAAAGGGCATTACAGTAGTCTAATCTTGAGATGACCATGGCTTGGATCACCGCGGCTAGGTCGTCTCTAGACAGATAGGGGGCAGCATCCTAGCCTGCCGCAGGTGGAAAAAGGTGTTTTTGCTGACATCAGAGACCTGAGCCTCCATTGTCAGCAAAGGGTCTAAAATGGCCACCTAGGCTCTTTACTGAAGGTGATGGACATAATGTCTCACCATCCAGGGTAGGAAGCTGGACCACCCCACTGCCCATTTTTGCTGGATTCACCCTCAACCTGCTGGCACGCAGCCAACCAGTAACAGCCTCAAGGCATTGATGGAAATTATCAGGTACAGAGCCCGGACGGCCTTCCATCCTCAGAACAAGCTGGGTGTCATCAGCGTACTGATAGCACTCCAGCCCGAAACCTCGAACCAGCTGAGCAAGTGGTCGCATATAGATGTTAAATAACAAAGGGGAGAGAATGGCTCCCTGAGGCACCCCGCATATTAGCGGGGATCTCTCGAGACCAAGCCTCCCCTTTCCACTCACTGTCCCTGGTTGTGGAGAAAGGACAACAACCAGTTTAATGCTGTCCCCCTGAATCCAACAACGGCAAGGCGGTGGGCCAAAAGATTGTAATTGACCATATCAAATGCTGCTGTGAGATCCAATAACACAAGCAGCGCTGAACCATCCTTGTCAAGCTGGCATCGAAGGCGATCTGAGATGGTGACCACTGATGACTGAACTCTTGGAGATCTTCAGGGGCACTATGAGTTGAAGTCAAGTTGATGGCAGTACATGTGAAATTGCTTTCCCTTGCTAAGAAAACATTTAATGCCGAAGGAACATCAATAGTGTCGAACACCAACCCCCACTCATGTCTCATGGCAGTGAAACCAAAAAATATTACTTGATGAGAAAGGGCAAAAATTGCCGTGCTTATCAACCTAGGAGCAAACGTTAAAAAATAAAGGCAGGCACAGAAAGGTAAATCGCAATCAGCATTTCATGAGCACTCTGCCAGTACACTTATGAATCTCATTACAGAGTAAGTATTTCTATTTCCTCAACCCTGAAGTACATTTTTATTTCTCTCTTTCTTTGTGTCTACTTGCAGCAGAAAAGTTTGCTAGAAGTGACAAACCTCAGGATATCTCAGCAGGGTTAATATATTAAAAATAGCTTTCTGCTCTACAGATATGCTAGCCTGTCACTTGATTAATTATAAACCTGTGAAACACAAGAACTCAAACAGTGTGAAAGATGGTGATAATTCATCCTAGCAATTGTGTTGGGGGAACAGGAGTATGATCTAAAGCAGTGTTTTTCAACCTTTTTGAGCCGCGGCACATTTTTTACATTTACAAAATCCTGGGGCACACCACCAACCAAAATGACACTCTAACACAGTAATACATATAGTTAATATGTTTTTTTAATGTATTTATACACTCAGTGTGAAACCTGGGCCTGTTTTGATGAACACAACATAGATATCCTGGCAGGAATGGCAGAAAGACACACATGAAGATCTTGCTCAACAGCTAGGAGTTTTAGTTCACCCGCAATCAAAGAGCACTCTGAACTCCACCAATGATGGAATGGAATCAAACTTCCCACACAGCACTAACATAACCAAGAGAAAATACTATAAGAGTTTGGTGGGCATTGACCTTGAGTTTTGGAGTTGCAGTTCACCTATATCCAGAGAGCACTGTGGAGGGGAGGGAGGAAGATGTGGGGCGAGTCTGCGCAGTAGCGCCCGCATGGATCACGTCTTCCTCCCTCCCCACTCCCGCAGAAGCGGCGTGAGCAAAGCGAAGCAAAGCAAGCAGAGGGAGGCTGGGAAGAAGGGAGCCCGAGTGGAGAAGAAAAAGTGTTCGGCAGGAGGGAGAAGAAAGGGTATTGGAGGTTCCAATTTCCCACGGCACACCTGATGATCGCTCATGGCACACTAGTGTGCCACGGCACACTGGTTGGGAAACACTGATCTAAAGTTTCCTATCACCTCCTTTTATTTCATTTGGATTGCACTATTGTTCAATTTGTTTTGCCTCTTGTTATTTAATTCAAACTATTTTATTTATTATTTAAATATTAGACTTTTATTTTGGTTTCCATTGGACAAAAATTTCCCAAAGTGACTTTGTGTCACTTTGAAAACTAACAGACTTCATTGCTCAAAGGCTTTCATGGACACCAGCCTGCATCTTCAGATGGATCTGAGGAAGACTCCTGCCATTCATGAGAGCTTATGCCAGATGAAATCTATTAATCTTTAAGATGGAGGAGGACCCTTTTGTGCTTTTTCAAAATGCAATGTCTTATGTGTCAGGAAGGTGGTAAATTTGCTCCAAACTTAAGTAGGGTTATTCAAAATGTCTATTTGAGGAATAGGATTCAGCACCTTAGATAGCTCCATAACAGTTTTAAATAAAATAAAATAATCTTTTTTTTAAAGCCATCAGCTCTCTCTGTATTAATCTGGGTCCCAAATAAGTTTGAACGAAAAAGATTTGTAATATTTGGTGGGCCATTTTATATAACCACCAAAAACAGACCGGGGAGGAGGAAGCCAAAAAGCCTGGCAAAACGGATTAAGGGAGCCAGATTTTATCAGCTACTGGAAAGGAGAGAGTTAAGTCTGCAACATATTCTCCTACCCTGGATGTTCCACAGATATATAAACCCAATTTTCCTAGTTTCCAACAGACCTCACAATCTTTGAGGATGCTTGCCATAGATGCAGGTGAAACGTCAGGGAGAATGCTTCTAGAACATGGCCATGCAGCCTGAAAAATCTACAACATCACAGATATTTATACTTTTTGTTCCTCTCAGTTGGTGCCCCATTGTCATGGGGGAGAGGCTTGCATACCCTAATGAAGTTGTGAGCTATGCTGGCGGTGGCATAATAATCACCGGTAGGGCCTCCCATGCCAGACGGGTCATAACCGAAGGGTATGACAAAGAGTGTCAATGAGCAGGATGGGCTCTCTAGCCTTTTGGCAACCATCCTAAGAGAAGGAAAACTCTGATTTCAAACCCGGGCAGATGGTGCTCGTTTAACCCTGAAAGGTCAACCATCTAGAGAAGGAAACTGAAACCAAACCTACGAACTGAGGACCGCGCTGCCACTGTCCCAGCTTGCTAGGCCCTGGCAGACGAACCTTTGGTTTAAAGCAGTGCTGTCCAACTTCTTCCGGCCCAAGGGCCGGAAGAAGTGTCACTGATCACCTGGGGGCCGCAGGTGATCAGTGAGCAGGGGCGGGGCGGCTAGCGCGGGCGGGGCGGGGGGCGGGTCCAGCCGACTTCCTCCTCCTTCGCCCCTCCTCCCCCCGCGGACGCGTCGCGGTGCGGGAAGGAGGAGGGGCGAAGGAGGAGCCAGCTGTCTTCCTCCTGCCTGGATCGCCCCCTCGTCCTCTCTCGGCGCCGCCGTTGGAGGCAGTTCGCAGCGGCGCCGCCGAGAAAGGAAAGGGGCGATCCAGGCAGGAGGAAGATAGCTGGCCCCTCCTCCCTGTACCGCCGCCTTGTCCCTTTCTTGGCGGCGCCGCTGCAAACTGCCTCGCAACGGGCGGCGCGAGAGAGGGGGAGAAGGGGCGATCCAGGCAGGGAGGAGGAGCCAACTGTCTTCCTTCTGCCTGGATCTCCCCCTCCGTCCCTCTCGGCGCTACCGTTGCGAGGCAGTTCGCGGCGGCGCCGAGAAAGGAGAGAAAGGCGATCAGGCAGGGAGGAGGAGCCAGCTGTCTTCCTTCTGCCTGGATCGCCCCTCCGTCCTCTCTCGGCGCCGCCGCTGCAAACTGCCCGCAACGGCGGCGCCGAGAGAGGGAGAAGGGCGATCAGGCAGGAGGAAGACAGCTGGCTCCTCCTCCCTGCCTGGATCGCTTCTCCGTCCCTCTCTCGGTGCCGAAAAAGGGCAGAAGGCGGCGCCAACGGCAGCGCTTCACAAGCCTGGTGTGACGCGCTGCCCCTTGGCACCGCCTACTCCTCCTTTTCGGCGCCCCTCCCTTCCTAGGCCGGGAGCCGCGAAAGGAGGAGGAGGCGGTGCCAAGGGACAGCGCGTCACGCCAGGCCTGTGACGCGCTGCGCTTGGCGCCGCCTTCTGCCCTTTTTCGGCGGCTCCCGCCCTAGGTAGGGAGGGGGGGCACTGAAAAGGAGGAGCTAGCTCTCTTCCTCCTCCCCCGGCCGCCATTTTTTTAAAAAAATCGATTTTTAAAAAAATTAAAAATGGCGGCTGAGGGCATAGGTGGGGCCGTGTCCAACAGGCTACGGGGCCGGATCCAGCCCCTGGGCCGCCAGTTGGACAGCCCTGGTTTAAAGGGTGAGGCCAGTTCTGTGCACGCTGCGCTCCACCAGAAAAATTCATTGCACAGGCTCGAAGGACACAGCCAACCTCCGAATCATCAATGCACTTGTAGAAAGCGTGGGATGAGTCCTTCCTGAACCTTCGTTCACAAAGAAAAGCCAAGAGATATCAGAGGCAAGGGCTGCTGTGGGGCTCCTGGAAGAAGATGAGATTACTGTATATTTTTCTCCCTTCCCGGCAGCAGCATCCTCCATTTCTTTTTGGAAACATTCCTAGGCTCCTCCTCCAGAGGGGGTCTGGCTGGGAACTTACTTTCCCAGCAGCACTTGGATAGGGCAAGCACTGAAAAATCTCTGAGTTCCTCTCAGAGCATGATGGGAATTGATCTCTCTCTCTCTCTCTCTCTCTCTCTCTCTCTCTCTCTCTGTTTCACGGCCAATAAAAAGCCTGATAGTGTCCATACTCTGATTGGCTGAGAATGAACACAACCGGCGACTATAATTTCCAAACCCTCTCTTGCAGTTTGTCTTATTTTTAAAATGTTATGGTTAAAACTTAAAATATTTTTTAAATCAGTAGTTTGGTGAAATGTTTTGAAACTTGGCACTCAGTGTTAGATGGGGGTCTAACACTGAGATAGGTTTCATGCAGACAGCCATAAAATGACTGAGGATTGGGCCCTTGACATTCCCCATTGTAGCCAATGGGTCAATCTTTACCAAAATAAAATGGCAAACCCCTCCCATTTCGAGTAACTTCCCAGTAAACAGAATGAGGGGTCAGCCAACAATGGGCCCCAAAATAGGATGCCTTATGACCGAATTGCACACCCTTACTCTGTATATAAGTTACAGGAACTATTAGGAATCCAGCAGAATATGTTGTTCCCATGTGCTCCAATACAAATGCCCCTTTTTTTTGTATTATTGTGCACATAGATCCCATTGGCGAAGACAGCTGTCAGCCTGGACAGCTTCAAGGCAGGATTAGACAGATTCATGGATACCAAGGGAATCAGTAGTTACTGAAATGGACATCCAAGTGCCACCTCTGTGTTGATGGAGGCAGGCAGGATTTTCCCGGGTACTGGTTGTGGGGGTCGGGAGCAGGTCAGGGTTTTGCCCTCCCTTCTGCTCGAGATCCCCGTGTACAACTAGTGGGCCACTGTGTGACACAGAATGCTGGACTAGATGGGCTGAGGCCCGATTCAGCATGGCTCTTCTTATGTTCTTATGTTCTTAGTAGGTGTACAATCTTATATTCACTGCTCCATGATGATTTTTCCCAGACTGTAAAAGGGTTTTTCTAGTTTCTCGTTATTACATACCACACTGGGCCCTTTCATACCACACAGTTAACACACTATAATTCCACTTTAACTGCCACCCTTCAGAATCCTGAAGTTTGTAGTTTTGTGAGGCACCAGAGTAGTGTTTCTCAACCTTCCTAATGCTGCGACCCCTTAGTACAGTTCCCCATGTTGTGGTGACACCCAACAATAACATTATTTTCTTTGCTACTTCACAACTGTAATTTTACTACTGTTATGAATCATAATGTCAATATCTGATATGCAGGATGTAGTTTCATTCACTGGACCAAATTTGCCACAAATACCTGAAATTTGAATACTGGTGTGGTTGTGGGCAGATTGCTTTTGTCATTTGGGAGATGTAGATTTTGGGATTTATAGTTCTGAGTCCCCCCTCGGGGGTTAAGAAGAGCGGGGTAGAAATGGTGGAAATAAATAAAAGAGCATTCTTAACTCCGCCAATGATGGAATTGAACCAAACTTGGCAGACAGAACTCTCCGGACCAACAGAAAATACTGGAAGGGCCTTGAGTTGTAGTTAACCTATATCCAGAGAGCATTGTGGACTCTAGCAATGAAGGATCTAGACCAGATGTAGAGCAATGAATAAATATGAGGAATGGCTAAGCAAACTTAAATCCCAAGAAATAACTGGGAAAGGATTAATTGGGAAAATATATAAAGGATTAATTGGAGAAGAAACAGGGCTGAAGCGGTTTGAAAATGTATGGGAAGGAGACCTAGGGCCTCTGACAGATTTCGATTGGAAAAGGGTTCTGAAGTGGAGAGTGGTTAAGAATTTATCAACAAGATTAAAAGAAAATGTATTTAAAGTTATATGGAGATGGTATACCACACTGGTGAAACAACATCAGATGGACAGCAAGCAAAGCAACCTCTGCTGGAGATGTGGCATGCACAAAGGGACATATTTCCATTTATGGTGGGAATGCCCCCAAGTGAAGAATTTTTGGAAGGCTATATTTATTGAAATAAGCAATATTATAGGGCTAAATATTACTCCGGATGCTAGGTTAGCATTACTAATGGACACCACAAGGTTGAACTTAGAAATGGAAAAGAAAGAACTGATGATTATTTTACTCACTGTGGCAAGAATTATAATAGCAAGGAATTGGAAAATAATAACTAATCTTGCACTGGAAGCTTGGTATAGGGAGGTATGGAACGTAGCCTTAAATGATAAACTAACAATGGAAATGAAGGTATTCAGGGGGGAAACTAATAGATCAGATGTTGAGGCATACTGGTCGGTTTTTATTAAATACACTTTAGAGAGTGAAAATAGAATGCAATATAACCCTGTTGATCAGGAATTTTGGATATGACATTTGATTAATGGTTGATTTATAAAGATATGACAAAGGAAAGGATACCTGTTCAGGCCTTGGTGGTGGGTTTATGTATGTAAAATGTTCATTGTTTCGTATTCTGTTTACATTGTAAGTTGTTTTTTATGTAAATAAAATCTTTTTTTTTTAAAAAAGGATCTAGACCAAACTTGGTACAAATACTCCATATGTCCAAATATGAACACAGATGAGGTTTGGGGAAATAGACCTTGGCATTTGGGAGATGTAGTTACTGGGATTTATAGTTCACCTACAATGAAAGAGCATCCTGGACCCCACCAACAACAGAACTGCACCAAACCTTTCACAGAGAACCTCCATGACCAACAAAAAATACTTTGTTTTCCGGTGGTCTTTGGCGACCCCTCTGACACCTCCTCATGACCCCTCCAGGGGTCCCGACCCCCAGGTTGAGAAACATTGCACTAGAGCTCTCTGATGAGAATTCTCAATATTTCCTCCCTAAACTCCAAATCCCAGGTTTCTATAGGAACATAATGTGCCAGTAAGATGAGTTAATTTGTTTCAGTTTTGGCATTGCTGTGAAATGAATGAGCCCTTTCACACTACGCTAATTGGAGAACACTGAGAGTCCTAGCGCAAATTAAGTCATATCACGAGCCTATTGTATGCAATGGCCAGAACTTTTAAAAGTTCCTTTTGGGGGTGAGGGTTACATTTCTCAGAACCCGTCAGGATATGTAAACATGCTCTTCGGTAGGTGAATCTGATGACCGTGCCTCTTTTCTTTGCACTCTATATTATTTCATCTTTTTTCACCTTCCAGACAGAGCCAAAATAGCTGACGTGCAGCAAGATAGCTGACGCGTAGATGACTGAAACAAGGAGAAGTGCTGTTTCAGCAGGGAAGATGTAGGGAGACGATGCCTTTCTCTGGAAGTCTAGCTGAAAGCATCCCTGATAGCAAGGCGAAATATATATCTGCATTTTCAGCTCTTTCCCAGAGGAAGTTTTATCACCAGGTACCTCTGCTAGTTTTGTCCTGATTCTGTCACATTAGCTCGTACATGTAGCCCTCAGCAAAAGCACAGAAAGGTAATAGCACCATCTCACAGTTTGAGACGATGATAAATCGGAACATAAAGGTTAAGAAGTGAGAAACTGGCTGGGAACAATTTAGTCTGGAAACAATTGGTTCCTGTCTGTGTTTTGGCGTGTTTTGACCCATAAGGGCTTGAAGGAAATGGCATCTCATAGGATTAGTCCCCTGAAATTATCAGTGTACCCACTTCTACGGAAACTTAACATATTTAGTTCACTTTCTATCTGCAGAAGATGGCAATTAAAATGTGGGGCTATAATATCCATATCAGGGACGAATCTCTGAATCCGAAAAATGGAACAGTCCCTTCTTTGCAAAGTGATTCTTCTTTCCGATGCTGCAGATGCATATTTGAGTCGACAGTACAGGAAGCTGCTATGAGGAAAGACTTGTTTTCTACTGACTGGTTCCAGTTTTGTTTTGTAAGCTCCAGCTCCAGAAACCTTCCAATTATATTAGAATTAGGAACTCGAGTTAGCAATTTTTGCATGCCTATACCTCACTAAATGAGCCTAAATACCTCAAAGGCACAAGGTCCTGCCTGATCTTGGAAGTGAAGCAGAGTCAAACAGGTTAGAACTAGGATGGGAGACAACAACAAAATACCAATACAGTGATCCCTCACTTATCGCAGTGTTACGTACCAAGACCACCCGCGAAAAGTGAAAATCCGTAAAGTAGTGACATTATATATGTATATCGAGTACTGAGGGTGAGGCAGAAGTAAGAAGAGACTTAAAGGCACCGCACACCTTTTTTTGCTAGCTATCTCTGCTTTGCTTTGCAGTCTCTCTTGATTGGCTGCCTCTCTCCCAAGGGGGAGGGTGGAACCCCCTTCCATACTCCATCATTGCCAGGAGGCGGAATTAGAATGCCACTCTGGGCAACGGCAACCATTTATAAACTGGGAGGCAAAAACTTGTGAAACAGTGAGTCTGCGAAAAGCGAACAGCGAAGTAGCAAGGGAACACTGTAGTTGTAGCTATATTTCAGAAGGGGAACTGGAAAAACAAAATTTCAGTATTCTTTGCCTACGAAAACCCTATTAAAGGGGAAATTGATGCTTTAACAGAAGAAACGTCAGGGAAAGGTGCTGCTTTAGAATAGAAATGGAGTAGCAGAGTAAAGAGATAGTTTGCCAGCAACAGTGACGATAATAATCCACTCTGATTGGTCCACATAAGCACAGGCTGTGATTAGCCCAGAGAACATCATGTGCCTCCAGATAAGAAACAGTCTTGATTGGCTTAGCATTCACCATGTGCGTTTGTTTACAAAGTTAGCAATTGGGTTAGGAGATGCGCATGGCAAATGAGGTTTCCACTTGGCAGGCTTCCAGTGGGAACTCAGTAGCAAAAGTATCGATTCAAGTACAGCCTGCACGTTAGGGCAGATAACATAGAAGAAAGATGGAAATTTACACTGCGCAACGTTTGTCAGCAAATAGGATTGAGATGCTGAGAATGCTTTGTTTAATTGGGTAGAGTAATATGGGTTCATGAATGCTAGCCAGTAACAATGCATGAAGAAGGGAGGGACTGAAATATTGTCGCCATTGTTTGTATAAAATCTGTTTACTGGGAAAGATCGGGGCTCTGTCTTCCAGCGGCATCGTTCAAGCAAAGGGGCAGGCCCATCAGCTGATGTCATGCAAATAAAGCTGGTTTCCTGAATCGCAGTAAAATTGTCGCGTCATCCGTCCTTGCGCTCGCTAGCAACGGCAGCCTAGCACAAAAGGTATTGCCTTCGGAGTTCTGGGACTCCAGATACTGCTACACTATTACCATAAATTAATGGGGGGTCAACATAAGTCAGCACCAATTTGAAGGCATATATCCATGCACTTACAACCACTAACTACTATTTTACTTGCTACTTTATAAGAGCTTAGATGTGGCATATGTTTATGGTGATTTCCTGCTTGTGTGTTTTCCCCATGTCTTCTCCCTCCTGCATCATTCTCACTGGTAGCATTGAGGCAATGCTCCTCCGCCATCAACTCCACTAGACTGGCCACATTGTCCAAATGTCTGATCACTGTCTCTCAAAGCAGTTACTCTACTCCAAACTCAATGTTGGTGGACAAGTAAAGAGATTTAAAGATGAGCTTAAAGCTCAAAAACTGTGGCATAGACACCAATAACTGGGAAGCCTTGGCCCTTGAGCGCTCTAACTAGAGGCCAGTTGTAACCAGCAGTGCTGCAGATTTTGAAGAAGCACGAATGGAGGGTAAAAGAGAGAAAAATGCCAAGAGGAAGGCACATAAAGCCAACCCTGACTGGCACTGCCGATATCCTCACTGCGGGAGAACATACGGGTAAAGAATAGAGTTCCACAGCCACCTACAGACCCACCGCCAAGACACCACATTTGAAGACAACCATCCTCTAGTTACAAGGGATCACCTAAGTACGTAAATAAGTAAAGTAAGTAAGTAGCTGTCTTTTTCCCCATCCCTCTTTCTTCTCCATAAGATCATGTTTTTGCCTTTGAACAGGGAATTCATAAGAAAAACTACTTTTTTTCCAAATATTTTTCAAATAAGATTATTCTTTTTCTGGTGTGTGTGTGTGTGCATGCGTGTGTGTGTGTGACTGACTGACTGTTGTTCATCTGCTGTCTTGACAATCTGATTACTTTGCTGAGAGACTCCCGGCTATTTGTAAAATTTCCCAGCGTTACAGCCGCAGTATGAAACACAGCTTTTCTGGGTTCTGGGCCAGTTCAAGGTGTGAATTGCAAGCTTGTGACACACTTATCCCTCCAATGTTCTTCAGGGAATACCATGGTTCACAACTAAGTAGTTTTTGCCTAGAGATTTGGAGATTAGTTTCATTCCTCATGGTTGAATTCAGTAGGGTTTACGTCTATGAAACTTGCTCTTGTAAATAATGAGGCAGGGTGGGTTTTTGAACAGATTGTTCTTCCTAATCCATTTTGAAAAATGAAAATACCAGAATTATGTGGATTGAATAGACCATGAGATTACTTTTCACGCAAAAGTCCCAAAACTTCACAATGTGTTAACTGCATTTTCACTTTTTAGTCTTAGGAACTGGGTTTCTCTTAGTTTTATGGATGAGTCAATCATTGGGGGAATTCTGGGAATCGTAGTGGGAAAATGCCATTTCTATTAACTTCTATTAACGTAGACCCGTGGTTCCCTAAGTGGGCGGTACCACCCCCTAGTGGGCGGTGAGGCGATCCAACGGGGCGGTGGGAGGCTCAGGAGAATTAGGGGGGCACTGAAGCCCTGTAAGGGGGTGGTGGCGGAATTCCAACTCGCAAGTGTGCTCCTGCCAGCTGGAAACCCCGTGAAGGTGCTGCCTGGAAACCACAGTGTGTGTCCCTTTCCTCTCCTCAACTCCGCCCCTGGCGCAGTCCTGTATCGCCCATTCCAATCCAACGGGTACCTTGCAAGTGTGTGCCTGCCAGTTGGTCCAGTTGAGAAGGAAAGCCTCCACGTCTGCAAACGCCCCCCGAGTCACTGCGGGGTTTGCAGGCGCCTCCTGGGAGATGGCCGTGGCATGAAGGAAAATGCAAGCAGCTCTCAATTTCCAAGGTCCAGTATTCTCTATTGCTCAAGTTTGGCTCAATTACATTGTCGGTGGAGTTCAAAATGCTCTTTGATTATAAGTGAACTATAAATCCCAGCAGCTACAACTACCAAATGACAAAATTAACCCCCCCCCTCAACCCCACCAGTATTCAAATTTGGGTATATTGAGTATTTGTGCCAAATTTGGTACAGATCCAGGGTTGTTTGGGTTCAGAGCGCTCTTCAAATGTAGGTGAACTACATCTCCCATAAATCACTGTCAATTCCTCCCAACCTCCTCCAGTATATTCTGTTGGTCATGGGGGTTTTGTGCGCCAAGTTTGGTCCAGGTCTGTCATTCATGGTGTCTCAGCTGTGGAAGTCTGAGCTGAATTGGTCGAAGGTACTGCAAATCCCATCATCCGTTGTCCATACTCCCCCAAACATGCTGTTTTTGTGATTAATCACTATGCTTTAATTATGTTCAATTTGTAACAATGAAAATACATCCTGCATATTAGATATTTGCATTAGAATTCATATGAGTAGCAAAATTATTTATGAAGTAGCAATGAAAATATGGCTGGGGGTCACCACAACATGAGGAACATTATTTAGGGGTCACAGCATTAGAAAGGTTGAGAACCATTGCATTAATACATATATATTTCTGTTGAATTGCTATTACATTTTTTTAAAAAAAATTCTAGGGGGGCGGTGAGTAATTTTTTTTTCTGGAAAGGGGGCGGTAGGCCAAAAACGTTTGGGAAACGCTGACTTAGACTAATAGAACTGGTCAGGCCATTGATACCAGACCTTGGCAGTCTTTTGAATTTCCTTGATGTCTTCCTCTATGTTTTAGAGCTAATCCCTAAATGTATGGAAAATCCAGATTCACAAAAAAGTGATTTATGCAACCCTTTAAGAGAAAGGTAGTTCCTGTCATACAGGTGTAAAGGATATCTCCATAAGGAACAAGAGAAAACTATTTCTCCTCTTTTATTTGCAGTCATATATCTCAAACAGAACAGTTGTTCTTTTTCACAATCCAATTATAAGGCTGCCAGCTGGGTTATGTAAATAGACATGACATTTATGCTGCCTTGGAAGTATGCCAGCACCTTGCCCAGCCAGCTCATTTGGATGGGACATTGTTATATCGTGAAATACAATAAAGCATCGCAGTGACAGTAAGTGTCTCTCAAAGCCCTCTCTTGCTCAGCTTTTAATGTATTTTAGGCTCCTCTCCCCCCGCCCTCCGATACACACACAATATTACTGTGCTTTAGTTAGCATCCAAATAGTAGATTCTAGCTATCTAGCTACTTATCAGGTCCAAAGCCCCTTATACAGTACAGATGGTCAAACACTAATTACTGATAAAACCTCCATCCTGAACCGATGGGCTGAACATTTTCAGGGTCTCTTTAATGCCAGCCGAGTAGTCCAAGGTTCAGCTATCCAACACATGATACAACAACCAATGAAAAATGAACTGGACACAGCTCCCACTCTGGAAGAGACCATTGAGGCCATACAGCAGTTGAAAAATGGCAAGGCAGCCGGGATCGATGGAATCCCACCTGAAGCTTGGAAACAGGGAGGTCATGTACTGCATGCTAAATTCCACGAGCTCCTTGTGAGTTGCTGGGAAAAGGTGAACTGCCATCAGATCTCCGAGATGCAGTTATCATCACCCTGTATAAGAAAAAGGGAACAAAATCCGATTGCTCAAACTATCGAGGTATAACACTGCTCTCCATTGCTGGAAAAATCCTTGCAAGGATACTCCTGAACAGATTAATTCCGGCTATTGCAGAAGAACTTCTCCCTGAAAGCCAATGCGGCTTCAGAGCAAATAGGAGCACCACAGATATGGTTTTTGCCCTTAGACAACTGCAAGAGAAATGTAGAGAGCAGAACAAAGGACTCTATGTAACATTTGTCGACCTCACCAAAGCCTTCGACACTGTGAGCAGGAAAGGTCTGTGGCAGATCCTGGAACGTCTAGGATGTCCCCAAGTTCCTCAAAATGATTGTCCTGTTACATGAGGGCCAGCACGGTCAAGTCAGATATGGCGATGCTCTCTCGGAGCCCTTTCTCATAACTAATGGAGTGAAACAAGGTTGTGTTCTTGCACCAACCCTATTTACAATCTTCTTCAGCATGATGCTCCAAAGGGCTATGGCAGACCTACAAGAAGAAGACGGCATATATATACGCTATCGTACTGATGGTAGCTTGTTCAACTTAAGCCGTCTGAGGGCTCGCACTAAGACTCTAAACTATCTAGTCCGTGAGCTACTTTTTGCTGACGATGCTGCCCTTGTCGCCCATTCAGAAGCAGCCCTGCAGCGCCTCACATCCTGCTTTGCAACAGCTGCAGAGCTGTTTGGGCTGGAAGTCAGCCTGAAGAAAACAGAAGTCCTCTACCAGCCCGCACCACAGGAAGAACACCACCATCCTCACGTCAGCATAGGCACATCTGTGCTTAAGTCCGTTCAGCAGTTCACCTACCTGGGAAGCATCATCTCTTCAGACGCCAAGATTGACAAAGAGATAGATCACAGATTATCAAAGGCATATAGTGCATTCGGAAGGCTTCACAAAAGAGTCTGGAGCAACAAGCACCTGAGACAAAGCACCAAAATCAGTGTGTACAGAGCTATCATACTGTCCATTCTCCTCTATGGGTCTGAAACATGGGTCACCTATCGCCAACACCTACGACTCCTCGAGCGCTTTCATCAGCGCTGTCTTCGCACAATCCTAAATATACACTGGACCGACTATGTGACGAATGTTGCTGTCCTTGAGCAAGCAGGGATCACCAGCATTGAGGCCATGCTATTGAGAACACAGCTGCACTGGGCAGGACACGTCTCTAGGATGGAGGACCACCGCCTCCCAAAGATACTACTCTACGGTGAACTCGCCACGGGTCAGCGCAAGAGAGGCGCCCCCCAAAAGAGATATAAGGACTCCCTGAAACAACATCTCAGGCTTGGCCAGATTGATCACCAACAATGGTCCACCCTGGCCTCACATCGGGAGGCATGGAGAAGCACTATCCACAATGCTGCGGCCTCTTTCGAGAAGACACGCCGAATGGGTCTCGAAGAGAAACGACAACGCAGAAAGAACCGCAACTTGGAAAAAACAGCACCCAAGGAGACTTTCTGCTGCGCTTTCTGCAACCGAACTTGCCTATCTCAGATTGGCCTCTTTAGTCATCAACGCGCTTGTAAAAAGCGTGGGATGAGTCCTTCCTGAATCTTCGTTCGCGAAGTAATGCCGAGAGAGAGAGAGAGTAGATTCTAGCCTTGGTTGATCAAGAAAAAAATGATTCAAAACTTGCTGCGGATGTAGGGGGCGCTGGTGTTTTGTACCTGGTGGAGTTCTGAAATTTTTAGTGAAAATTTCAAAATTATTTTGTAAAAAACTAACTAAATTCATTAATAATCTGTTAATGGCAGACGCGCATGCACAATGCGCAAAAACCTGCCAATACTAGGTTTGACAGCTCAGGTCTTCCACTTTGTGGTGTTGGCTCCTTCCCGGGGCCAGGATTTTTTTTTCCATATAAATTTTTATTGTTTTAACATTTAATAATACAAGGAAAGAGGGGGAACAATCAAGAAGATAGGAAAGTTGGAAAAAACAACAAAGAGAAAAAAAAACAGACGAGGAGAGAGAAAAAAAAAATTAGAAAAAAAAAGGAAAAATAAGAGGAGAAAAAAAAAGTAGAAAAAATAAAAATAAAAATGTATGACTTCCATTCCAAGCTCACTTTGATCTTGACTTCTTAACAGATAAAAAATTACTGTCTCTTAATTATTTTATTTTCTTCTATTTTGTTCTTCATACTTTTGGAAAAGTTCCCAATGTGTTTCTTTAATTGGGTTGCCCGTGTACCTCCTCAAAAAGAAAGTTAGTTTATCCATGTCTTTAATTTCCCTAATTTTAACTTTCCAATCTTCTATTTCCGGCGTATCCTCCAATTTCCATCTCCTGGCAAAGACCATTCTAGCTGCTGTTGTCATGTATATAAACAATTTGTCTGTATCCTCGTCTAGTGATAATTCTGAGTCTGTAATTCCCAACAGATAGTACTCCGGCTTTTTCTTGAATTTTATTTCTAAAATTTTCTGAATTTCTTTATGTATTTCTGTCCAGTACTTCATGGCCGCTTTACAATGCCACCACATGTGGAAGAAGCTTCCCTCCTGATCTTTACACTTCCAACACTTACTTGATAACTCTTTATTCATTTTTGCCAATTTCACTGGTGTCATATACCACCTGTGAAACATTTTCAACCAGTTCTCCCTTAAGTCCGAGGCATACGTGTATTTTAATTTTTTATTCCACAACTGTTCCCAATCCTTTAAGTATATAGGTCTTCTGAAATTTTCAGCCCATTTGATCATGCAGTCCTTTATTTCTTCTGTTTCCGTGGCCCTTTCTAAAAGTATTTTGTAGATTTTTGTTACTATCTTTCTATCTGACGCTAGAATCATGTCCCAACTGTTTTCTATTAGATTGAACCCCACTTTCTTGTCTTGACAGCTCAGGTCTTCCACTTTGTGGTGTTGGCTCCTTCCCGGGGCCAGGATTGAAGGGGAAAAGTGGAGGGGAAAGGCACCTCCCATGTGGCAGAAATGCCAACCAAAAACACGCTCCTAAGTTAACTTAGCCCAGGCTTTGGGCAAACTTCGGCCCTCCAGGTGTTTTGGACTCCAACTCCCACAATTCCTAGCAGCCAGAATGTAGGCTGCTTCCGGCTGCTAGGAATTGTGGGAGTTGGAATCCAAAACACCTGGAGGGCCGAAGTTTGCCGCTGGCTGCCTTAGCCAGTCCTTAAAGGGCCATGCCTTACCTTCCGCAACGTGCCGGGCAAGCTGCGTCTGGAAGCCAAGGCGAGGGCAACCTGCCCGGCTCCCGCTGCCCATTCTTCCTTGGCGCCCTCCTCGTTGTCGCCTTCCTCCTCACTCCGGGGCCATTCCCCAGCTGTTGTGCCAGCTCCTCCTCTCTTGCTGGGAGACTTTGCCAGTCCCAGGAGCACACATTTCATGCCCGCCGAGGCCCCGGCTTATAGCCGGGGCACCTCCGAGAGCCAGGGCTGCCTCGCTTGGGAGGGGAGGGGAAAGGGACAAGCGGAGAGCTGTGCCTCATGCAGGAAGAGCGGCGGCGGAGGCAGAAGGATCCACGCATGGGCTTGTATAGCTGAGAAAGAGAGAGATGCAGAGTAGAGGGAGGGGCTCCCGCAGCCCCCTCCTCTGCTCTTGCTCTCCCTCCTCCCCTCTTTCCCCTCAAGTGCAAGCGCCAGGAGTGCAGCCGATCCCCTCCACCCCTGTCCCTTGGGAAGGAGGCAACGCACATACGAAAAACATAACGAAACCTGACGACCGCTGCTTTAAATCTGAAAGGTCACTTCCGGGTTGCTTCAAAACCATTTCTAATGTAAGTTTTTAACGAATTCAAAACGAAATTCGTTGACTAACGAGAAACCTAACCAGGCCTAGTAGATTCTGTTCAAAAGTGTTGAGCCATGTAGTGAAGTAAATGGCTGGCTTGGGGGGGCACCAGGAGCTTTAAAAGAAAATATCAGCTATGCAAAAAAGATTGGGAAGGATATTGAGAATAATGGAAGAATTTTATGTAAACAAATAATTTACAGGGTCAGCTTTAGCACAGCAGGCTAATCACCAGCTGCAGTAAATCTTTCCAACCGAAAGGTTGACAGTTTGAAGCCAGGTCAGGGTGAGCACTTGACCTTCAGTCCAGCTACCTGCCTACCTAGTGGATCGAAAACAGAAATGTGAGTAGATGAATCAGAACCACATTAAGCAGGGAGGTATTTTTGGCATGGTGTTTTGGAGAAAAGTCTATGAATAAAGACAGCTCTTTGGCAAGGAGATTGAGAGACAGCACCCACTTGTGGCTGGAACCAAGCACAGCCTCCAAAGATGCCGAATGATGAGAAAAAGTGTGTATATACTAGGCATGGTTTCGAATCCAAAAATGGCGATTCTAAAATCAAATGGGGTTATTAGTAAAAGAAAGACTTACAAAAAATTTCCAAAAATTTCTAAATGTAACAATTACTAACGAAATTCGTTAGGAGTTCGTATGCCAGCTCATGCGCATTCCAGATGGTTTTGGCCTACAACTCCCAGAAATCCTAACAGCTGGTAAATTGGCTGGGATTTCTGGGAGTTGTAGGCCAAAACTTGAATAAATCACACTGAATTCTAGATGGGACTCTCCAAATAGGAAGGAGGGAGGGAAGGAGGGAGGGAGGGGGTATTCTATTCTTGGAAGCAGCAAAGAAAAGGAGGAGGAGCTCCCCTCACTCCGCTGCCTCTCTCACCCCGATCCACAGGGAGCGAGGGCCAAAGTTTGCCCAGGCTGGTCATATACCTACATTCTATGCACATGCAATAATACAGCAGTAATAACAATGGGTATAAGAAGAGGTAAAATTCAAACCGAAGTATTCTGACTGGTCCTGCCTCATGCGGTGCAAGCGGGCTCTTCTCTGTGAGCCGGAGAAATTAGCCCGGGAAAAGCCAGCGTTTTCTGCTTGGGTGCACACACATACATATTCTTTGGGGGATTTGCTGCAGAATCTTCTCTATGAGCCCTGGATTCTGCAGCAACCCCTCCCAAGAATATGTATGTGTGTGCTCCCAAGCAGCAAACGCTGGCTTTTCCCGCTTAATTTCCGGGCTAATAAGAGAAGAGCCCGTTTGCACCGCATGAGGAGAGACCAGTCAGAATACTTCGGTTTGAATTTTACCTCTTGTTATTGTTATTACTGCTGTATTATTGCATGTGCATGGAATGTAGGTAGGACCAGTTGGATTACTTATAATATTAGGCACTTACAGTAGCATTCATTCTATTATACATTAGGTTGGTTTCTCACCCCAATACTCTTTGATGCTTTAGATCCTGGCAGGCAGGAGAGGCAGGGAAGCCTGGAAAAATGTAAACAGAGGTTTACTCAGAAGTAAATCACAAAGGAGGCCCTTCATCCAAAGTGCCCTCCTTTGCAGATTTACTGAGTAATCCTCTCTGTTTACATTTTTTCCGGGCTTCCAGCCGAAAAGAAGGAGCGAGTTTAGGGCTTGCCTTGCCATAATACTTATTGGCAAGGGAGGCGGGAGGGTGGTGAGAGAGAAGGGGGTGCCCCCCCCCTTACGACCTAATAACAACACTTAAGAAAATCCTGGCCCCTGAAGTCCACTTCCTGGTTGGCGTTCCAGGTGCGGAAATACTCGAAAGTAGCATTTCTTACAATTTCTTACAAAACGAAATCATTTTCATAACTTTTTCTCATGCCTAGTATATACCTCTATCTGTCTTGTCCTTGTATATCGGCATTGAATGTTTGTCTTATATGTGTTCTGTTGGGGTGAGAAGGGCAGAATATAAGTACTGTAAGTAAGTAAGTAAGTAAATAAATGTGTTTTCAAAGACTTTCATGGCTGGAATCACTGGGTTGCTGTAGGTTTTTTGGCCATGTTCCAGAAGCATTCTTTCCTGACATTTCGCCTGTTGCAATGACATACAATGAAACAGCAATACACAGACAAAGGCAAAGGCTTCTCCTTTTCATTTCCAGCTTCTGGAGGCTGTGCTCATCTCTGGCTCTGGGGGAGGTGCTCGTCTCCATTTCCAAGCCAAGGAGCCTGCGTTGTCCATAGACACCTCCTGATCGTGTGGCTGGCATGATTGCATGGAGCGTATTGTTGCCTTTTCCCATCAAGGCAGTACCTATTGATCTCACATTTTGTATGTTTTTGAACTGCAAGGTGGCAGGAGCTAGAGCTAACAGTGGGAGGTCACCCCGTCCCGCAGATTCAAACTGCTGACTTTCAGGTCAGCTGTTCAGCGGCACAAGGGAATATGGCGCAGCTGGCTAAGTGTCAGCTACATAAGATCTCTCTGACCAGTGGGTCATAAGTTCAAAGCCTGTCCGGGTCGAGGTGGCTGCTCGACCTTTAAGTGTAGCCTGCTGTCGATCTTTGTAGCCCGAAAGACAGTTGCATCGGTCAAGTAGGAGATAAAAGTACCACATTAAGTGGGGAGGCAAATTTTGACTGAATTATGAGGTCATTAAAGAACTCCAGGAACGCTGAGGAATGCAGAAGGAACAACAAGGGACGCTGGGAACACTGAGAGATGAGTGCGTCAGCTCCCCCTGGTGGCCAGAGTTTGCCTCTGTTCATCTATATGTTGTATGTGGAAAACGGCAGGGATTGTCTGCTAAGTATGTGTACCTGTAATCCGCTCTGAGTCCCCTTCGGAGTGAGAAAAGCGGAATATAAATAAAGTAAATAAATAATAAAGGGTTTAACCCATTGCTACACTGTGGACCCTTAAAGGAAGAGAATGACTTGTGCCTTTTTTCACAATAATATGAACTGCTGCTGTTGCTGCCATCTTCCCTTTCTCCTACTTATGTGGCAGCGAGAGTACAGAGGTTGTGCAGGTTGTGTATTTTATAGCCTCCACGTTTTGACACACAAAACAAGCTCAAAATCGCAAAGAAAGAACACACAAATATTATCAATTAGAAAGAATTAGAAGAGACTGAAGTATGTGTTTGTTTGGTTGGGTGGCAGCAGCAGAGGGTTGGAAATTTCTGATTTTGGCCTGTATTACTGAACCCCAAGCAATAGCCATTCATAGGGATTGGGAGCTCCCCATCTGGAAACTCCAATGCATTTTGATTTATGGAAAGATTCCTTATTAGCTGAGATGACTTTGTTTCTTCAGCTATTAAGATTACAATTTTGTTCTCGTTTGGAAGACTTCTGAGTTGGCGCCTTGATTATTGCTGAATGCCCCCTATTCAGTCACACTGTGCAATTAGCAATTAGGGACTCATTAAAATTCTCATTCTGTTGAGACACATGCAAGTAAGGACACCCATCTATCTTAACAACCAGTCAGTGTAATGAGTCATGACACCTTCTGCCTATTGCAAGCCTTCCTCCCGGTCCATTGAACTCGACTGTGAATTTGCTCTGCAGCTGTTCACGAGGCTCCATAACTCAAAGGTAAAAACAGTGGGATAAAAGTTAAGTAAACAGCCATTAATTACAATGGTTAAGATTATTTTGCCAGCACACAGTTGTTGGGTACCCTTCTAAGCATAAGTATTGGAATTTATCGGGGACTCTGTGCCTGATAATTTCCAACTGTGCCTTGAGGCCATGACTGGATGGCTGCATTCCAGCTGGCTGAGGGTGAATCCAGTGAAGATGGTGATCCTTTGGCTGGGTTGCCCAGGTTGGGGGGGGGGGGAGCTCTGGCTGCCTACTCTGGACGGCGAAGCACTATGCCTGTCGTTGTCAGTAAAGAGTCTGGGGGTTGTGTTAGACCCGCTGCTGACAATGGAGACTCAGGCCTCTGCTGTGAGCAGACCAGCCTTTTTCCATCTGCGGCAGGCTAGGCGGCTGGCACCTTACCTATCGGGGGAGGACCTGGCTACGGTGATCCAGACGACAGTAATCTCGAGGCTGGACTACTGTAACGCCCTCTACATTGGCCTTCCTTTGTCCCTGATCCAGAAGCTCAAGCTGGTGCAATATGCTGCCGCCAGACTTCTCGCTAGGGCTCCAGTAAGGTGCCACATTACACCAATTCTGCGGCAATTGCACTGGCTTCCGATCGAGCACTGGGTCATGTTCAAAGTGCTGGTATTAACCTTTAAGGCCTTATATGATCTAGGGCCTGTGTACCCCCTACACACCCCAGAGATCACTACGGCCTGAACAGGGCCGTAGCCAGGATTTTTCCAACCTTTTTTGAGCTGCGGCACATTTGTTACATTTACCAAATCCTGGGGCACACCACCAACCAAAATGATACAAAATGACACTCTAACACAGTGATACATATAGTTAATATGTATTTATACACTCAGTGTGAAACCTGAAGGAAGGAAGAGGGAGAATTGAGGAAAGAAGGAAGGAGAGGGAGGGAGGGAAAAGGAAGGAGAGAAGGAGAAGGAAGGTGAAGGGGGAGAAAGAAAGGAAGGAAGATGAAGGAAGGAAGAGGGAGAATGGAAGAAAGAAGGAAGGGGGAGAATGGAGGAAAGAAGGAAGGGGAGAGAAGGAGGGAAAAGGAAGGAGAGAAGGGAAGGGTGAAGAGAAGAAAGGAAAAGGAAAAGGAAGGAAGGAAGGAAGGAAGGGGGAGAATGGAGGAAAGAAGGAAGGGTAGACAGGGAGGGAAAAGGAAGGAGAGAAGCAAAGAATGGAAGAGGAAGGAAGGAACGAAGAGGGAGGGAGGAAAGAAGGAAGGGAGAGAGGGAGGAAAAAGAATGAAAGAAAAAGAAATGGAATAAGAAAGGAAAGGAAGGAAGGAAGGAAGGAAGGAAGGAAGGAAGGGGGAGGAGGGCGTGGGGCCTTGGTGTTGGCGAGGCAGTCCCTCCAGAAGATGTCGAAGAGGCCGTGGCTCTTGAGCTGCCCTACAATGAGGGTGATGAGCTGGGCGTCCTCCGGGAGCAGCGAGGCCGGGTCCGCAGCGCCAGGGCCAGGCCCGCCTCCGCCACCTCTCCCAAGGCTCGTGGCAGAGGACGAAGAGGAAGACAAGGACGAGGTGCCGCCAGTGGGCTCTACCATCACCGGCGAAGGGGGCGCAGAGCCCCGAGAGCAGCGGGGGATGGGGAAGAGGCGGCAATGGCAGCACGGAAGCGGCAGTCGCGGCGCATTTGCGTCACTCCTCCCTGCTGCATGCTGGGAAACTGAGGTTCGGGCTGCTCTGAAGAGCCAGATGCAATCATGAAAAGAGCCACATCTGGCTCCTAAGCCATAGGTTCCATACCCCTGGCATAGTGGTTTGAATGTTGAACTATGACTCTTGAGAGCAGAGTATGAATCCCTATTCAGCCATGGAAACCCATTGGTGACCTTAGCAAGTCACACTCTGAGCCTGAGACAACCTTAGGATCAGCTTGAGTCAGAAATGACCTGAAGGCACACAACAGTTATGTCAGTAGCTGTTGAGGGAGATTATTGTGGTGTTAAAGTGAATGCTGTGAAAAGTTTTAGGAGAATTGCAGGAGACAGTTCATGACTGGCAGTTGGGTTATTTCTTCAGCTGGAGTAGATATACTGTATATCAGTTTAGCCTGGGGTTTGAGGAGAACGCCAAAAAAAATAAGTGTTTCAGTGAGGTTGGAGTTAGACAACATTTGGAATGCAAGAGTGTTTGAATTATTTGGCAAGGCTTGAATTTAGCCTGAGATGAAAGAGTGTGGTGCTTTAAACATGATATACAAACATGATATACAAATGATACCCTCTCTGTTGGCGCCCCCTTGTCGTGGGGAGAGGCTTGCGTAACCTAATAATAATAATAATAATAATAATAATAATAAAAACTTTATTTATAACCCGCATCCATCTCCCCAAAGGGGACTCAGAGCGGCTTACATGGGGCCATGCCCGAACAACAAATCACAGAAAATATCAAAAACATCAGAAAACAATAAACACAATAAAAGCAATAGACACAATAGAAAAATACCTATATGAAAACACAACAACATAGGTGAATCTAAAACAGAAATGACAGGGAGAGCCACATGTACATATAAAATGATTAAAAACTCGGGGGAGATAACTGGAGTAGTGTCAAAACATAAAGGATCACATAGGGGGGAAGAGGTCTCGCCAGAAACGGGGGCATTTGGGGAGTCTAATACAGTGTTTCCCAACCGGTGTGCCGCAGCACACTAGTGTGCCGTGAGCGATCATCAGGTGTGCCGTGGAAAATTGGAACCCCCTTTCTTCCTCCTCAGAGGGCCGAAGTTTTCCCATGCCTGTTTTAGGGACCTTAAAGTGGTGAGCCTCCTTCCAACATTGTGATTCTGGATAGAAAACAAACAACAACATAACATAACATTGTTTGAGTCCACAGTGCTTGCTGGTTGTAGGTGAACTACAACTTCCGAACTCAAGGTCAATTCCCAAGCAAACCCTTTCAGTACTTTCTGTTCAATATGCCAAGTTTGGTTCAATTCCATTGTTGCAAGAGTTCAGGGTGCTCTTTGATTGTGTGTTAACTATAAACCCCAGAAACTGTAGCTCCCAAATGTCAAGATCTATTTTCCCCAAACTCCATCTGTGTTCACATTTGGGCATATTGAGTATTCATGCCAAGTTTGGTCCTGATCCAACATTGTTTGAGTCCACAGTGCTCTCTGGATATAGGTGAACTACAACTCCAAAACTCAAGGTCAACGCCCACCAAACTCTTATAGCATTTTCTCTTGGTTATGGGAGTTCTGTGTGGGAAGTTTGTTTCTTTCTGCCATTCCTGCCAGGATATCTATGTTGTTTTCATTGAAACAGGCCCAGGTTTCACACTGAGTGTATAAATACATTTTAAAAACATATTAACTATATGTATTACTGTGTTAGAGTGTCATTTTAGTTGGTGGTGTGCCCCAGGACTTTGTAAATGTAAAAAATGTGCCGCGGCTCAAAAAAGGTTGGGAAACACTGGTCTAATAGATAGAATGGCTCCCTGAGGAACTCCACACATAAGTGGTGATTTTTCAGAAGACATCCTGTTCCATTCCACTCGTTGCCAGCAGTTCCGGAGGAAGGAGTCCACTCAGTTAAGGGCAGATCCTTGGACCCTTGAAGCAGAGAGGTGGTGGATTAAAAGATCGTAATCAACCGTGTCAAAAGCAGCTGTAAGATCAACAATACAAGCAATGCCGATCCGCTGTAATGTCAAATGGAATGGGCATAGGGTATCTAGTAAAGTAAAATGAAATAGGCCATTAGGTTTCCACAAGAGAGGAAAGCTTTGGTAACCAAAGATTCAGAGATGGACAAAAAGATGCAGAGCAGATTAAATATCGTGTTATGCACTGAGACCTCATTTCTCCCAAAGCGGGCTATGCAAATAAACTCCCAATGTCACCACTCTGCTGTTATATGTTTCTGTGTACAAACACACAAGAGAAATTAGACATTGCAGGGAAAACCCATTGACATTAGATACATATTTATTTACCTGCGCATGTGCAAGGAAGGATAAGTAGGTCTATTGTTTGTGTGCAAAATTGAACATTTGAAGAAGAGAAACAAATCTGAATTCAGCACTTTGTGTTTCATCATAACTTTAAAACGGGTTTTGTTTCACTTGGAAGATAGCCCTTCGAGCCTGTGCAATGGATTTTTTCCGGTGGAGCGCAGCGTGCACAGAACAGGCCTCACCCTTTAAACCAAAGGTTTGTCTGTCGGGGCCCAGCAAGCTTGGACAGTGGCAGCGAGGTCCTCAGGTCATAGGTTTGGTTTGAGTTTCCTTCTCAAGATGGTTGACCTTACAGGGTTAGACGAGCACCATCTGCCCGAGTTTGAAATCAGAGTTTTCCTTTTCCTAGGATGGTTGCCAAAAGGCTAGAGAGCCCATCCTGCCCATTGACGCTCTTTGTCAGACCCTTCGGTTATGACCTGTCTGGTTTTGGAGGCACTACCCTACTATTATGCCAACCTGAGGACCTCGCTGCCACTGTCCAAGCTTGCCAGGCTTGCCACTGTGGTTAGTAAAAACAGGAGTTTTCCCAGTTTTTTTGTGGTAGAATTAGGTGTCTCAGCTTATATTTGGGGTCGGTCTATACTCGAGTATATATGGTATATAGAGAGGGGGGTGTTTCCTGGTAAGCACTGGAACTGAACTAGTAAAACTGAATGGCCTCCTTACTGTTTCTTCTTCCGTTCACGTTTCTTTGTATCCAAGCCAAGGTAATTGAGGATGTTGTAATTAGTTTATTATCTATCCCATTGCTTTGAGACAGGGTGAGAAATAAATTGAATTGAGCAGAAGAAAGTAATGGTCCAGCTATAGCTTGACAAGCCATGATTTAGGTTTGCAATAGGTAGCATGGAATAATAGTTCCTGCCTACCTATGGCCTAATCTAGATTCATTGAGTGAATATAGATATCTTAAAACATGCATCATGGCCTCATATTAAGCAGGGCCATAAGTCTATGATTTATCTAAAATAGAGTAGATAATATTGTGCCCTCTCATCCCTGACCTTCCCTTTCTGTGCTCCATGCTATTAAGCATCTTATATCCCCGGACTCATTTCTGTTTTTACTAACCACAGTGGCAAGAATCTGTTAAGCAAGACTATAGAAAAAGCACAAGACACCAGAAGAAGAAACTTGGCTGGAAAAGATTCTTCACATAAGAAATATGGACAGTCTTCTGCCTCCAGGGCCAAAAATAGGCTTTAAAAGGATGGACATGTGTGACGATCTCGGTCACCTAAATTGACTAATTTGACACTCCCGGTAGTCTGCCACCAACCTAATGGGTCATTAGGATTTACTTTACAATTAAACTCAAATTAAATGAAGTGTCTGTAGCGTTGGCCTTTAAAACAACCCACCACCAAGAATGTAAACTGAGGATACCGAAAAATGACTGAGGCTTCTATTAAAAGTTAATAATAAAAAGATTTATTAACAAGAACGAGGCTATAAAATAGGCACAGATCGTATTGGTTCTACTAAGAGGCAACTAGCGTACGGTTACAGCAATGATAAACTTAGAACAGCGTGATGGTTGCAAGATAATATATATGTGCTAGAGCGTAGAGGTTACTTATTAAAAGGCTATTAATTCTTCTTCAGATGGTACGTTCAGTTCCACAGACAGTACTAGGACTTGTCTCCCAACTCCCAACTAATAGTTCCACTAGCTGGTTGTTGTTCTAAAATTCTGGAACATCTAATCACTATAGATCGTTCCCTGAGTCTGGCTACTACTGGGTTACTCGTAACCCACACAGTCTAAGAGTCCAACTACCTGTCACTCTATCTCCAGAGATGACCAGGTAAACCCAACTGCCTATCACAAGAACAGTCCAAATTGGCACTCTTCCACAAGCGTTCCCACTAGAATGACTACTGGCCCTAAGGGCGGTCAGAACTGAGTCGTGACTCCCACTAGTCCAGCCTATTCCTACGTGGTGAATTGCTTAGGACAGACTGTCAGTCTCTGTTGCCAAGGCTCTGGTGATACTCCCCCAGAAACCTTGCTCAAGAGTGCCTCAGGCGTAGATGCTGAATCTACAGCCTGACTCTAAACAGCAGAGGCTGGAGATGTGCGTCTGCACAGCCTCGCTCCAAACTCCAGACTTCCAGACTGAAACTTTCTCTGACAGGATTTCTACTCTGCCAGCTCCAACTCCTCCCCTTCTACTCTAGCCAATCACAGCCTCTACACTGTATCTAGGCACAAGCCTGCAAGGCCACGCCCCCTTGCTCTGGCTTCCCTTCCCTTAATGGTTGCTGGCTACAGCCACCTCTCCAAGATGGACGCCAGCACAACCAAAACAGGACTTCCAAACCCCTTCCAAGCAGGCCTCGGCCCTGCTTAAGGCAGGTGAGTCCTTACAACATGCAAGCTATGTGGCCCTGAAGGTAGAGAAAAGCCGTCCCATGTACAGGGAGACCTGGAATATCTTAAGAATGAGCGCTAGACTCAAAAATGGTGAACCAAACAAGATTTATTAAATAACAACCAGTAAAAATGCTGGTAGCCCAAAATGCTTAGTTGGTTGCAAAGGAAGTCCTTGAAAAGGGGAGCTATCACTTGCCTCTTTGTTTGCAGAGTGATGGTACCTCTATTTGATCCCAGGTATCCTGTTGCTCTCCGGCTTGTAGGCTCGTGAAGTCCTGTATAAGCCCCAAAATCCACAGTCTATGGTGAGGACGGGTCCTCCTTTGCATTGCAGGCTTGGTTGAGAGTGAAGGTTAGGCTTAGTACAGGGGTACATCTATGGCCCGTGGCCTGGATGCGGCCCGGCAGCCGATTCTGTCCGGCCCGAGGTGAAGGGCATCGGGGGGCGGGGCCAAGAGAAAGGGATGATGCAGCCACCATCCCATCGCAGGCTCTGTGGGGCCTGTGACAGCAGACAGGCCAGAGGAATGGTGGCTTTGGAATGCCTGCCATCCCTGGAGGTGATCCGGCCTGCAGCGGGAGCAGTCGCTGACCTGCAGCGGCTGATCTCCCTGGTGACCCAGAAGAATTCCGGGTCGCCAGGGCGAGTGGGCGCCTCAGATCGCTGACTGCTCCCCCTGCAGGCCCAGATCCCCTCCAGGGATGGCAGGCACTCCATAGCAGGGCGATCAGCTGGGGAACGGCTGGGGGCCAGAGCGGGCGGAGGCCTGCAGCCTCCGATCGCCTGCTGCTCTGCTCTCCTCTGCTGCAGCGGCAGCTGGGTCTGCTTTGCCATCCTCTGGGCTGTGGCCATTGGGCCATTCCATCTTGGGATCCTTCCTCTCTTGAGGATGTCAGCCTTCATCTTGGTTCGCACCTTGTCTTCTTGAATTTAATTTAATTTAATTTCAGTGGTTTTTATTATTATTTTATAATAATTTTATTATAAGAATATAATAAATAATATAATATAATAATGTTATATTATATTATAATTTCAATATAGTATAATGTCTATGTATACTATAATATAATAATTATGATATTAATACTAATAATATGAATATTTCTTGATATATTAATATGTTAATATTAATGATGTGTAATATATAGTAAATATAGTAAATAAATAAATAAATAATGTAGATTAGAATGTAGTTTAGCCTCTAGGTGCGGCCCTCCATAATATTTTTAGGCTCTCGTGTGGCCCCTTGGAAAAAATAATTGACCACCCCTGGCTTAGTACGTGAACTAAGATGCTTTGTTGCAGTGGAAGCTTAGATTCCACCTTGCTTTCTCCGTGTGTTCTCTGGAAAGGAGGCAGAAAGGAAGTCCAGCCTCTCAGGTAAACTCCGGAAAAGGGAGGAGTTAAGGGTGGTGACGCCAGGTTTGGAGCCAAGACACAACTCCGCCCCTAAGTGCCCACATGGCAGAACAATGGGACAATAGAACAAAGGCCCATGCAGGTAAAGGGCAACCAAATACAAAATACAGATATGAAACCAGCCCTTGGGGGCGCCACAGACAGACTTACCTATCTGATGTCTAAAAATAAAGGAAAGCTGATAAAAGAAACAGACTCGACAATAGTTACAGAATATTTAAAATTCAAAAATTATATGATATTAGTATAAAAATATGTATATATAGACCCCATATGAAAGGAAGGGAGAAGGATGAACAGAAGATGGAAAGGAAAGAAAGAAAAGGAAGATACCTCATGGAAAAGATACTCAAGAAAGAAATCTATTTGGGTGACGGTGTTTTTTTGTTTTTTGTTTTGGTTTTTTGTCTCAATTTTTCTTATTCTTTTTTTTCTTTATTAGTTTATTTTCTTTTCTTTTTCTTTTCCTTTTATATTATTAACTACATTTTATATGTATTTTAATGAAAATTCTCAATAAAGATTATTATTTTAAAATCTGGGAAAACGTTTTGACTTGGGTATAAGCTGAGTGTATAAAATGCAGCAGCTAGTGGTAAATTTTAAAATAAAAATAGATACCAATAAAATTACATTAATTGTGGCATCAGTAGGTTAAATATTTTACATACAACTTTAATTTAAGATAAGTGTGTCTAACTCTGAATAAACCATTATTCTAACCTCCTTCAATGTAAATGTGTTTACGTATCCTTCCAATAATAAGAGAGTAAAATAATAAATGCACCGGGAATGTGGCGCAGCTGGCTAAGTGTAAGCTGCATAAGATCTCTCTGACCAGTAGGTCATGAGTTTGAGGCCTGCCCGGGTCGAGGTGGGTGCTTGACCTTTAAGTGTAGCCTGCTGTCGACCTTTGCAGCCTGAAAGACAGTTGCATCTGTCAAGTAGGAGATAAAGGTACCACATTAGGTGGGGAGGGAAATTTTGACGGAATTATGAGGCCATTAATGAACTCCAGGAACGCTGCGGAATGTGGAAGGAACAACAAGGGACACTGAGAACGCTGAGAGATGAGGAGTGCGTCAGCTCCCCCTGGTGGCCAGAGTTTGCCTCTGTTTGTCTATATGTGTGTATGTGGAAACGGCAGGGATTGTCTGCTAAGTATGTGTACCTACAGTATAATCCGCTCTTGAGTCCCCTTCGGGGTGAGAAGAGTGGAATATAAATAAAGTAAATAAATAATAAATAAATAATCAACAGAGTAGGATTGAAGAGCAACAACTGTAAAAGCCGCCATGATATGAGGATTTAAAGATTGAACTGCAAAGACTCTGGCACAAGCCAGTCAAGGTGGTCCTAGTGGTGATCGGCACACTGGGTGCAGTGGCCTGCACTTAAACACAATCGACGCTGACAAAATTATCATCTGCCAGCTGCAAAAGGTCACCTTAGTAGGAACTGCATGCATTATTTGCCAATACATCACACAGTCCTAGACACTTGGGAAGTGTCCGACATGTGATCCAATACAACAGCCAACAGAGTGATCTTGTTTGCTGTGGACTCACTTTGTTGTGTTTCAAATAATAAATAGAGTAAAATAATAAATATAATAATACTAGAATAAAATAATAAATGTAATAATAATAATGTAATAATAATAGAGTCAAATAATAATAATAAATAGAGTCAAATAAAATGTAATAAAAATGATAACAGAGTAAAATAATAAATAACGACTCAAGTATAAGCCGAGGAGGATCCTTTGTTGGAAGGTGTTAGGCAGCAACCAGCCGGGCTTTGAAGCTACAAGGCCATTAAATGCTTATCAAGGTGGCCAATTGCAACATTCACACATGGCTGAAGCAGACAAAGAGTTATTTCTCCCACCCTGGACATTCTACAGACATATAAACCTCACTTGTCTAGCTTCCAACAGACCCCACAACCCCTAAGGATGCCTGTCACAGATGTGGGCGAACCATCAGGAGAGAATGCTTCTGGAACATGGCCGTACAGCCTGGAAAACTCACAGCAATCCAGTGACTCTGGCCATGAAAGCCTTTGACAACACATTATTTCCCTGTCTGCATCTCCTCCTCTCCACAGAGCGACGATCCGCCCACAACCGGCTTCAGTAATCGGATTTTCCAGTAATATAATCCGCATCACGTTTTATACTATCCTGAACTTCTGTACTGATTGTGAGTGTTTCCTGGACAGAGTGTGGGTTATACAACACCCATACTGACTGTGTAGTGACACCGGGTTTGAACTGCTCAGTTAATTGTCATATTCGTCACTTATATAAGCTTATATTTACTCCTTGATTTACATGGTTCTTACTAGCGCTATATGATTTGGTTTACATCCAGAGGTCGTTTCTATGCATGTATGGACCCTATATACTATTGTTCTTAATACTTAAATTATATCTGCCATTCTTTACTATAGTATTTTGTATACTTGGTTCTCTACTGTGCTTAAGTCCGTCCAGCAGTTCACCTCCCTGGGAAGCATCATCTCTTCAAATGCCAAGATTGATAAAGAGATAGATCACAGATTAGCAAAGGCATAGAGTGCATTCGGAAGGCTTCACGAAAGAGTCTGGAGCAAAAAGCACCTGAGGCAAAGCACCAAAATCAGTGTGTACAGAGCTATCATACTGTCTATTCTCCTATATGGGTCTGAAACATGGGTCATCTATCGCCAACACCTACGACTCCTCGAACACTTTCATCAGCGCTGTCTTCACACAATCCTAAATATACACTGGACTGACTTTGTGACGAATGTTGTTGTCCTTGAACAAGCGGGGATCACCAGCGTTGAGGCCATGCTATTGAGAACACAGCTGCATGGCATGTCTCTAGAATGGAGGATCACCGCCTCCCAAAGATACTACTCTATGGTGAACTCGCCACGGGTCAGCACAAGAGAGGCGCCCCAAAAAAGACATATAAGGACTTCCTGAAACAACATCTCAGGCTCGGCCAGATTGATCACCAACAATGGTCCACCCTGGCCTCACATCGGGAGGTGTGGAGACGCACTATCCACAATGCTGCGGCCTCTTTTGAGAAGACACGCCGAATGGGTCTCGAAGAGAAACGACAATGCAGAAAGAGCCACAACTTGGTAACAACATCACCCAAGGAGACTTTCTGCTGTGCTTTCTGCAACCGAACTTGCCTATCTCAGATTGGCCTTTTAGTCATCAACATGCTTGTAAAAAGCATGGGATGAGTCCTTCCTAAGAATCTTCATTCGCGAAGTAATGCCGAGAGAGAGAGACCCCCATATACAGTAGACTTTTCTGTTGTGTAGATAGTTTTGGCTCTATAGCCTTCCCAGTGTGTTTGTGACTAGACTGCACCTCCCAGCTGTTCCCACCTGTAGCTTTCCTGTTTACATTCATTGGGAGTTTCAGTCCAAAACCTTCTGGAATGTCATGTAATTCCCAATCCTGCACTTCACAAATTATTTGGACTCTAAATGATCATAAATGTTAACATATGCCATAACTATGGCCATTACAAATTGGGGCTTCTTTGTGTGCCTTTCTTGTAGGTGTGCAAACAACTGACAAAATGTCACGCTTGAGGCATTTACTACTTTTCCTACTGCAGGGCCAGAAATTATGGCATTCTCTCATAATTTATAAAATCAGCAGTTCATTCAGCACCAGAAACTGAAAAGTTAATTAGATAGATACATCAATTCATGACAGATTTATAGACTCAGTTTTACTAGACATGGTACTTTGACCAAGCAAAAAAAAATTATAGTTGAGCTATGGTAAGCAATTTTGGATTGGCAGAAATGTTTAGCCGACTTTGAGCACACGTTGGTACTTTTATTATTGTTTTCACTATGTGGAAGGATAGTCCATTAAAGTTGTCATTCTGTCTTCATTTTTATGGTGCTTTTCGTAATTTGAGCTAGCATGGTGCAATGGTTATGGGGCCCTGTCTCCACCCCGTAATCACACACACACAGGCAATGTCAATTAACTATTTATTAAGTCAAAAAGGTAAGCAGGTGAAAAGGATAATTGTCCAATTAAGAAAAAGCAATAGTCCAAAAAAGGTAGCAATCAGCAATGTTCATAAGCACAATCCAAAAGGCAAAGTCACTTCAAAGGATCCAGGGAAACAACAAGGTAATCCAAAGCTCATGGAAATCAGCAAGGTCCAAGGAATGTGGTAACAAGCCAAACTATGGCTTCCAGGAGAACAGCAAACCGCAACGTCTCTCCAATTCAGACGTGGCCACCAAACTAAGGAACTTTCCCACCGAATGTCTACTTAATTCCCCCCTTTGTGTGACCAGCGTCTCTCTAGGCCCCTTTCCCAATCTTTCCGTGTAGCCACAATACTCCCCCTACGGTCGAATCTCTCCTCAGGAATGGCACCATCTGCGCCGTTATCTTCCTGGGAAAGTGGCTCGGACTCGGCTCCCATGTCCTCCGCAACATCTGGTGAAAACAACCGCTCCTGAGAACCGAAACCTCCCAGTCTCTCATATTCCGTATCAGGTCCGGAATCAGGAGAGCCTTCGTCATCAGAATAAGCCTCCGGCCAGGTGTCTTCCCATTGCAGGCTGTCCGTTGGTGATGCGGACCCATCATCCCCTGCATCACCTTCATCTGGGTCCAAAGCAAACGGAACCCCCGGGGCCGGAACCTGCCCCTCCTGCTGAGGTGGGGGCTGATTTGAACCCTGCCCCCCCCAGGTCAGATGGGGGCAGAGTTGCTACACTGACACAGCAGCCAAGCACAGGTTTAAGGTATGGACAGCCTCCTTAGTGACAGGTGGGAAGAAGTGACAGATCTGGATGTCATCTGCATACAGATAACACCTTACTCCGAAACTCTGGGTGATCTCTCCCAACGGCTTCACGTAGATGTTAAATAACATCGGGAACAGTACAGAACCCTGAGGGACTCCACAAGACAACAGTTGCGGAGCTGAACAGGTGTCAACTAGTAACACCTTCTGGGAGCGACCCTCGAGGAAGGACCGGAGCCACTGCAAAGCAGTACCCCCAAGCCCCATTTCTGTGAGGCGTCCCAGAAGGATACTGTGGTCAACAGTATCAAAGGCCGCTGAGAGGTCCAGCAGAACTAACAGGGACACACTCCCCCTGTCGAGTTCTCGGCGTAGATCATCCACTAAGGCTGTTTCAGTACCATGTCCCGGCCTAAAGCCAGACTGTGCCAGATCTAGATAATCAGTGTCTACCAAGAACCCCTGGAGTTGTGAAGCCACCACACGTTCCATGACTTTGCCCAAATAGAGGAGATTGGAAACTGGCCGATAGTTCACTAATTGAGTGGGATCCAGTGATGGTTTTTTCAACAGCTGAATCTTGCCCTCCTGTAAGGAGGCATTAACCACCACCTTCACATACTCTGCCAAACCTCCTCCAGCTTCTTTGATCAGCCAGGATGGGCAGGGGTCTAGGATGCATGTGGTAGGCCTCAACACTCCAAGGATCTTGTCCACATCCTTGAGCTAAAATTGTCAAAAGTAAAATTCTTTAAGATTTATTATCAGTAAATGTTGGATTTGTATACCTGTTTTATATACCTACTAGCTGTACCTGGCACGTGTTGCTGTGCCCTATTTAGGAGATGCGAGAAAGTCTGAGTATGTAAGGGTTGGAATTGATGTTACTTATGGTCTTGGTGGGGTCATGGCTGTGTCGTTGTGGGTTGTTCTGGTGGGTGGGATGTTGAAGTCCTGTGGAGTTGTCGGTGTGTGGTGTTCCTGGCGTTCTGCAGAGCTTGTGGATATACAATGTTTTTTGTCTTTCCGTCTGCTGTGTTGATGTAGAGGTTCTGTGGTTTCCCAACTCTGGAGCACGCTACGTAGAGTTGTCTGTGGGAGAAGCATTCTGTGCCAAGGTCTATGCCACAGATTTGTAGTGTTTGTCCTTGAGCCTTGTTTATGGTGATGGCAAAAGCTAGTGTAGTGCAGTGTCTTTCTGTTCTGGCGTTTGTTCTGCCCTTTTTGTGTGATGTATGTAGCGTTGCGAGTGTGTTGTCCGATGCTGTTCTTTTTAGGAGGCATGGCTTGTCTTTTGGGTCAGCTTATGCCTGTGTGGAAGGAAGGAATGGCATACAAATGGGTTGAGCAGTAGACGCAAGGTTGTGTTATGTGCGTATTGTATTGTGTGTAGGTATTACTTTTCTGTTATTCTGGGGGTATGTGTTTGTCAGTGGTGCCTGTGTCCCTGGAGCCCTATTTGTCTCCCTCCTAGATCTTGACCGTGGCAGTTTAACCCTCAACTGAAATCACTCAGCATTCTAAGTGGCTTTGCCCACCGTTACTATGGTAACTGATGTTGGCCAATGGGTTTCGCTGGCTGCCGCAGAGGATGCTGGGAAATGTAGGTTTTTTGTATCATTGTTTTGGGGGCCTTCTAGGTTTGGGGGGGGGAGTTTCTTTGCTAAAAACCTTCCTTGCCTGGGGCCTATTTGTGTTGGCAAGTTTGGTGTCTCTGTCTTGGAAGGTTTCTCTGTCTCTGTCAGTCGTTCGACGACGGGACCTCCTTTATATAATAGATATACTCGGGTCATGTAAAAATTGTTCCGGCAAATTTCAGGCCCTAGAATAGAGTATTGTGGAAAAGTAGAGAAGACAGAGCAAGAATTCTGCAACATCTCGTGCATTTGTATTCTCTAATGTTGCTATTTGATTTTAAAACAGCACAGTCAATAAATTGAACAGACTACTGAAATCTTGTCAAAGAGAGAGATATTCAGAACGATTTAGAAGGACTAGGACAAACGTGCCTTGCACTCACATTGATCAGAAGCCTATGACCTTAAAAAACCTATCAAGTTTAGCCGTGAGGCATACACATATCACCCATCTTGTTTTAGCCAATGGTATTCAGATAGTTCTAAATGAGGTATGCTATTATCCTAATTAAACCTCCTTCTTTAAAATCACATCCACTGAGTTAGTATAACTTTCATTTTAATCAGATATCAAAACCAATTATATATTATCAGGGGCTTCTATCCATGATCATAGAATCATAGAATTATAGTGTTGGAAGGGACCACGTGGGCCATCCAGTCCAACACCCCGCCATGCAGGAAAAGCATCATCCTCACCAGTCGTGCCTGCAAAGGAGGTGGGATCGAGAGCAGGGCCTCCCTGGATGTTCTTAATCTCCGAGATGGCTCATAAGAGGAGATACATTCAGACATGTAAGCTTCCCTTGATCTAGACACTATACTCATTTTGATGCAGCCCAAAATCCCATTGGCTTTTTAGCTGCTGCATCACACTGTTGGCTCAAGTTCCACAAACACTCCCAAGATATTTTTCACGTGTACTGTTGTCGAGCCAGGCATCACCCATCCTGTATCTGTGCATTTCATTTTTTTCCCTGCCTAAGTGAAGGATCCTACACTTCTTGCTGAAATTTGGCCTAGCTTTCTAATCTCTTCCCTCTGCGTTTGCCCCATTCCTTTCTATGGGAATACAGGAAGCCTCCTGTGTTCTCTGGGCAGGGCTGGTTCGTCCATTAGGCGGAACAACACAGACGTGTAGGGCGACGTCACACAGGAGAGGCGCCGCCACCCGGGAGGGGCGCCGCCGAGCCAGCTCTGCCCCGCCCCGCCGCCCGCGCCGGCTAGGCCTCCGCAGCCAGCCCTGTGGCCCGTGCTGTGCCGCCGCACTGCTGGCCGGGAGCACTCGGCACGCCTCCACATGCACGGAGCTTTTCGCACATGCGCAGAAACTTCTACAGGCGCTACAGCGCCTGTAGGAGTTTCTGCACATGCGCGAGCTCAGCATGCGTACTGACTCCAGAGTGCACCTCCCGCTTTGGAGCCAGTGTGCACGCACGCAGTTTCGCGCGTGCACACAGATTGGCGCATGCACACTGGGCTCCAGGGCGTGACTTGCGCTCAAGAGCAACTGGGGGGGGGGCGCAAATTTTTTCGCATACCCCCCGGAACAGGTAGGTTTGCCCCTGTCTGTGGGAAATGTCCTAGGATGCTGGAAGCATGAATGTTTTTTTTTTTTTTTTTTAATAGATTTTTATTGCACATTTTATTATTTACAGACACAGGTTATGGGAAGTGATGGGGGTGGGGGTGGGGAGGGGATACCGGGTTACCAGGTTTGGGGAGGGGTGGATGGGGGTTGAAAGCGGCTTCCCACGAGTATTCCAAGGTGTCCATGAGTATATATAAGGTACCTATTATTGAGGACGAGAAAAAGTAATGGTATCCAAAAGCTTTGTATAGGTTATATTCCATCATATAACCTTCTCTTATGGGTCATTCAAGTCTATGGTGAAGTTATGCTTTTTATTTTGCAAGTAGCTTTTAAAGTTTGTCCAGTCTGTCCTGTTTCTCTTGTTAATCAGGTTCTGGGCAATGGAATCCATTTGAATAAGATCCAGTGCTTTTATTAACCATTCTTCCAGGTCAGGGGTCGTTTCTTTCTTCCAGTGTCTGGCTAGTACTATTCGGCTGCAGGTACTGAGATGGAAAAAGATTTTCTCTTGATTCTTATTTAATGAGGGGTTGGATATTCCCAGTAGGTAATATTGTGGATCCATTTTAAAATTAATTTTAAATATCTTTTGCATCTCCTTATGGATCATTTTCCAGTACCCTGTTACTTTCTTACATTCCCACCATTGGTGGAAGTAAGTCCCCAGTTCTTTCTTGCACTTCCAGTATATATTTGAATTGTTTTTGTTGAATTTCGCTATTCTCGATGGGTGCAGATGCCATCTGAACTGCATCTTAAGCCAATTTTCTGTGACATCTGTAATGGGGGAGTATTTTAGCTTCTCTGTCCATATTTCTTCCCACTGTCTTAGGAGTATTGTGTGTTTTAGGTCTTGGGCCCATTTTGTATGACAATTCTTTATTTGCTCATCTGCCGTTTCCCAGTGTAGTAGTTGTTTATAACAAATGCTTATGTTTTTCCTATGTATTTTTATTATCTTCTCCCACATGCCCTCCTCCATGAAACCAATTTTTTTGTCTTTTTTATATTGTTGAAACGCCTGGTGGTATTGTAGCCATGTCAGAGTATACCCCTCATCTAGTAATTCTTCTCTAGTTTTTAGTTCCCAATTCTTGTTTACCTTTTTCAGCATTTGCTTGTATGTTGGCCAGTGCTTTACAGCTAATTCTCTCTTGTGGAGTGCTTCCATCGGAGATAGCCAGAGAGGAGTGGATCTAAAAAAGTGTGGTTTATACTTCTCCCAGGTCTTAATTAAGGTGGCCCTTAGGTAGTGATGGCTAAAGTTTCTTTCAATTTTCCACCTCTCATACCAAAGATATGAGTGCCATCCGGCCCGGAGGTCGTGGCCTTCTAACGCTAATAGGTTTTGGTTATTAAGCTTGATCCACTCTTTGATGGCCACCAGGTTACACGCCTCGTAGTAGAGTTTGAGGTTAGGTAGCCCTAGACCTCCTCTTTTCTGGTCATCCGTCATTGATTTTAGATCTATTCTGGGTTTTCGGTTTTTCCATATGAACTTTTTTATGTCTATGTTCCATTTTTTGAAGAGGTGCTCGTTTCTTAAGACCGGTAGGTTTTGAAATAAATATAAAAGTCTCGGTAGCACTGCCATTTTGATTGTGGCCACCCTTCCCAGAAGTGACAAGTTTTGATATTTCCATTTTTCCAAATCTTGTTGTATTTTTTTCCATAGATTTTCATAATTATTTTTGAGCAGTTGGATGTTGCTCGATGTAATATATATTCCTAAGTATTTGATTTTTTTCCTATTTTTAGTCCTGATATAGTCTGGAGTGTTTCTTTTTCCTTTCCGTCTATGTGTTTTGTTAGGATTTTGGATTTTGATTTGTTTAATTTGAAGCCAGCGGCTGCTCCGAAGTCCTCGAATTTGTTTAGCCATTTGCCAATATTGGGGAGAGGGTCCTCTATTATGCATACAATATCATCAGCATAAACTCTACACTTATATTTATGTGCTAGCACCTGGGTGCCTTTGAGGTCTTTGTCTTGATTTATGTCCCTTACCAGGGTTTCCATTGCTAGGATGAATAAGAGTGGTGATAGGGGACACCCCTGCCGGACTCCTCTATTGATTTGGATTTTCTTTTGGTTTACCTGTCCATTTATTATTAGTGTGGCTGCCTGATTTCGGTATAGTGCTTCTATTGTGTTTCTGAAATGGTATCCCATGTCTAATTCCTTTGTGAGTATTTTTAGAAAGTCCCAATTAATCTTGTCGAACGCCTTTTCGGCGTCGACAAACATTAAAGCCAGTTTCTTTTCGTTATGTTTTTCATAATATTCAAGCACATTGATTATGGTTCTTGTGTTTATTTTTATATGTCTGTCCGGCAGGAATCCAGTTTGCTCTATCGATATCCAGTCTTTTAAAAAGGATTTTAGCCTCTCTGCTATGATGGTCGTGAATATTTTATAGTCTGTGTTAAGTAACGAAATTGGCCTGTAGTTTTGTGGGTTCTGTTTGTCTGTGCTCTCTTTGTGGATTATCGTGATGTTTGCTTGTTCCCACGTCTGGGGGGTTTGTTTGTGTTCTCTTACCCCATTGAAGATGTCAGTCAATAGCGGTGTTATTTCTTTTATGTATGTCTTGTAGAATAAGGCTGTGAAACCATCCGGTCCAGGAGCCTTATTGTTTTTTAATGAGTTAATACTTCTTATTGTTTCTGCTGTAGTTATTTTACTGTTCAGTAATTCTCTCTGAGTGTCTGTTAGCTTCTGTAAGTTTAACTTGCTGATGTAATTTGTCACTGTTTCTTTTGATATCTGTTCTTTTTTGTAGAGGTCTTGATAAAATTTGTTAAATATTTCTACGATTTCCCCTCCTCCGTAATTGCCTCTCCGTTGCTGATTATCTTTGTGATCATACTATTATTCTTTTTTTCCTTTAATTTTTTGGCTAACCATTTGCCTATTTTGTTTGCGTTTTGTTGGTAATTGACTTTAATGTATTTCATCTGTTTTTCTAATTTTTCTGTATCTAATAGCTGCAATTGTTTTTTAAGTATCTTTAATTCATTCTGTATTCTCTTGTTGCCTGGGGTTTTTTTGAGTTGTGCTTCTGTTTTTTCTATATTTGTCATAATATCTTGTGTGGATTTGTGTATTTGCTTATTGATCCTGCTGTTGAGTTGTATGAGGTTACCTCGCATAACTGCTTTTAGGGCCTCCCACTGAGTGGTTTTGCTGGTTTCTTCTCCATTATTATGCTCCAAATATTCTACTAACTGTTTTCTAATGTGTTCTTTGTCCTGCTCTTTCCTGAGCAGCCTGTCTCTTAATTTCCATCTAAATTGCGCCTCTTTTCCTTTTAAATGTATTTCTATTGCATTATGATCAGAGAAGAGACTCGCAAGGATTTTGATTTTCTTCACTTTAATTGATAAAACTTTTGTTACCCACACCATATCTATCCTGGTCCAGATTTTATGTCTCCCAGAGAAGAAGGTGTAGTCTTTTTCTGTATGATGTTTGTGTCTCCACAAGTCTATTACATTCACTTCTTTTAAAGTGGTTAAGAACTTTTGGGGTAGTTGATTTCCTTTGGATTCTCGTTTGGAGCTTCTTTTTGTCTTCTGCGTCTTGTCTATTCTGGAGTCTACTACCCCGTTGAAATTGCCTAAGATTATAAGTTCCTCAAAGGATTTATTTTCAATTTGCTTTTTCACTTCTTTGATAAATTTTACTTTGGGGCCATTCGGGCAGTAGATATTACATACTAACAGTTTCTGATGGTTTATGTTTATGAGGACTCCTAGGTATCTTCCCTCTGGGTCTTTAAAAGCTAGATTGGATTGTATTCTCTGTTTGATGTACATGGCTACTCCTCTCTTTTTTGTTTCGTCTGATGCATAATATAGCGTTCCTAGTTTTGGCTGTTCTAAGTGTGACGCATGACGATTGGCAATGTGGGTCTCTTGGATTGCAATTATTTCGTAGTTTTGTTTCTTCAAGTGTTCTGTTATTCTCCTCCTCTTATTTGGCGAGTTCAAGCCATTCACGTTGTTGCAAAAGATCTTAAGAGATGTCCTCATTTCCGGTTTCCATTTGGTCGCCCGTCATTTGGCCTTGTGTTGCTGCGATTTGGTAATTTTCCGGGGAAAATTTCCTTATTCTTTTGAGATGCTTTCTCAGTGTTATCCCTGGGGAGTCTATCTCTTCATAGTCTACATTTCCTTCTTCATCTTTGTCTTCTCCCTCTTCTTCTTCCTCATCTACCTCTCTTTGTGGTGGTGGGGGGGGTCGGTTCTTCTTTCGGCTTTGTTCTTTGTTGGGTTGGTCCTTTTGGATGTGGTCGTGGTAGAAGGCTCTCGCCTTTTCCACTGAGTTTAGCCAATATCTTGTTTCTCTCCATGTTACCGTCAGACCTTCCACTCTCTCCCATCTGAATTTTATTTTTCTTTTCACTAATTCTTGGGTAAGGAAGTTGTACTTTCGTCGTCTGGAGAGTGTCTCTTGCGATACTTCTTTCATGAATACAATTTTTTGTTTTTATAGAGGATTGTTTTCTTTGCGCATTTCTGTAGGATCTCATCTCGCAAACATTTTCGAGCAAATGTCACAATTGTATCTTTTGGAGTTTTATTTTTCCTAGCATATTCTGTGTTAATACGGTATGTTCGGTCCACATCGTTCCCAACTACCTCTGGTTCTGTTTGGATGAGTTCCGCGATTATGTCTATTATCGTCCTTTTTAAATTTTCATCAGCTGACTCCTCTAGATTTCTGATCCTGAGTTGATACTCTAAAGATCTGTTTTCCAGTAGCTCCACTTTCTGTTGAAGCTTTTGGTTGGCAACTTCCAGTTGGTCTGTTTTGTTTTCGAGTTTTGCTTGTGATTTGATGATTTTTTTGTTATCATCCTTAACCTTCTCTAGGTCCTCCTTCATAACTTTTAGGTCTTCTTTTATGTCCTTCTTCAGATTGGAGATTTCCGTTTGCAATTCTTGATGTTGTCTATCTTGCTTCAGAGAGAGGTTCCTGATTTCTTGTAACAGTTCCTTAAATCCCCCCTCTTCCTGGGCCGATTCCCTTCTGATCTGGATTCTTGTTTGGAGGCTCCCTCTTCCCTTCGTTAACTGGGTCATCTTGTTTATCTTGTTTGTCTTGTTGTCTTATTGTCCTGTCTGTCTTTCTTTCTGAATTAAATACTTCAGATACCAGTTTTCCAAGGTGACCAACCCGCAGGCCTCTTAGGATATAGATGTGTTCCTCTGTTGCTTAACAGTTTGCCTTACAATCCTATGATCTTTCTCCTTTCTCCTTTCTATATCAGTTATATCATTTAATAGTTGTCAGATTCTTACCTCTGCCTTTGCTGTGGTCTTTTTTCTGTCCCCTGGATTCTTGGCTTCCCCTTGCCTGCTTTACCTGTTTTGGCCGCTTCACTGGTTTTGCGCTTGCGCCTTCCCTTGTTTGAAAGGCGTCGCCGCTCGTTGCTCGCCTGGTTTGACAGGCTGTTTCCCCAAGGATGGGCTTTGCTCACTTCTTATTTCCCCAGTTCACGCGATATTTCCTTGTTTTCCTCAATGCCACCGTCTTCTCTTCGTTTTCTCGCGAGACTCTGTTGATCTCTCGGGGGTCCGGGACTCGACGCTCTCGCGAGCTCTCTGTGTTCTCTCAGAGTCTCACTAAATGCTCCCAGGATCCCTCGGGTTTCCTGCAGGGATCGTGAAGATTGTTTATAGAAGATGGCGGTGGCGTGTTAACTCGGCGGCGTTTTCAAGGTCAGCTTTGCTTTTTGCTTTTTGCCTGGTTTCTCAGACTTGTATAGCCCGTCCCCTCACCCTGCTTTCGGGAGTTTGTCCTTTATTTCTGCTTACCCTTCCTTATGTGTGGGTGGGGTTTCTCCCTTCTGCTTCTGCTCTGTCCGTCTCGACCCCCGTCCGGAGGTCCCTGATGGCCTCTGTTGGCTGTTGCGCCTTGGATGCTCTGTGCTCTCTCTTCTTGATTTAGATTGTAAGGTTGGTTATTTGTTGGTGTGAGCTGGTGGCTTGGAGAGATATCAGAAACCTGTCGGTTTCAGATCCATGGATTGTCTGCCTGCCCCCCGCTCGCCGTTGCCGGGTGTACTAGGTGCGCCTCCTTGAGGGAGAAACCCCTTCGACACCATCGGCCGGACAAGCAGAGGTTCACACCCCTTTTGAGCCTCGTACCGCTCTTCCAGGGAAGGGTTTAACGACCCCTTGACAGATTTATCCTGGAATGCCCGCTCGGAGCCCCGAGTGGCACGTCTTCTCCTGTGCAGCCACCAACATCCCATGTACCATTCAACAGTTTTTTAGTTTGGAAATAATATTGTTCAATTGCAATTCATAGCAATGCCACATTTTTTTCTATTTCCATTAATAATACATTAGCCCAATTCTGTATTCCGTTTTGCTACTTATTCTCACCTGTCTCCAATTTATCCATCCGCTGTGTTTTTATTTCTTTCTGTATTTTCCCTCTAGCACCTGCTTTCTGTAGTATTATTCCTTCCCTAGCACCATTCCCTACTTCACTGTACGTTGGATTTACCTTAAAGCACGACTTCTTAGATTGCCATCCCCTTGTGACTAATTTATGCAAACACACCTGTCTCTACGGATGATCCTTTCCGACTCCCTCCCTTGTTTATCTGCTCATACACCTTTTTGGCATTTGCCAAATCCTGTGCTGTGAATTCTCAAAGGTAGCATTTGTGCTCACATTATTTGTCTTATACAAAGCTCCTGTCATTCTGCAAGCCTCTCTGGGATCAGCTGTAAGCCTTCCCACCGCAGGAAGAATACTTCTGTCAATTTACACTGCAATTCTATGCATGTCTAAGCAGAAGTAAACTCTACCGAGTTCAAGGGAACTTGTGCACAAATAAGATATATTGAAGAGCCAGGGTGTCGCTGTGGTTTGAATTGTGGACTACGACTCTGGGGGCCGGGTTCAAATCCCCACTTGCCCATGAAAACATACTGTGGAACCTTAAGCAAACTGCCCACTCTCTGCACCAGAACCCCCTTTGAAAAGGTCCACCTTGGAATTACTTGGAATGAAAGTTAGAACTGGGAAAAATGCTTCTAGCTCTTGCTAAGGGTTTATATTGCAGAAATAAGTAAAGTAAGCTTCTGACAAAAGAAAATTTAAATTAACTCCGCCATGGGATATTGCTATCAGGTATATTTTTTGTAATGTGTCTTCAGATTGATTCTGACTTTTAGGAAGCTTAAGGCTGGAATGCTATCAGTATGCTGATGACACCCAGCTCCTTCTGCATTTGGAGCCCGGGGCAGCCTCAGTACCCGATAATTTCACCTTATGCCCTGAGGCCGTGACTGGATGGCTGCATGCTAGCAGGCTGAGGGTGAATCCAGTGAAGATGGAGATCCTGTGGCTTGGTCACCCGGCGGGAGTGGAGGATCCACTGTCTAACCTCGACAGTGAGCCTTTATCTCCATCTGCTGCCGTTAAGAGCCTTGGTGTCGATTTAGACCCATTGCTGACAATGGAGGCTCAGGTCTCTGCCTTCAGCAAACAGGCCTTCTTCCATCTTCGCCAGGCTAGGCAGCTGGTGCCCTATCTTTCGGGAGAGGCCTTGGCCACAATGATCCATGCCACGGTCACCTCAAGATTAGACTACTGTAACACGCTCTACGTTGGCCTTCCTTTGTCGGTGACCCGGAAGTTTCATATTGTATAAAATGTAGCCACCAGGCTCCTTACGAGAACTCCTACAAGATGCCACATAACACCAATTCTGCAGCGTCTAAACTGGTTGCCGATCGAATTCGGATCTCCTACAAGGTGTTGGTTCTGACCTTTAAGGCCTTGTATGGCCAGGGGTCAACGTACCTTAGGGACCGCCCCTCCCCCTACCAACTCCGGTGGTCACCTCAACCCTCTCAAGAAAATCTTCTGTCTGTACCAGGCCCTAGGGAAATTCACCTAGAAACTACAAGGCGTGGGGCCTTTTCAGTCTCTGCTCCAGTTCTATAGAACTCGCTGCCAACTTACATAAGAGCCATGAATGACCTACGGTCCTTTACTTCAGTGTTTCCCAACCTTTTTTGAGCTGCGGCACATTTTTTACATTTACAAAATCCTGGGGCACACCACCAACCAAAATGACACAAAATGACACTCTAACACAGTAATACATATAGTTAATATGTTTTTAAATGTATTTATTAGGCATGAGAAAAAAGTTATGAAAATGATTCGTTTCGTAAGAAATTCGTAAGAAATGCTACTTTCGAGTATTTCCGCACCTGGAACGCCAACCAGGAAGTGGACTTTCTTTTTCGAACTTCGGGGCCAGGATTTTCTTAAGTGTCGTTATTAGGGTCGTAAGGGGGCACCCTCCTTCTCTCTCACCACCCTCCCGCCTCCCTTGCCAATAAGTATTATGGCAAGGCAAGCCCTAAACTCGCTCCTTCTTTTCGGCTGGAAGCCCGGAAAAAATGTAAACAGAGAGGATTACTCAAGTAAATCTGCAAAGGAGGGCACTTTGGATGAAGGGCCCTCCTTTGTGACTTTACTTCTGAGTAAACCTCTCTGTTTACATTTTTCCAGGCTTCCCCCTGCCTCTCCTGCCTGCCAGGATCTAAAGCATCAAAGAGTATTGGGGTGAGAAACCAACCTAATGTATAATAGAATGAATGCTACTGTAAGTGCCTAATATTATAAGTAATCCAACTGGTCATACCTACATTCCATGCATGCAATAATACAGCAGTAATAACAATAACAAGAGGTAAAATTCAAACCGAAGTATTCTGACTGGTCTCTCCTCATGCGGTGCAAACGGGCTCTTCTCTTATTAGCCCGGGAAATTAGCCCGGGAAAAGCCAGCGTTTGCTGCTTGGGAGCACACACATACATATTCTTGGGAGGGGAGATTTGCTGCAGAATCCCGGGCTCATAGAGAAGATTCTGCAGCAAATCCCCCCACAGAATCTGTATGTGTGTGCACCAGGAAGCAAATGCTGTGCCCGGGTTTTGCCTTTTCCCGGCTCAGAGAAGAGCCTTTTGCAGTTTGAGGAGGGAGCACAGTCAGAATACTTCGGTTTGAATGTTACCTCTTCTTATACCCATTGATATTACTGCTGTATTATTGCATGTGCATGGAATGTAGGTATATGACCAGCCTGGGCAAACTTGGGCACTCGCTCCCTGGCGATCGGGGTGAGAGAGGCAGCGAGGAGCGAGGGGGCTCCTCCTCCTTTTCTTTGCTGCGTCCAAGAATAGAATACCCCCTCCCTCCCTCCCTCCTTCCTATTTGGAGAGTCCCATCTAGAATTCAGTGTGATTTATTCAAGTTTTGGCCTACAACTCCCAGAAATCCCAGACAATTTACCAGCTGTTAGAATTTCTGGGAGTTGTAGGCCAAAACCATCTGGAATGCGCATGCGCTGGCATACGAAATACTAACGAATTTCGTTAGTAATTAAGTTACATTTTAGAATTTTTTTGGAAAATTTTTTGTAAGTCTTTCTTTTACTAATCAAAAAAAATCCCCCCCCCCCATTTGATTTTAGAATCGCCATTTTTGGATTCGAAACCATGCCTAGTATTTATACACTCAGTGTGAAACCTGGAACTGTTTTGATGAACACAACATAGATATCCTGGCAGGTATGGCAGAAAGACACAAACTTCCCACACAGAACTCCCATAACCAAGAGCAAATACTATAAGAGTTTGGTGGGCATTGACCTTGGGTTTTTGAGTTGTAGTTCACCTATATCCAGAAAACACGGTGGGCTGAAACAATGTTGGATCAGGACCAAATTTGACATGAATACTCAATATGCCCAAATGTGAACACATATGGAGTTTGGGGAAAATAGAGAAGAGAGTGGAGAAGAAAAAGTGTTTGGCAGGAGGGGGAAGAAAGGGTATTGGAGGTTCCAATTTCCCACGGCACACCTGATGATCGCTCACGGCACACTAGTGTGCCATGGCACACTGGTTGGGAAACACTGCTTTACTCAAGCGCTCAAGACATGGCTCTTTGGCAGAGCATTATACGATTCCTTTGAAGTCATGCCATAGAGGTGAACATGGGATGACAATTGTTGTATATATACAAGGACATTTAAGTGGGGGTTATAAAGAGGGAAATCAAGGAAACAATAAAAGGTCATTACTCAGAATTTGAAGGGAGGAGAAATTAGAATCCCTTCCCAGAGGGGTACAAAGAGTTAAAGGCAGGCATCCTCAAACTGTGGCCTTCCAGCTGTTTCGGCTTCAACTCCCAGAATTCTTGACAATTGAACAAGTTTGCTAGGGCTTCTGGGAGTTGGAGGCTCAAACAACTGGAGGACCACAGTTTGAGGATGCCTGGTTAAAGGTATGATTTATGACCCCAGGGGCAACTGGAGTGCAAATTCTGGAAGAACTTTCTGTTCTGGAAAAAATGCCATGTGCTGGTGGATTTCTGCTGTATGTTAACAATAAAGTGTACTTGGAAGACAACCAGACTCTTCATTGCAACAAATACTTTCAGCCCATAGAAAACCCTAGGCCGGGCTTGTCCAAGAGACGGCCCGCGAGCCATACACGGCCCGCCAGCCCCTTGCCTGTGGCCCGCTCAGCTTTTTAATAAAAAAAAGAAAAAAAATTAATTAATAATAATAATAAAAAATTACCCACTTCCGAGTTCTGGAGCAAGTATCGCGAAACTACGCCAGCTACACATGGGATTTCGATCTCAACGCAAGATCACGCCTGCGTTGAGATCGAAATCCCGTGGCTGGCGTAGTCTCGCGATACTTGCTCCGGTTGCCGAAATCTTGGCTACTGAATCCCTGCGGCCCACACAGACGTGATTTGGTCGTCGCCTCTCTCGTGGTCCGGCTCTCTCTTGTGGTCTCTCGTGGTCCGACTACTGGAAGGTAGGCTGAAGCAGAGGGCTGTTTTGCTGTGGGGTGGGCTCCTTCCTTCAATCCTTCCTTTCTTCCTTCCTTTCTTCCTTGCTTTAATTCTTGCTTTTATGTTATTTATTTGTATTTTTACATTTATTAATGTATGTATATTCCCTCCCTCCATCCATGTCCCTTTCTGTTATTATTATATTTTATTAATGTATGTATACATCACTGATCACCTGGGGCGGAGCTGGGGGAGGGGGTGGAGCTGGGGAGGGGGTGGGGAGGGGGTGGAGCCAAGGAGGGGGTGGAGCCAAGGAGGGGGCGGAGCCGGGGCAGGGGCAGACCCTTCAGCCCCCCAGGTGATCAGTGACCGGAATTCCGGCCCTTGGGCCAGTAGAAGTTGGACAGCCCTGCCCTAGACAAGGGTGAGCAGGAAAACGACCCTTCACCCACTTACTTGTGTATATACCATCCCTCTGAACAGAGATTGTGCTATTCACAAACAGTTAAGGGGACCTGTAATATTAAAAAGTATGCATCCCAACAAGTAACACTGCACACAGTTTTTTTTAACTGCGACACTTGCCACCCGAGAAATCCGTCCATCCTCCAACGCCACCCTGATTTGGATGGTACGCACATAGAAAAACTTAACAACATGCCCAATTTTCACGGAAAAGGCATTGCAAGTAAAGAGCTTTGGTATATCACAATAAAGCCTAAAAGAAGCTTTCATTGTTAGAGGAGTCATATACATCATGTGTCGGGATCAAGGCAGCTACAAAGTGAGTACATTTTAAAAAGCAGTGTATCAAAAAAGCAGTTGGAAAAGTGGCTTGGTGGAGGATTAACTGGGACTGTCTCTGCCAAATCAGGACAGATGGAGCATGTGGACCTGCAGTCCAACAGCCAGCCTTTCATGCTCCAATCCAAACTCATTCAGAGTCATTTCTCATTTACAATATATGGCTATTTGGAGATAGCGTCATGTTTGGATCATGTTTGTAAAAAAAAACTATCCCAGTAAAGTTGAATTGTATTTTTTTAAAATTTAAGATTTCGGTGACTGGTTCCTTGAGTCAAAACGCTATACACCTCCCAACCTCTGGGGATGCCTGCCATAGGTGCAGGCAAAACATCAAGAGAGAATGCTTCTGGAACATGGACATACAGCCCAGAAAACACAGTGATTCCAGCCATGAAAACCTTCGACAAATGCATTGCTCGACTTACTGGGCAGGGCCTGTTGTGGGGGGGGCCCTCCCGCGGGTCAAGATGGTGGCAGGGGGCTTGTCCTTTCCAGAAGCCCTCTGTGTGGTGGGAAGTTTCCTGCCACTCAGCAGTTGGGCCTATCAGTGGCCGGCCCCACCCAGGGCAGTGGGCTGGCAAGGGGCTGGCTGCTCCCCCCATCCAGCAGCCTCAAAAGGTTGTGCAGGGCCTGGTGGGCACCAGACATTCTTTGGGTTGTCCTCCCACCCACCCTACACAATGTTATTTGGTGTTGCTGTTGTTGGTTTTTCCTGTTTGTCACAACTTTGGTTGGCAGATGGCATGGCTCTAGATCTGGTTTCTGCCCCTCCCCTACTGGCCAGGGAGGGAGCAACTGGTGGTTTCCAGGGGTTCCATGTTGGTTGCCCAGTATTGTGCCGGTGGGCCCCCTGTTGGACTCTTTTGGTATCGGTCAGCAGCGGGCTGAGCGATCTTGATCCAGAACCCATGCCTGGCAGCCAACCCTTTGTCCTGTAATCAATAAATTAAGTTGCGGCCAATTTTTACTCCACCTATGTGTCTGTGTCATCTCTGGTTTGACGGGCGGGAGGCGTGTCGCCCATCCACACGCAATACACAAAACACTATATTTTTTCAGTACTTGAACAGATTTCCAATTTCTTTTAATATCGGTGCCATGTAACAAACAAGAAATAGGGACAGCTTCAAGAATGGAGAGTGCAGGGAGAAGAGCAATTCATAAACTGCATGTGGATACCAAAAGCTGTTTTTCAAACTCCCCCCCCCAATTTCCCCAACACCCCCCAATGTCTTGGTTCTACCTTGGTTGTGTGAGACTTGGGAGAGGCTTTTGAAAATACTTTTGTAAAGGAAGTGACCTGTCAGTTGAATCAAGAATGTGGGGTATGGTGATAAGTTCTGAGCAAAATAGAATGGGCCTACACCAAGGTAGACTAAATCCCTCAAGGAAAGTTTGGAAGATTTGCGTACATTGAACCCAAAGAAAAGACAATTCATAGCTGTCGCCCTCTAGGCCCTTGGGCAAGACCTCCCTTGATAAACCACAGAGTCCAGCTATGATACAACAGGTCTATTTAGAATATAGTTTATAAGAAAGAGGTTGAAAGCAATCTTATAGTGCTTCCAATAGCAGCAAATCTCAGGAGCAAAGCAATGAGTAAATAGTCCCATATCAATCAGGATTCAGCTGGAGGCAATCAGGAACAAAGCTGGATTCAAAAGCAAAGGAAAGTCTCTTCAGGAACAAACAGGAACGTAACAAGGGAACAAGGCTTTCGCCCGAGTGGGCCAGATCCAATACAGGCAGGCAGTGTCCTTAGAAAGGCCCAGCGGCCTCTTTCAGAGATCCATTGTCCTGGAAGCGTCGTTGGCACGAGATAAGGCTCTGGGCCAACTCCACACGGATATACTGTCCAAACCCTTTGATCTGGCCACGTAACTCTGCGTCGAGTGTCAAAGTGGGCTTGATGAATGGTAGCTGTTGTTTTCGCTACCTCAGCTCCTCAAGAATGTAAACCCAATTAGGCTCCCCAGCTGCAACGGGGAGTCAAGCTCTTCTCAGGCCCAGGTCTCTCCGCATATCGGACGGGATAGCTTTAGTAACCTTGAACAATTCACCCGGCCTGCCTGGTACCAAGTTCTCATGAGAAAGGCAAGCAGGCCTGGAAAGGATCTTAAAGCCATCATGGCTACAGTATGGTTCATGGGAAGCAGAGGCTTGCGGGGCTTGTGGCGTGACAATAGCCATCTTCAGGCATGTGAAGGGGCTTGTGAAAAAAAATTAATGGAGCAACTTTGTTTTGCTGCTCCAGCGTGTATGATCAGGGGGTGCATCTGAATGAATGCAGTTTGACCCCACTTGAACTATCATGGCTCAATGCTATGGAATTATGGAAGTATTTGGCTTCTCTGCCAAATAGTGCTAGTGCCTAACCAAGCTACAACTCCTATGAGTCCATGGCACTGAGCCGTGGCATTTAAAGTGGCGTCAAGCTGTATTAATTTTGCAGCACAGATGAACCTTGCAATAAAGCATTACATATACAAGAAATAAGATTGACTATTTATTAGGAAGAACTCAATAAATGGTTCAATAGTGGAAAGGCTGCCTTAGAAAATGATGGCTTCTCCATCACTGAAGATTTTTGAGCAAAAGTTGGATTGTCACCTATCCAGGAAGAGGCAGTCCTAGAAGATTTCTTGCATTGGGTGATATTTGGGCTAGACTGCCTTTGAAGTCCTCTTCATCCTTGATGCTATGAGGCAGGCCTAGAAACTAAAGTGAAGTCTGGAATAATGTAGTCTATTTCCAGCAGAATAAACTGTAACGTGTTGTCAATAACCATGTGAGATTCCAAAGTATTCGTTTATATTAACTGAAGTCCACTGAAACTGAATAATCACATCTGTATGCACTGCTTGAGAAGGTCCATAGTACAAATATTTTTAAATTAATGTTTCAAATTTATGAGTCTTAATAGTAGCATTTCACACTTTTGCAGTATTTAATCATATATTATATTTAATGTATATTTTATGTCTTGCATTAAAATATAATCAAATCTCTAGACTAGAACGTGATGTTGCTTTACAGTACTAATATTAAATTTACGATGATAGCCAAAAAAAGAATTAAATAGATCTATCTCCATAAAAGCTAACAGGGCAAAAGGGGAAAAAATCAAAGCCAAAGGGCCATTTAAAAAGAGTAAGAAAATTCTCTTTTTATTCAGCTGAACCTTACATCATTTCACATGACCCTTTAAGGCAGGCATGGGCAAATGTTCTGATTTGGGGGCCTCATGGCGGGTATAGCAGGGTGCACAGGTCAGGAGGGAGGGGGTTCTCCCCAAGCCCCCTCCCTGCCCTTTCCTCCCCTTTCTCTTCTCTTTTGGAAGCAGATAGTAAAGGAAAGATAGGAAACATTTGGATCCCAGAAGGATTGGCCTTGGCCAGGATAAGATGGTGGATGGGAGAGAAAAAGTGTATCCATTAGACCAGTGTTTCCCAACCTTTTTTGAGCCGCGGTACATTTTTTACATTTACAAAATCCTGGGGCACACCACCAACCAAAATGACACAAAATGAAACTCTAACACAGTAATACATATAGTTAATATGTTTTTTAAATGTTTTTATACACTCAGTGTGAAACCTGGGCCTGTTTTGATGAACACAACATAGATATCCTGGCATGAATGGCAGAAAAACACACACAAAGGTCTTGCTCAACAGCTGTCAGTCTCTCTCTGTTTTTAGTTTTTATCGCAGTCAAACTAGAGAAGCTCATCTCACACAGATATGTGGTTGAAAACGGGAGCAATGTCAAAATAGCTGCCGCCATTTTGATCCGAGGGGGCAGCATGAGTGTGTTCAGGAGGGGAGGGGGAGGAAGGAAGATGTGGAGCGAGTCTGCACAGTAGCGGCCACACGGGTCACATCTTCCTCCCTCCCCCCCCCCTCCGGAGCAAAGCGAGGCAAAGCGAGCAGAGCGAGGCTGGGAAGAAGGGAGCCCGAGTGGAGAAGAAAAAGGGGGAAGAAAGGGTATTGGAGGTTCCAATTTCCCACGGCACACCTGATGATCTCTTATGGCACACTAGTGTGCCCTGGCACAATGGTTGGGAAACACTGCATTAGTCCCTGTATTATCTACTCCTGATACAGAATCCTGGAATCCTAGAGTTGGAAGAGACCCCCAAGGGCCATCCAGTCCAACCCACTGCCATACAGGAAAGCACAATCAAAGCACTCCCAAAAGACAGCCTCTACGGCAGGGGTCGGGAACCTTTTTGACTCAGAGAGCCATGAAAGTAAAATATTTGGAAATTTATTTCAGTGAGAGTCATATAATATATATAATATACTTTAAGACTGAATTCAACTAAATGTGAGTATATACGTGCATACTATGAGAAAAGGATTCCCCCTGAAAGTAAAAGAAAGGAAGGGAGGGAGGGAGGGAGGAAGGAAGGAAGGAAGGAAGGAAGGGGGAGGAGGGCGCAGGGTCAAGGTGGACCTTGGTGTTGACGTTGGTGAGGCAGTCCCTCCAGAAGGCGTCAAAGACGCAGCAGCTCTTGAGCTACCCGACGATGAGGGCAATGAGCTGGCCATCCCCCAGGGGCAGCGAGGCCGGGTCCGCAGCGTCGGGGCCAGGCTTGCCTCCACCGCCTCCCCTGAGGCCCGTGGCAGAGGACAAAGAGGAGGACGAGGTGGAGCCGCTGGTCTCCGCCATCCCCAGCAAAGAGGGCGCAGGGCCCCAAGAGCAGCAGGGGATGAGGAAGAGGTGGCGATGGCGGCATGGAAGCAGCAGTCGCAGCGCATTTGCGTCACTCCTTCCTGCTGCATGCTAGGAAACCGAGGCCCGGGCTGCTCTGGAAAGCCATATGCAATCATGAAAAGAGCCACATCTGGCTCCCGAGCCATAGGTTCCCTACCCCTGCTCTATGGAAAAGCCTCCAGAGAAGAGGACTCCACCACACTCCAAGGCAGCCTGTGCCACCCTCCAGGAAGTTCTTCCATCTTTTCAGTCGAATCTCTTTCCCTGTCATTTGAACCAATTGCTCCTTTGTGCCCTGGTCTCAGAAGGTCAGTTTTCCCTCCTCCTCAATGGGATACCCTTTAAAACCTTGAAACATGGTTCTGATGTTCCCTCTCAACTTCTCCCAGCTAAACATCCCCAAGGAGGAAAGGAGGAAGGAAAAAGAGAAGGGGGAGGGAGGGAGGAAGAGACAGACGGATGGAAGGAAGGAAAGGAGGGAGGGTGGAAGAGAATGGAGGAAGAGAATGGAGGAAGGCAAGTGAGAAGGAAGGAAAGACAAAACGGAAGAAAGGAAGGAGAGAGGGAGAGAGGGAAAGAGGGAAGGAAGAGGGAAGGAAGGAAAGACAAAAGGGCAGAAGGGAAGGAAGGAGAAAGAGGGAGGTAAGGAAGGAAGAAGGAAAGAGAGAATGAAGGAAGGATAAGGTGATGAGTGAGAGGAGGGCCTGAGAAAAGAGCCTGGCTGCCGGATCTGGGTTTGCCCATACCTGCTTAAGGGGACTTCAATCTACTGGATGTGCCTGGGATTAAGGCCTATAGACTTGCCAGCACGCGGCAGAGGGCGTTTGCCGTAGCCGCGCCAACTCTGTGGAATACCCTCCCTGAAGAGTTACGAGCCATCCGGGAATTAATGCCGTTCCGCAGAGCCATAAAAACCTGGCTATTTAGACAGGCATTTGGCCCATAACTAATGAGTACTATCAGCATCCTGTTGTGCCGCTGCCAGCATATTTCTACTGCCATCGCAGTTTGCTGGAATTGATTTTAACTGGGGGTTTAAAATTGGTCTTATTGCATTTTATTGCCTTTTATGTGTTTTATCTATTAACTCTGTAAACCGCTCTGGGCTCCAGAGAGAGCGGTATATTAAGTCGAACCAATAAATAAATAAATAAATATTTTTTTAAAAAAAATCCCTAGTCCTACCCTCAGACTGCTGTTTCAAAAAAAAATAACATATGCCCCGGAAAGCATGTCAAAAGTGCAATTTTTTATCTTGTAAAAAAAGGAGAGATTGAGGGTGGATATTTGGCTGGTATTGATAACATTCCTATAACACACACCCCTACCCTTTTGGTAATTTAATGTTGGATATATCAAAATTGGTCCTTTGACATTGGCTTAAACTTTGTCATCTTCTCTTCCTCCATCTGCTTTGCCATTTCCTATTTTCAGAAGGTTAAAAAAACCCTCTGGACACAGGGAAGCTAGGTATGAAAACATCACTTGCTCAAGTCCTCACACGTACTGTAGTGCTGCATTTTGAATCAGCTCAAAAAACCCTCTGGGAAATAAAGGACAGTTCTGTATTAGCTCTGCTGCCCTTCCTTTCATCCAAATAATCAAGTGTCAAGAGGCGAAACCGAAGTCCACTGAAGAGGACATTATCCCATGCAATTTAGCGAATATAATTTATTCCCATTCCAACCTGCAGGACTTTAAAAGGTCCGGATCATTTGCCTACGGCCCCTGTGTGTGATCTACATGCTGCCATCAACATTTATTTGAACTTCTTTATTTTTCCATGGAGTAATAGCTGAACCATACATTATAGATTTTGACAGTTAAGTAATTTCAACCGCCCTGGCGTGAGTGTCCCCGAAATAAATGCACTGAACCTGGAAATATCCTTTGAAATCTGCATTCAAGGTTACTCCACAGCTACACAAAAGGTACAATGAATAGGGCACGAAAAGCAGCATTTCTGGGTTGCAGTCCCATCCATCTTGCCTGCAAATTACACAGAGATAGATGAGCAGGCTCTGCTGCATCGCGGTGGGATGTGTGCTAATGACATCTCGCACACTGGGTGCCCTTAACTCTCATTCTTCATTCCTCCACCGTCCCACCAGCGTTTGATTATGGCTCACCTTCCCCTCGTGAAATATTCCGCAATCAATCATTAAAAAAACAAATATTGACACTCTTGAACAGCACATTCATTTTTCTCACAGCTGTGTTTTTATACAGATTCAGTAAACATAGTCCGTTATCCTCCGACTTTGTTTTAAATTGCTCTGGCTGTTCCCCAAAGTATCAATGTGACACCATGATTCTGTAGAACATTAAGGGTAATTTTTAAACTGACATCTGAAATGTATTCTTAGTAGGATTATTTGCCTTTAAGCATCACACAATAAGAAATATATTCATTGCTAAGGTGTCACAAGACTTGTGGGGTTCTTTCTTGTTGCGGTGATGTAACATTTGTTGACCTCACCAAAGCCTTTGACACTGAGCAGAAAAGGTCCTGGAATGACTAGGATGTCCCCCCAAATTCCCCAAAATTATTATCCTACTACATGAGGGCCAGCACGGTCAAGTCAGATATGGTGATGCTCTCTTAGAGCCCTTTCTAATAACAAATGGAGTGAAACAAGGTTGTGTTCTTGCACCAACCCTATTTACAGTCTTCTTCAGTATGATGCTCCAAAGGGCTACGTCTGATCTCGAAGAAGAAGACGGTGTGTGTGTGTGTTTATATATATATATCTATATCTATATATATCTATATCTATATCTATATCTATATCTATATCTATATCTATATCTATATCTATATATATATATATATATATATATATGTGCTATTGTACTGATGGCAGCTGTTCAACTTAAGCCAGCTGAGGGCTCGCACTAAGATTCTAAACTATCTAGTCCGTGAGCTGCCCTTGTTGCCCATTCAGAAGCAGCTCTGTAGCGCCTGACATCCTGCTTTGCAACAGCTGCAGAGCTGTTTGGGCTGGAAGTCAGCCTGAAGGAAACAGAAGTTCTCTATCAGCCCACACCACAGGAAGAACACCACCATCAGCATAGGAAAATCAGTGCTTAAGTCCATCCAGCAGTTCACCTACCTGGGAAACATCATCTCTTCAGATGCCAAGATTGATAAAGAGATAGATCTCAGATTATCAAAGGCATATAGTGCATTCGGAAGGCTTCACAAAAGAGTCTGGAGCAACAAGCACATGAGGCAAAGCACAAAAATCAACTATCGTATTCTCCTATATGGGTCTGAAACAGGGGTCACCTATCGCCAACACCTACAACTCCTCGAACGCTTTCATCAGCGCTGTCTTTGCACAATCCTAAATATACACTGGACTGACTATGTGACGAATGTTGTGCCCTTGAGCAAGCAGGGATCACCAGCATTGAGGCCGTGCCATTGAGAACACAGCTGCCCTGGGCAGGGCACGTCTCTAGGATGGAGGACCACTGCCTCCCAAAGATACTACTCTATGGCGAACTCGCCACGGGTCAGCACAAGAGAGGCGCCCCCAAAAAGAGATATAAGGACTCCCTGAAACAAAATCTCAGGCTCGGCCAGATTGATCACCAACAATAGTCCACCCTGGCCTCGCATCGGGAGGCATGGGGATGCCCTATTTACAATGCTGCGGCCTCTGTGGAGAAGACACGCCAAATGGGCCTCAAAGAGAAATGACAACACAGAAAGAACCGCAACTTGGAAACAACATCACCCAAGGAGACTTTCTGCTGTGCTTGGATTGGCCTTCTTAGTCATCAACAAGCTTGTAAAAAGTGTGGGATGAGTCCTTCCTAAGAATCTTCGTTCGCGAAGTAATGCCAGAGAGAGATATTGGATGTGGTTGCTGCTGCTGTTGTAATGCAGGGTACATTGCCAAATGTTGTTGGGCTGCTGTATATCTCCTCATCCCTCGCTGCTGACTGTGATAGCTTAAGGCTGATGTGAGTTGCAGTTTAACAATCCCCCGGAGAGAACAATGTATCCAATCCTATACAGTGTTTCAAAAAGATGGATCCAATAGGAAATTGCAATCACTCTGCCACCGCAAACTTCACATGAATGAAACTCTGGAACTATGATGCATTGAGAGATCTGTAATTCTTTTTGCCATTTGTGTGTAAATAAAATAAGCTGTAATGAACAAGTTTTTAATTGCAGAGCATCATGCAAGTGCATGTGTCAGGGAGCTGGGCTACATACATCTCCATATCTCCATTCAGGGGCAGAGTTTTGCAAATGCTCTTACTCCTAGCTTATGTAAATGTTAGTGTTTGGAATAATCAACAAAATATGGACAGGTGTAATGGCGCTATTCTTCAAACGGCCACCACTCCAAATGGTATGAACTGAGGTATTTTTGATCAGGGACCCTTATTGTAAGGATCTCCAATTCTGCCTCACATCAATGGGGATGTGTGTCACCAAACTGTAATGACGCAACACCTTTGTAAATCTGCTGCCACCAGTGTGTAATTCTTGAACACCCGATGTTTTTAATGCTTGCATCAAAAGAGATCACAAAGAGAGATTTATGAATAAAAAACTTTAATTGTTTATTAGTTAACAAGGTTTAAAGCGTAGAGGTTTTAAGGTACACAGAGCTTAGGTGGTTACAATATCTTCTTAGAGGCACAGAGCTTAAGGTTACTAAGTTTCTAAACACTATGTTTGACTGTGTTTCTTCAAACACTGACAATATTATAGATACTCTGCCACAATAGGCTTCCTATCTATCTTCTAGGTTAGCTTTCCAGCCTAACCTACAAACAGCGGTTCCTATAGGCTTTCTAAACCTAACTGCCTTTCTGCAGTATCAAAACACAGAAAAGACAACAGCAGCTTCTCAAAACTGCCACCAGCTAGACTCACCTCTCCTGACTAACTGAAGAATTTCAAACTAGAAATTCTAAAAGCTAGCGTTAGGTTTCGCCTCCTGTTGCTATGGCAACAGAATTTCTCAAAGTCCGGGCACTCTTATATCCTCCATTAGACAGTTGTGGTCTGTCTAACATTTAATCACCTAACACAATACAAATGTTATAATACAAACCACACATTTAACAATAAAATAAGGATAAAACCCTCAATACATATAGCGACTTCATTACAACAGGACATTTTATTATAATGATTTTCATTTTTTGGGAGAGAGGACAGATGAATCTTGGTCAAATCGCACAAAGCGACTACTCCATGGCACAATTGCTGATAACAGCTACATATTGACATGAGCATCCTTATTATCACACCGCTCTCTATTTGTATAATCGTGCCAATTTGCTGATCCCTGGTCCTGTGGTTCTACTTCCAAATATCCTTGTAACCCTTCCCACAATTCTGCTGCTCCATAATAAGTTTTACAGAGTCCACTAAAAATACCTGTTGTAACAAGGATGAAGCACAGACATTCATTATACAAGAAGCTAGAGATCTAGTGTAGAGAACTGATAAAATGGCCATATTGAAGATGAAGTATATTGAAGATGGACCAAGTTTGTTATCTATCTATCTATTTACCATACTTGTACTCCACTCTTCGCAACCCTGAAGGGGACTCAGGGCGGTCTTACAAAGGCAACAATTTGATGCCGCATGTACACATACATTGATGAATACACAAAACATTAAAAAACCAACTAATTAAAATGTAACATTAAAATAACAATTAAAATCACAAAACCTGGGTCATATTCCAGGGCCAGTCCAAGTTGTCATTATGTTAATTTATAGTCTCTTATTGCATTGCTCTCATTATTGACCAAAAGCCTGATCCCAGAGCCATGAGAAGGCCCTGTCTCGCGTTCCCACCAGTCACGATTGTGAGGGGGGTGGGACCGAGAGCAGAGCCTCCCCTGATGATCTTAGCCTCTGAGGTGGACCATAGAGGGAGATAAGTTTGGACAGGTAAGTGTAGATCGTGGAACAATGGATTCAAACTAAAAGCAGAGAGTCCACCTAAATTGGACTCATCTCTGCAAAGAAACACTTCACTGCTCTTGGTTGTTCACAGCATTGAGGTTGCCATTCACTGAGCTGCTGAATACATGACACATTGGATCCTTTGCTCAGTTGCGTATTTTGCTAATCGTGGTTTTACTTTTGTCAACAACTTAACTAGAAAGGGTTAAAATGAGAACTGAGCTCAGAAGATAAAATAGCAGATTACTTTGCTATAATTACAACACAACAAGCGTGAAACTTACCTGCAATGTTTGCTTGAAAGAAGTGAGTCGGTAGATAAGAATTCAATTAAAGGATGAGCTCTGTGCTAAACCTCATTGCAGTGGGGTTATAAGGTGGTCTTTACTGCCACACATTTCATGGGAATAAAGATAACAAAATACTTTCTTTTTGATAGGATTAACTTTCCAAAGATGTTCTGTAAGCACAGGAACAGAATAAGACCCATGGTTTCTTGTATCAAACATTTGACTCTGTGCTCAGATTTTCAAATACCATGGACAGTTGTCCTAATCGAACAAGGGAAGAAAACTCATGTTGCAGTAAAGATCTACTTTACAGCTAAAGGAAATGATTCAAAGGCATATCAGTTCCCCAGGGCTTATACTTGTTTAGACTACACTTCCCAGAATCTCAGTGACCATACTTGCTGGAGAATTCTGTAGTTCAAAAAGTAATGTTTTCAAGCTCTGTTTCCTAATTTTTTATGACGATGCTGCCCTTGTCGCCCATTCAGAAGCAGCCCTGCAGCGCCTAACATCCTGGTTTGCAACAGCTGCAGAGCTGTTTGGACTGGAAGTCAGCCTGAAGAAAACGGAAGTTCTCTACCAGCCCGCACCACAGGAAGAACACCATCATCCCCACCTGGGAAGTTTCAACTCTTCAGATGCCAAGATTGATAAAGAGATAGATCACAGATAAGCAAAGGCATGTAGTGCATTCGGAAGGCTTCACAAAAGAGTCTGGAGCAACAAACACCTGAGGCAAGGCACCAAAATCAGTGTGTACAGAGCTATCGTGCTGACTATTCTCCTATATGGGTCTGAAACATGGGTCACCTATGACCAACACCTACGACTCCTCGAACGCTTTCATCAACTCTGTCTTCGCACAATCCTAAATGTACAATGGACTATGTGACAAATGTTGCTGTCCTTGAGCAAGCAGGGATCACCAGCATTGAGGCCATGCTATTGAGAACACAGCTGTGCTGGGCAGGGCACGTCTCTAGGATGGAGTACCACCACCTCCCAAAGATACTACTCTGTGGTGAACTGGCCACAGGTCAGCGCAAGAGAGGCGCCCCAAAAAAGGGATATAAGGACTCCCTGAAACAACATCTCAGGCTCGGCCAGATTGATCATCAGCAATGGTCCACCCTGACCTCACACCGGGAGGCATAGAAATGCACTATCCACGATGCTGCGGCCTCTTTCAAGAAGGCATGCCGAATGGGTCTTGAAGAGAAACGACAACACAGAAAGAACCGGAACTTGGAAACAACATCACCCAAGGAGACTTTCTGCTGTGCTTTCTGCAACCGGACTTGCCTATCTCAGATTGGGCTTTTTAGTCATCAACGTGCTTGTAAAAAGCGTGGGATGAGTCCTTCCTAAGAATCTTTGTTCGCGAAGTAAATGTGGAGATTCCTAATTGTTAGAAGCCCAATTTGGGAAGATGATTGCTTCCTCCATCCAGTAGTTTATGACTGGCATCTCCTTTTCCACAAGTATTGAACTCCTTCCATCCTGTTTAATAGTAGGACAGAAGAAGGGATCTAGTTAGATGTTTAAAATGATCTGGAAAGTAGGGGGGCACCAAAAAGTTATGTGAATCTTTGAACATGCACACAGACCAATGACCAAGATGCTGACATAGATCCAGCAATGGAGGAACCATGTGGTGTGACATAAGGGTCAAAATCCTTTGGTCTCACAGTTGTGATGAGGATGGCTAACAAAACTTGTCAATGATGAGCTGCCCATTTCCCTGATGCCTTTTTTTGTTCAGAGCTACTAAACTTGTGACCTTTTTCTTTCTAGTTCTAATGCCAACTATGCCGCCATAGTTTTGCAGGAGTATTGTGCCAACAGGATTGTGGCCTTAGCTCGAAGAACTATGGATAGATAGCTAAAATAGTAGCTCAACTCAATAGAAGTCCAGCTCCAAATTAGGCCTGATTATGGATTTGTTTGGTGGTCATGGCACCACACACACACACTAGGCTGGTGCAATTATGGTTCTAAATAGTTCTAAAGTACTTACAAAACTAAAGTTCTGGTGGTGAACACTAGGTGGCGCTGGTGCTTTGCTTCTACAGTGTTGCTAAAGTTCTGATGGTGAACAAAACTTTCAGAACAAAACTTTCAAAATTTTGTTATAAATGGCAGTTCCTAATTGGTTCTGTCTTAAAAATCGCCAATAATGAAATAATAATGAAGTTTTGAAAGTTTTGTTGGAGTTCTGAAATGTTCACCACCAGAACTTTAGCAACACTGTAGAAGCAAAGCACCAGCGCCACCTAGTGTTCACCACCAGAACTTTAATTTTGTAAGTACTTTAGAACCATTTAGAACCATGATTGCAAAGGCCTAACACACACACACACATACACAATACATATACATACACACACATGCAAAATCTTGAATGAAATACTAAATTGAAAAATAATAACAAGAAAGAAAAAGCAAAAATAAAATTAATTAGACCCTCTTCTAACTATAGAAGATTTGTTTCCATACTAATGGGAGACTTTAAAAAATGTTTTTGCCCAATGGCTGAAAAGACACAATGGCTTTTGGCTCCAATTCCATTTTTGAGACCACAAATTTAAGAGACAACAAGGTAGTATATTCTATTGTATTTACCTGTCTGAATGCATCTCCCTTTACAAACCACAACAAAGATTATAATCTTCTGGGGAGGCCCTCCTCTCAGTCCCACCACCGTCACAGGCGCAGTTGGCGGGGACAAGAGAAGGGGCCTTCTCAGTGATTGCCCCCTGGCTATGAAACTCCCTTTCTGGTGAGATTAGATCAGCCCCCTCCCTTCTGCCCTTCAGAAAGATGGTAAAGACCTGGCTGTGGGACCAAGCCTTTGGGGCAGTGCAATGAGGCAATAATAGGAAACCCACTCTGCTGACCGGAGCCAACATGGTGTTTTGAGATGGTTTTCAACAACTGATTTTGAAGTAGATATAACTGATTTTAGTTTTTGTGTGTATTTATAGTTATTTTATGTCCCAGCATGGAATGCTTGCTGTATATATGTTGTGCTGAATCTCCTTCAGGGTGAGAAGGGCGGAATATAAATGTTTCAAATAAATAAAATAAAAACGTGTTTTTATGATGCCTTTTTGTTTAGGGCTTTAAAGTTGCACCCAAAAGCTGCATAGGTAGTCAAGTCCTGCATTCTTGGCTTTTCTTCGCAAATGAAGATTCAGGAAGGACTCATCCTACGCTTTCTACAAGCGCATTGATGATTCGGAGGTTGGATGTGTCCTTTGAGTCTGTGCGATGGACCTTTCTGGTGGAGTGCAGCATGCACAGAACTGGCCTCACCCTTTAAACCAAAGGTTTGTCTACCAAGGCCTAGCAAGCTGGGATGGTGACAGCGAGGTCCTGAGGTAGTAGGTTTGGTTCGAGTTTCCTTCTCTTAGATCAGGGGTGCTCACACTTTTTCAGCAAGCGAGCTACTCTTAAAGCAACCAAGTCCAAAAGATCTACCTGCCCCCGCCACCATGCACTCCCACACACTCTCACCGCCGCACGCTCCCGCCACCGCTCGTGCTCCTGCTGCTGTTTTCCGCTTGTGCAGCGCTTCTTCCGCCTGCGGGGCATTGCAGGAAGGAGAAAGCATGAGGCGGGGCATCCAGAGGGAGCGCTCCGCCCTGCCTGTCTTGCCGGCAACGGAGGCTGCACAGCTGCTTCTGGACAAGAGAGAGGCAGGGCGCTCCCTCCAGAGGCCCCGCCTCGTGTTTCCTTCTCCCTGCCATGCCCCGCAGGCGAAAGAAGCACCGCAAAAGCGGAAGCCAGCAGCATGAGCGCGCGTGCGTGCAGGGTGTGTGCACACATGGCAGGAGCGCCCCATCCGGCTGGTGAGGCCCGAAGATCACCTGGAAGAGGGCCGAAGATCTACTAGTAGCTCGCGAGCTACCTAATGAGCACCCCTGTCTTAGATGGTTGACTTTACAGGGTTAGACGAGCACCATCTGCCTGGGTTTGAAATCAGAGTTTTCCTTCTCTTAGGATGGTTGCCAAAAGGCCAGAGAGCCCATCCTGCCCGTTGACGCTCTTTGTCAGACCCTTCGGTTGTGACCTGTCTGGCATGGGAGGACCTACTGGTGGCTATTATGCCACCGCCAGCATAGCTCACAACTTCATTAGGGTACGCAACCCTCTCCCCCACAACAAGGGGGTACCAACGGAGAGGCAGGTCCTACATTAGTACCTCATTAAATGCATAAGACCATTGGGAAAATTTAATATCACATTTTTTGCAAAAAGCATAATGGGACTTACATTGTGACCATGTTTATAATATTCTATTGTTATTGACGTCATAGAATCCAGAAAGAGGCACAATTGCAAATCATTTCTGTAAAACAAATGCCATTTCATTGTCAAAGCACACCAATCAGGGGGATGGAAAGAGAAGAGATGTGCAATTTCACGTCGAGAGATGCTCAAAACATGTCTCCCCTGCCATAAATTATTGCTGCAAAAGTGACACTGATACACAGCAAGAGGCACAGTGGGATTTTGGGTGACAATACATGGCTTTGATAGGGAAATCTTCTTGATGTCGCTCCAAGTTAACTGTGTTCATTTGGTGTGCACATTTGATTAGCCCCTGCATAGCTGTCACCAACTGTGATGCATGAAATTAATTGCTGTTCTGAAAAGTATCTTGGAATGACAATCTCCCTCGACTTCCTAGTTTTGCATGCAGGCTGTGTTAGATCTATCCCACTTCAGCTCAATTCAATTACTCTCCTCAATGTAGGGCTGTATTAATTCATTTAGAACAAACAAGGCACCCTATAATAACGAAAGAAGAATGCGTTTTTTTAATAGGAGGCCAATGCCCTTAATTCCAGGGAATATGGAGGGCTGACCATATTACTCTCATGGTTAACCAGATTTTAAGAGTTTAGCTTATGCGTTCATGAACAACACTGTTATTTGTTTATTTATTTAGCACCTTTGTATATCGCTCCCTCTCAGCCCGAGGGCGACTCGGGGCGGTGTACAACAACATAATAAAAAACAGCATTTAGAACAAAGTAAAAACATAACACATTAATTAAAATCATAACAATAAAAACATCAATACATCTCCAAGGTAAAATCATAGTCCGATCTCATCGTCAATTGTTCCAATTCCTATGTCAGTTACACTGCCTTTTCTAACGCCTGCTCAAATAGCCAAGTTTTAACTTTTATACAGAATGACAAGAGAGAGGGGGCAGATCTAATGTCCCTGGGAAGGGTGTTCCACAGCCAAGGGGCCACTGCTGAGAAGGCTCTGTCCATCGTCCCCCTCCAAATGCATTTGTGACGTAGACGGAGTCGAGAGCAGGGCCTCCCCAGACAATCTTAACGTCCTTGATGGTTCCCAAGGGGAGATGCGTTCAGACAGGTAAGTTGGGCCAGAACCATTTAGGGCTTTATACTCATAGGCTAAAGCCAGCACTTTGAATTGTGCCAGGTAGCAGACTGGCAGCCAGTGGAGCTGGCGCAACAGAGTAGTATGCTCCCTGAGCCCCGCTCCTGTTAGTAATCTAGCTCTGGTCCGTTGGAAACTTCCGAACAAAGGCAACCCCATGTTGAGTGCATTGCAGTAGTCTATACGGGATGTAACCAGAGCGAGGACTACCGTGGCCAAGTCAGACTTCCATAGGTACGGGCGCAGCTGGCGCACATGTTTTAACTGTGCAAATGCTCCCCTGGTCACTGCCAAGACCTGGAGTTCCAGGCTCAGTTTCAGTTTCATACCATTCTAGTTACCATCCCTATTCGTTGCCGCCCCCTTGTTGCGGGGGAGAGGCTTGCGTACCCTAATGAAATTGTGAGCTATGCTGGCGGTGGCAGGGCCGTAGCCAGGATTTTGATTCAGGAGGGGCTGAGTTTGATTCCGGGGTGTGTGTGTGTGTGAATCTGAGTGAGAGATGATCTACCCTAGCAAACCTTTTGTATTGTTATCCCAATACCCCCATGCATATGGTATATATTGAGCATGGCGATCAGATCATGATATGAATGCACATAACAGTTTAAATAATGTACCAGTAAGGCCTTCTCACGGACCACCCTCAGAATTTCAGGGAGGGGGCTGAAGCCCCCCAAGGCCCTCCCCCTGGCTATATGCCTGGGTGGTGGCATAATTTTAGATAAATAATAGACTTACTTTAGATAAATAATAGACTTATGGCCATGCTTTATATGAGGTCAGGCCAAATGCATGTTTTAAGATATCCATATTTGCTCAATGAATCTAGATTAGGCCAAAGGTAGGCAGGAACTATTATTCCATGCTACCTATTGCAAACCTAAATCATGGCTTGTCCAGCTATAGCTGGACCATTACCTCTTCTGCTCAATTCAATTTATTTCTCACCCTGTCTCAAAGCAATGGGATAGATAATAAACTAATTACAACATCCTCAATTACCTTGGCTTGGATACAAAGAAACGTGAACGGAAGAAGAAACAGTAATGAGGCCATTCAGTTTTACTAGTTCAGTTCCAATGCTTACTAGGAAACCCCTCTCCTCTATGTACCGTATATACTCGAGTATAGGCCGACCCCAAATATAAGCAGAGGCACCTAATTCTACCACAAAAAACTGGGGAAACTCCTGTTTTTACTAACCACAGTGGCAAGCCTAGCAAGCTTGGACGGTGGCAGCGAGGTCCTCAGGTCGGCATAATAGCCACCGGTAGGGCCTCCCATGCCAGACAGGTCACAACCGAAAAGTCTGACAAAGAGCGTTAACGGGCAGGATGGGATCTCTAGCCTTTTGGCAACTGTCCTAGGAGAAGGAAAACTCTGATTTCAAACCTGGGCAGATGGTGCTCGTCTAACCCTGTAAGGTCAACCATCTAAGAGAAGGAAACTCAAACCAAACCTACCATCTGAGGACCTCACTACCACCGCCCCAGCTTGCTAGGCCCCGGAAGATGAACCTCTGGTTTCAAGGGTGAGGCCAGTTCTGTGCACGCTGCGCTCCACCAGAAAAGTCCATTGCACAGGCTCGAAGGACACATCCAACCTCCGAATCATCAATGCGCTTGTAGAAAGCGTGGGATGAGCCCTTCCTGAATCTTTGTTCGCAAAGAAAAGCCAAGAAGAAGTGTTACCATCACTGCATCCTGAAGAATTCTAGGGTTTATAAATTGGTGAGATGCTGAGATTTCATAGCTAGAGAGCAATAATGCATGCCCTTGAATAGCAATAAATAAAAAGAGCTGTGTTGGGTCAAGCCAAAGGCTTATCTCTTCCAACTTTCTCCTCACAGTTTCCAACCATGAGAGGCCTGCCAGTAGGATGAGAGGGAAACTGTGTTCCAGATACCCTCACTGCCTGTCTACACCACATATTTATTTACAGTATTTATACCCCACCCTTCTCACCTGAAGGGGACTCAGAGCGGCTTCCAGAACACACATATGGCAAACATTCAGTGCCAATTGTACAATTAAAAAGGAAAGACAACACAAACAGAAATAAAGGCAGGTTTCCCCATCTTATTTCTGACATCTTGGAGACTGTGCTCAACTCCGGTCATGGTGTGTGTGTGTGTGTGTGTGCTGTTGCTCAGTTTTCCATGCTAAGGAGCTTTCCTCAAATCGATGTCCTTAAGGGTGCTTTTATTACCTCCCTGCTAAAAGCGGTGCCTATTTTATCTACTCGCATTTCTGCTTTTGACCTGCTAGGTGCGAAGGTGAGCTGGGGCTAATGGCAGGTGCCCACCCCAATCCAGACTCTAATTGCTGACCTTCCGATTGGTAGGCTTTTTCTGCAGCTCAGCGATTTAGCCTACTGTGCTAATCCTAGCCCCTGATTGAAATTGATTTAGTCCCCAATTCACCTTCTTCTGCCTTCAGGGCCTAAAAAGGGCTTTAAAGGGATGGGCATGCAAGCTATAGCCCTGAAGGTAGAGGACAAGCTGTCCCACATGCAGAGAGGCCTGGAATATCTTTAAGAATGAGTGCTAGACTCAAAAATAGTGAACCAATCAAGATTTATTAATTACAACCAGTAAAAATGCTGGTGGCCCAAAATGCTTAGTTGGTTGCAAAAGGGGTTCCTTGAAAAAGGATTTACAATCACTTGCCTCTAAACTTTGCAGAGTGACGGTGTCTCTCTTGGATTCCAGGCTCCTGTTGCTTTCAATGGTTCCTTTGACTCGCGAAGTTCTTCGGATCCCCAAAATATACAGGCTATGGGCGAACTTCCTTTGTCCCTGTAAATTATGGCTGAAAGCGTAGGTTGGCTTTGTTGCAGTAAACTAAGTTGCTTTGTTGCAGATGGATTGGATTTCCACCTTGCTATGTCCCATGTGATCTCTGGAATGGAGCCAGAAAGGAAGTCCAACCCCTCAGGTAAACTCCAGAAAAGGGCGGAGTTAAGGGCGGTGATGCAGGTTTGGAGCCAAGACACAGCTCCACCCCTGAGTGCTCACATGGCCACAACAATTGAACAAAGACTTTGCAGATAAGGCAAATAGTGTAGCACAGCAGTTCTCGTTTGTGCCTGGGGGGCAGGGGGCAGGACCGGGGGTCCCATTGGCATTGCCTGCAGCAGCGGAGATGGATTCTGAAGAGGATTTAGAAGGGTTAGCAGAAGAAGAGTTTCCCATCACTGGGCCTCCTTCTCCCACAGAAAGCTTGGCTTGGGATGAAGGTTGGCCTGACCCTTACGACGAGACAGATAACCAGGTGCAAATGGAAAGCAGTGATAGCGAAACTTATGAACGGCCAGGGGGGAGAGGTTCACAGGATCCTTTGAGTGAAAACATGGAAAAGAGCGGCTGGGAAGAATCTAGGGAGGAGAGCTCTCACGGAGATAGGGCAGCAGATGTTGGGAGGCAAGGCCGTGCTTTCGATAGGAGACGGGACATCGAGACTAGCAGGAGGGGCTGGTATCATAGCCTAGACAGGCCGAGGTCCGTCAGCAGAGATTGAGACGACGAAGCCTAGGCGTCGGGGACCTCGGCAGAAAGATTAAGTATAGGATCCGTGGGAACGGATCCTCAGTACTCGGTCACGTCTCTTCTAAGCAGACATGAAGCGAAGCTGGTCCACGGAGCTAGGTTGGCTAGTGGCTTACCAAGTCTTGTTTGCATCTTGTACCTTGCCTTGTTCCTGAATCCGCATTGCTGTGCGGAGCCTTGCCAAGTCTTTTGGATACTTTACCAAGTTGTTTTGGACATTGATTGCCTTTTGCCTTTGGATTTGTTTTTTTGCTATTTTTATGGACAATATACCTTTTGAACTGTTTTTATATTCAATAAAGTAGTTAGCCTTCAGTCCGTCTCTGTGTGTGTGATTAAGGGGCCGGTCAAGTCCGTGCATCGTGACAAATAGCTACAGAGTACAGATGTAAGAACAGCCCCTTGGGGGCGCCACACACCTCTTCTTGGCATACACTGGTACCATCTCAATATCTATTAACCTACCAGTCCCAGAAGTCACCAGGATGGAATAATGGACATTAGAGTAGTATGAAATTGATACAACTGTGTAATGCAGACACATTTAAATTCTAGTAGTAGCCCTTCTTTTTCATTAGGAGCATTGGAGTGGGTGAAGATATTAATGTCAGCAAGGAAGATAAGACATCTAAATGATGCAGAATTAGGACAACATTATTTACAGAGAGTTTTCTCATATAGCGTAATATATCTTGTGCATAACTAAAGAAATCTGAACAACCCAAAGACAACTAACAACCCAGGATTTCATATCAAGGGAAAGGCAAGGTATGCATAAAATAACAATCCATTAAATATAAATCTTTATTCAGAAAACATAATAGCATCAAATATTAAAAATATAGGAAAAGAATAGTAACAAACACTCTGATACCAGCTTAAATATTGAATGATATAGGCCATAGTTCACTATTTAAGATTTACAAAGAATCTATGTCTGAAAGTAAAATACTTGGGGGAACAACAGCATGCGTCTATCCAGTTTGGAGCACATATTCTTTAAAAGATGATGATCCACATCAGGAATCTGAGTTGTGCCTCAGGTTGCTGAAATGGATAGTGGGATGTTAGGGTTTTGCATATATTTACAGTGTTATGTTTTATATTCTTTGACCCTGAACAACAACATCTTCCTCCTCCTCTTCAGGTTATGTGTGTGAATAGCAATTTGTGTGTACCTTCAGTCACCTTTTGACTTATGAAAACTCCATGAATTTCATGAGTTTTTCTTAGTTTTGTCAAGTTCTTCCTCTTAAATATTGCCTAGAGCAGTGTTTCCCAACCAGTGTGCCGTGGCACACTAGTGTGCCGTGAGCGATCATCAGGTGTGCCGTGGGAAATTGGAACCTCCAATACCCTTTCTTCCCCCCTCCTGCTGAACACTTTTTCTTCTCCACTCAGGCTCCCTTCTTCCCAGTCTCGCTCTGCTCGCTTTGCTCTGGGGCAAGTCTGCACAGTAGTGCCTGCACGGGTCACGTCTTCCTCCCCCCCTCCCCTCCTGAACACACTCATGCTATTTCCCCCAAACTCCATCTGTGTTCACATTTGGGCATATTGAGTATTCATGCCAAGTTTGGTCCTGATCCAACATTATTTCAGTCCACAGTGCTCTCTGGATATAGATGAACTACAACTCCAAAACCCAAGGTCAATGCCCACCAAACTCTTATAGTATTTTCTCTTGGTTATGGGAGTTCTGTGTGGGAAGTTCGTGTCTTTCTGCCATTCCTGCCAGGATATCTATGTTGTGTTCATCGAAACAGGTCCAGGTTTCACACTCAGTGTATAAATACTTTTAAAACATATTAACTACATGTATGACTGTGTTAGAGTGTCATTTTGTGTCATTTTGGTTAGTGGTGTGCCCCAGGATTTTGTAAATGTAAAAAATGTGCCGCGGCTCAAAAAAGGTAGAAAAACACTGGCCTAGAGCACCTGGTATTCAATGACAGTATCCCAGCCAGATAGTAACCAGGACTGACTGTGCTCAGCTTCTAAGATCAGATATGATCTCATGCATTTCAGGACCAAACAACCGAGTAGCAACAGTAAGAACAGACCACGGAACAACAGCCTGGATGAAGATTGGGAAAGGAGTTCGGCAGGGCTGTATACTCTCACCCAATCTATTTAACTTGTGTGCAGAACACATCATGTGACCTTCGGGGCTTGATGAATCCAAAGCTGAAGTTAAAATTGCTGGAAGAAACATTAACAACCTTAGAAATGCAGATGATATGAGGGCGGGTCAATAAATCCGTGACTTTTTGAATGAAACACAGGTTTTTGGATTTTAAAAATAATTTTATTTTTCAACGTAGTCTCCTTTGAGCTCTATACACGTTGTCCAACGTTTCATCTGCAAAAGCTTGCTCAGACAGCCAGGTCTTAACTTTCTTACGAAATATCAGGAGGGAGGGGGCTGATCTGATGTCACTAGGGAGGGTGTTCCAAAGTCGAGGAGCTACCACTGAAAAAGCCCTGTCTCTTGTCCCCGAGAGCAGGGCCTCTCCAGATGATCTTAAACATCTCGATGGTTCATAGAGAGAGATGCATTCGGACAGGTAAGATGGACCAGAAACATTTAGGGCTTTAAAGGTTAAAACCAGCACTTTGAATTGTGCCCGGTAGCAAACTGGCAGCCAGTGGAGCTGGCACAACAGAGGGGTTGTGCGCTCTCTGAGTGCCGCTCCAGTTATCAACCTGGCTGCAGTCCGTTGGACCAGTTGCAGTTTCCGAACAGTCTTCAAAGGCAGTCTCATGTAGAGCACATTGCAGTAGTCTATATGGAATGTAACCAGAGTGTTGACTACCATGGCCAAGTCAGACTTCCCAAGGAATGGACACAGCTGGCACACAAGTTTTAACTGTGCAAATGCTCCCCTGGTCACCGCCGAAACCTGGGGTTCCAGGCCCAGTGATGAATCCAGGATCACACCCAGACCTCGAACCTGCATCTTCAGGGGGAGTGTAACCCCGTCCTACACAGGCTGTAACCCTATGCCCTGTTCGGCCTTTTGACTGACCAGGAGTGCCTCTGTCTTGTCTGGATTCAATTTCAATTTGTTAGCCCTCATCCAGTCCGACACAGCGGCCAAGCACCGGTTCAGGACCTGAACAGCCCCCTTAGTAGTAGGTGGGAAGGAGCGACAGAGTTGGGCATCATCTGCATACAGGTGACACCACACTCCGAAACTCCGGATGACCTCCCCTGGGTGCACACACATACATATTCTTGGGGGGGGGATTTGCTGCAGAATCCCGGGCTCATAGAGAAGATTCTGCAGCAAATCCCCCCCAAAGAATATGTATGTGTGTGCACCCAGGCAGCAAACGCTGTGCCCGGGGTTTTGCCTTTTCCCGGGCTCAGAGAGAAGAGCCTTTTGCAGTTTGCACCCTTGAGGAGGGACCACAGTCAGAATACTTCGGTTTGAATTTTACCTCTTCTTATACCCATTGTTATTACTGCTGTATTATTGCATGTGCATGGAATGTAGGTATATGACCAGTTGGATTACTTATAATATTAGGCACTTACAGTAGCATTCATTCTATTATACATTAGGTTGGTTTCTCACCCCAATACTCTTTGATGCTTTAGATCCTGGCAGGCAGGAGAGGCAGGGAAGCCTGGAAAAATGTAAACAGAGAGGTTCCTCAGAAGTAAATCCACAAAGGAGGGCACTTCATCCAAAGTGCCCTCCTTGCAGATTTACTTGAGTAAACCTCTCTGTTTACATTTTTTCCAGGTTTTCAGCCGAAAGAAGGAGCGAGTTTAGGGCTTGCCTTGCCATAATACTTATTGGCAAGGGAGGCGGGAGGGTGGTGAGAGAGAAGGAGGGTGCCCCCCCCCTTACAACCTAATAACGACACTTAAGAAAGTCCTGGCCCCGGTTCTATAAAGAAAGTCCACTTCCTGGTTGGCGTTCCAGATGCGGAAATACTCAAAAGTAGCATTTCTTACGAATTTCTTACGAATCATTTCATTTTCATAATTTTTTTCTCATGCCTAATACTAATGTAGAAGAAAAATGTTTTAAAAATAAGATCCACTGCAGTCCTACAGCGAAGGAAAGAAAAGCTGCTTCTCAGAACAGAATGCTCTAAAACTCTGCAACCCAACCAAATACCTTACGTCTGAATCCGTAAGGGATCATAGGCAGCATTTAAAGCAGCTGAGTGTGGAAACAGTACTTGGTTCATTTTATTTCCCATCCCAGTTGTTTGCCTTGCACTTATGGAAGAAGAATTTGCCATCAAGAGAATTTATGAAGTGTTAAACACTTGTCCACATCGCTTCTCTTCTTTGTCACATGAGAGCTTTAGAAACATGTTGACAGCTCATTCGAAAGACCTTGGGGCTTTGAGACTTTGTGTATTATCAAAGCTTGGAGTTAAGAGCAACATCTATGCCTGCTTTGAATGCAACTTCTTCCCTCTTGACCCTGTAGCTCAGGAAGAGATACCTAAATATGAAGCTCGCCCACACAGGTCATATGTTAATACTGAATGATGCACATGTGCATACATTTTCATAGAGGTCATGGAAGAGGTGCTTAATGCTTTCCTGAGTATTGATTTTCCCCATGAAAAAATATAAAATATATAAAGTACTAGTTGTGCCCTGCCACGCGTTGCTGTGGCCTATAGTAAGAATTTTCGAAGTAGAGGTACAGTAGATATCTGGACTATTATGGACTTTTTCTTCCCCTTCCCCTTTCTCTCCTTTCTTCCTTCTCTGCATCTTTCTTTTATTCCTTCTTTCACTCTTTGGTTTTACCCTTCTTTCTCTCTTTCCTTCCTCCCCACCATACTTTTTCATCTCCTTTCTTCCCTCCCTGTTTCCATCCTTCTTTCACTTTTTATTTTCTTTTCTCCTCCCTTCCTTCTTTACCTCTTTCCTACCTTTCCTTTTTCTTTCCTTTCTACTCTCTTCTTCCTTCCTTTGGTACATCTTTCCTTCCTTCCTTTTTTCCTGCCTTCCCTCTTTCCTTCTTTCTCTCCCTTCTTCTTTCTTTCTTTCCTTTCTTCCCCCTTACCCTTCTTCATTCCTTCCCTTTTCCCCTCCCTCCTTTCTTCTCTCCTTCCTTCCTTCCTGTCTGTTCTCCCCCAATACCATGATAGAGTCCCTTCTAGCTCTATTCTATGAGTGTATTTAATATAGTAATATATAGCAGTAACATTATATTATGTATGTATTTAAGTATGTGTGTGTGTGGAGGGCGGATATGTGGCAGCTTTCTGATTGGTTTCCACTGTGGTATTATTTGCATATGGCTTCTGATTGGCCAGCATCAAAATTCTAAGACTCTGAAGTGGCTGAGAGGGGAAAGGCAAGGGCCTGAGGCTATCAGAAATGGTGATTGGTTGCCACTGTGGTATTATTTGCATATAGGTTCTGATTGGTCCACCTCAACATTCTAACATTCTGAAGTGGCTGAGAGTGGAAAGGCAAGGGCCTTAGTGGCATCTTCTCCTTTTTTAGGATTTAGGATTTGTAAGTTATTTTTAGTTATTTTTTGTTTTGTATTTTTGTTGGTCACACCTTGCATTGTGAGACATTTTGCTGCCAAATTTGGTGTGATTCGTTCAGTGGTTCTTTTGTTTACTTCAGCCTCATTACGGACAGAGCATTTTTATATAGATAGTGATTTGAGCACAGAATTTTTAAAAAGAGAGCAAGAAAAAAATATAATACCATTAATACTGAAAGATACACATCTGGGTGCAGTGCACCCATGGTACCCACTCCCCATGAATGCTGACATCTATGGATGCTTAAATCTCATTTATATACAACAGCATAGCAAAATGTTATTCCTTATATGAAAAGATTTTGAAATTTTTAAAAATGTATTTTCAAGCCAAAGATGGTTGAATTTGTGGATACAGAGGGAAGTTGGTTCTCCATATCCACAGATTCAGCCATCCCAGCATTCTGGCACAATGAGCTAAGCCGACACTGTTCCCCCCAGCAGTGCTTCTTTAAAACAATCTTGTTCAAACCTTCTGCATGCTGCTGTGCTGAACCAAAGGAGCAGAGTTTCGGTCTTTTAAACTCTGAGTGCTTTTACAGAGCATGACTTCGACCAGCAGGAAATGATAAAATAGGCCATTACTGTCTGCTTAAAGACGTGGCCTTGTCCTAAACTTGCATAAATTTCTCAAGGTGTTTGGTAGTTTCAGCTTTATGGCTCCTTGGCTTGGCTCTTTTTAAAAGGATTGAGCCAAAGAGTATGAAAAGGCACCCTTCCTTTCAGCAGTGTTTAAAAAGATTATTCTGAAAGGAGGAGTAATGAGTTCTGCTCACTCAGTGTAAAGGCAGTGGTTTCTTCTTGACTAGTACTACACTCACTGGGGCCATACTGGGATTTGTAGTTTGATAATGCAGAGAGACGCAGCAGCGCTGAGCTGCTGAACTTGCTGACTGCAAGGTTGGTGGTTCGAACCCAGAGAGCAGGATGAGGCCCCACTGTTAGCCCCAGCTTCTGCCAACCTAGCAGTTTGAAAACTTGTAAATGTGAGTAGATCAATAGATACCACTTCAGTGGGAAGGTAACAGTGCTCCATGCAGTCATGCTGGCCACAGCACCTTGGAGGTGTCTATGGACAACACCGGCTCTTCAGCTTAGAAATGGAGATGAGCACCACCCTCTAGAGTTGGACTCAACTAGACTTAATGTCAAGGGGAAACCTTTACTTCAATGCACCAGAGCTCCTTGGCTAAGAATCCTAAAAGCTGTTGTTAACTCCTGTCAAATTGAGTTCAACCTATGACGACCCTGTGAATTCTAAGTGCCCTTTTCCAAACTGCAAATCTCAGGATTTCATAGGATGGAACCATAGCATTAAAGTGGAATTATATTGTTGTTATTGTATACTGTGAATGTGATATGTATCTCTTCTAGAATCTCACAGATGAAGAGAGAGACCCATGTGACCAAGCAACACCAGTGTGAGCAATTTGTCAGAAGGATTTCACAAGGAAGAACAGACAAGCCAAGATAGGCTTCAGCAGTTTGCTTTTCTTTTAATCTACAGGGAAAAGCAAGATGCCACTCCTGCTCCACTCTCTCCCTGGCCAGTTATTTGAGTGCAAACTACTTTTGCACTTTGAATTCACTTTGTAGCAACTGACATAAGCTGAGAAAGTGGGGGGAGGGACAAAGGTAAGATGACAAAGGATCAATTGGGACTGTTTCTTGATTTAAGGTGTTGGTATCCAAACAGGAGATGGGTCGGAGATGTCAAGAAATAGTTTTCTAAGATCTACAGTGACACTCGCTGGAACACCTCAGCAAGCGAGAGTCCAAAAGTGGCAGGCTAAAACCCAGAACCTCAATCAGTGGCCGATACCAAATGAGAGACTCCCTCCTGGGCACACAGAAGACTGGGTGACTTGGAACGTGCTGAACAGACTGCGCTCTGGCACCACGAGATGCAGAGCCAACTTTAGGAAACAGGGCCACAAAGTGGAGTCCACGACATGTGAGTGTGGAGAAGAGCAAACCACAGACCACTTACTGCAATGCAGCCTGAGCCCTACCACATGCACAATGGAGGGCCTTCTTAGAGCAACACCAGAGGCACTCCAAGTGGCCAGCTACTGGTCAAAGGACATTTTATAAAATGCCAAGTTTTTACCTTTGTTTATGTTTTTAAATACATTACAACTCTACCCTCAGTTCACTTCTGACATGACACAATGAATTAGAACTGTTCCAACCAAACAGCAAGAGTCGTAGGATATGGATAAGACTTCATGACAGCATTCCATTAGTCCAGTTCGACTGGCTAGTTAAATAAATGGAAAAACCTCACAGCACTGAAAACTCAAATATCGGATCACCAGACCCTGGCAAGTAACTTATTTATAAAATATAACACCAAAGTAGCAACTCCAACAAACTCAGAAACTGGCAGCAAACATGGTGACAAAGGGGGTTACTGTTCTCTTCCTTAATGCATATATTACCCCTCAAAAATAACTAGTTCAGTGCATTCACTGGACCCCACTCAATTCATCAACTATCGGCCTGTTTCCAATCTTCCTTTCTTGGGCAAAGTCCTGGAACGTGTGGTGGCCTCACAACTCCAGGTATTCTTGGAATACACTGATTATCTGGATCCGTCACAGTCTGGTTTTAGGCCGGGGCATGGTACCAAGACAGCCTTGGTTGCCTTAGTGGATGATCTACGCCTGGAGCTGGACAGGGGGAGTGTGTCCCTGTTGATTCTGCTGGACCTCTCAGCAGCCTTCAATACTGTTGACCAAGGTGCCCTTCTGGGACGCCTCGTGGAAATGAGCCTTGGCGGTACTGTTCTGCAGTGGCTCCAGTCCTTACTAGAGGGTCAATCTCAGATGGTGTTATTGGGAGACACCTGTTCAAACCCTCAGCCATTGTCTTGTGGGGTTTCTCAGGGTTCAATACTATCTCCCATGTTAACATCTACATGACGCCACTGGGGGAGATCATCCGGAGTTTCGAGGTGCGGTGTCACCTGTACGCAGATGATGTCCAGATCTGTCACTCCTTCCCACCTGCTACTAAGGAGGTTGTTCAGGTCCTGAACTGGTGCTTGGCCGCTGTGTTGGACTGGATGAGGGAGAACAAATTGAAATTGAATCCAGACCAGACAGAGGTGCTCCTGGTCAGTCGAAAGGCCAAACAGGCATAGGGTTGCAGCCTGTGTTGGACGGGGTTACACTCCCCCTGAAGACGCAGGTTCGCAGTTTGGGTGTGATCCTGGACTCATAGCCGAGCCTCACAGTTTGGGTGTGATCCTGGACTCATCGCTGAGTCTGGAACCCCAGGTTTCAGCGGTGACCAGGGGAGCATTTGCACAGTTAAAACTTGTGCGCCAGCTGTGCCCGTACCTTGGGAAGTCTGACTTGGCCATGGTGGTCCATGCTCTGGTTACATCCCATATAGATTGCTGCAACGCCCTCTACATGGGGCTGCCTTTGAAGACTGTTTGGAAGCTTCAACTGGTCCAACGGACAGCAGCCAGGTTGATAACAGGAGCGGCACTCAGGGAGTGCACAACCCCTCCGTTGCGCCAGCTCCACTAGCTGCCAATCTGCTACCAAGTATAATTCAAAGTGCTGTCTTTAGCATTTAAAGCCCTAAATGGTTCTGGTCCAACTTACCTGTCCGAACGCATCTCTCCCTATGAACCCTTGAGATATTTAAGATCATCTGGAGAGGCCCTGCTCTCGGTCCTGCCCTTTTCACAGGTGCGATTGGTGGGGGAAGACAGGGCCTTCTCAGTGGTGGCTCCTCGGCTTTGGAATGCTCTTCCTAGTGACATCAGATATGCCCCCTCCCTCCTGATATTTCGTAAGAAAGTTAAGACCTGGCGTTTTGACCAGGCATTTGCAGATGAAGCGTAATTACTTAAATTGAGACCTAAGGAACAAGGATGACAAAACAGAAATTGAGTTTAATAATAAGACCCTGAGATTGAATTTTTTAATTTTAATGACTAAAGTTTATTTGGTTGTTTTATTAATTGTTGATGTATTTTATCTGTAGGCAGTTCTTGCCATGTGTCACCTTCGGGCTCAGAGGGGCAGTATAAAAATATAGTAAATAAATAAATAATTCATCTTGAAAATTAAGGCTCACAGCATTTTCCGAAGCATGGCTTGCCTGGAAAACAGGAGTTTGTGTGTGTCTCTGATTTTTATTGTTGGGAAGTGCTTCTGAAATTGCTTTGAAACTCGCACAGTCTGGTTCTATCCAATCTTGCTTGCCCTCTTGAATTGCACCTATCTATCTATTTATGCATGAGCCGAGGCATAACTAAACTAGAGGGTGATTGCATAGCTGCAACTTCTGGCTCGCTTTTTTGAGAAACAAAAAACAACCTCCGTAACCGCCTTTGTGGCTGTAACGTATGAGCCTCCTTCTGCAGAGAGTGATATTGATGGATGCAATGTTTTGTTCTCAAGTACCCTTCCAAACAAAATGGTCACTCTGAATTCCACAGAAACGCAAGAATACGAATAAAGCGAGGCGAGGCTCACCACCTCGAAACTGATGCAGCACTTGAGATCACATTAAAGGGAGCACATATTGGGAAAAGTGGCTTATTCTAGAATCATTTATTAGATTAGCAAGAGTTTGAGTATTTATTAAGAAGAAGCTTTTTGATCCCATTTTAATGCTTTAGCTGCATTCTATGGAGGTTGCAGCGTTCTTTGTCTGGAGATCTTAAACGCTTCTCCCAAAATTGCCTGTTCTAGAATTCTGCAGAACAGAATCTCAGCGGTAAAATGGAATAATGGGGGTATAATTCCATAGTGTGAATGTACCCCTGAAGGAGTAAACAGCAGTTCCTGAGAATCTGAAAAGAAGCACTGCAATTAAGAAGGGAAAGAGAGATTCTTACTGATTCAGTTTCTATTCTGCTGCTTCTCACAGGAGCTTGTGATAGTAATAAATCCATCACCAGGGGTGGTCCTACAGGTAGGCCAAGGAAGCAGCCGCATGGGGCGCCATCTGGGAAGGGGCGAATTCCCCCGCCCGCCGGGCGCCAGCACCAGACAGTGTCCTGACCCTGCCGATGTTCCTCAGGCAGCGCTGCTGCTGCCTGCTTTTGGGCCCCGGCCTTGTGCGCTCCGACGCCGCTTCTGGGCATGTGCGGAGGTTTTCGCGCAGGCACAGTTGCTCCGGAGCTGAAGTTGAGCGCAGGAGCAACTGCACATGCGCGAAAACCTCCAGACAGGCGCAACTGCGCAGGCAAATAGTAATATATAATATTTTATTTTACTTTATTTTGGGTTATTTGAGTTTTATAGGAGTAATGAAAATATTTAGTAGAGGATAATTTTATTTATTATTTTATAATAATAGTAGAATATAATGTTATATTATATTATAATGTCAATATATTATAATATAATTATATTGTAATGTAGTATAATATAATTATGATATAATATAGTATGAGTATGTACTATAATATATTGTATATACATTGATACAATATAATACAACTAATGGTATTGTGATATTATAATTGTATATTTGTTTTACACGGGGGGATAATGTTGTGGGGGTGCCAAATTAATGGTCGCTTACCATATAAAATTACCTTAGACCGCCCCTGTCCATCACCACACTTAACTTTAAAGGGACTCTCTGGCGGGGTGAATCTATTGTTCAGCTTCAGCACTTTGGATATGTTCTTTAAAGTTCAGAGTACAAGCCACAGCAGATTTCCTTCTCCATTGATACTGAAGCCAACCGGCTGCACCGATAAAAGCTGGAGCCAGCATTTTGTTGGCAGCATTGTCTTACAGCTTTGCTTCATACAGGTGAACTGGCAGTTCTTGTCAGGAAAATAAAAAATGCATATGCTATGTAAACACTAAAACATTATTACGAAACCACAAATACTTCAACAAGCAGAGAATTATGTTTGCATAGTCTGTGCCACTTCCACAGATCAGGAAAATGCCTTGCTGGCTGGCAGAAGGCTCTTATCGAGGCTTTCCCTCTGTTCTCATGTCAGTGGTGTTTTATCCGTAACTCTCCAGAGTTGATGCTCTGAGCATTCCTGGGGTAGTGAAGAGAGAGCCTAATAAATGTTTGCACTTGCATTCAATTGCGCGGAGACTTCAATCTGTCTGTTCCTTAAGCATTCATAGTAGAATATGACAGGAATGAAAAAATAACACATCAACGAAACCACAGAATAATTACGTGACGATGTGCTATGCCGCCACCTCTGCTCAGCAGGCTGTGTCTCCTGGAGCAAAGCTTATCTGGCATTTCTTGATCAGATTGAAATTATCCTGGCTAAATTTCTGCTACTACTGCTCCTCTGAAGAAGCCAGCATTTTGGTATCAAGAGTATGTTACCTATCTAAGAAAAGAAAATCATAGAGTCACAGAGTTGGAAAAGACCACAAGACCCGGGACTATCATAAGGTAACTTACAACAGTACATTACAAAAGGAGATTTTGCTGGTTGTAGTCATCTCTCTGGAGACTTCTGCCTCTGGTGCAGAGTGATGGTTTTACACATTGTTGCCTATAAACTGCCTCAATCTTCTTTCTTGTGAAGCTTAAGCTGGTCATAAGCTTCTGTTGTCCTTTGGACTGATGGTATATGAATACTGCTGAATGCAGATGTAAGGATGCCTGTTTATGGTTTGCTTTGGCCTAGGGCAGGGGTGGGCAATTATTTTTTCCAAGGGGCCACACGAGAACCAAAAAATATTATGGAGTGCTGCACCTGAAGGCAGAACTACATTCTAATCTACATTATTTATTTTTTTGTTATATTTACTATATATTACACATCATTAATATTAACATATTAATATATTAAGAAATATTCATATATTATTAGTATTAATATCATAATTATTATATTATAGTATACATATATAGACATTATAATATATTGAAACTATAATATAACGTTATATTATATTATTTATTATATTATTTATTATATTATATTATTATAATAAAATTATTATAAAATAATAATAAAAACCACTAAAATTAAATTAAATTCAAGAAGACAAGGTGTGAACCAAGATGGAATGGCCCAATGGACCCAGCCCAGAAGATGGCAAAGTGGACCCAGCCGCCGCAGCAGCAGAGGAGAGCAGAGCAGCAGCCGATTGGAGGCTGCAGGCCTCCACCCGCTCTTGCCCCTCACCCCGCCCATGCTTTTCGTCCTCGCAGCACCTCCCGCGGTCCCACCCCTTTGCGGGGTGTATCCGTCCCTCCGTAGTCGTCAGTTAGGGCTCCTCCAATGGTTGCCCCAACTACTGTTCCTCCCCTTTGGCTTCGCCACGAGCCAGAACTGTCGCGAGTTGGTTCTGTGAGGGAAGGAGGAAGGAAGGTTTGGGCCTTCGTCTGCTTCTTTTGACATCAAAGAGGGGGGGGAGAGCAAGGGTCGGAGTGGCGAAATGTAGGCGGGAGAAGTGCCCGACGGTTGCTGAGGCGGAGACGGAGGCCTCCCTTTCGCCTGGAAGAGGCTCATGACAGCAAGGAGCACGGCAGGAAAGGAAAGGAGAGGGAGGGAAGGGCTTCTTTGCCTCAGGGAGGCCGCCTTTCTCTGAAGAGTTGGTTTGGAAACCTTCCTCTTGGCCCTGCCCCTGACGCCCTTCTCCCCACACCGGACAGAATCGGCTGCCAGGGCGCATCTGGCCCGCGGGCCGTAGGTTGCCCACCCTTGGCCTAGGAGTATCAGTCAATACCCAAGCCACTGTTCTCTGCAGAAAAAGGAGGAGTCCAGCCAAGGAGCTCTATACGGGAAATGGAATAGACCAACTAAGGCTGGCCTCTAGGGGTTTTTATGCTCCACCCAAAACTGATACAAAGGAAGGTATCTCCACTATTGGGAAAACCTATAAACGGGGAACTGAAGCAGAGAAGAGGAAAAGGCAAAGCCAAAACTTCACAGGTGGCCATCCAGTATATGCTTTAAAACCTCTAGAGAAGGAGACTTTATGACACTCCAAGGCTGGTGAACAGCTCTTATTGTCAGGAAATTCTTGCAATTTGAATCCACTGCTTTGTATCCTAGTCTCCACAGCAGCCAAGAACAAGGCCTTGACAAAGCCCCACCCTGGCCCCTTTCAATGTGACATCCTTTTAACATATTTAATCATGACTGCTTTGTATCCTAGTCTCCACAGCAGCCAAGAACAAGTTCGCACTCTTCTCAATGTGACATCCTTTTAACATATTTAATCATGACTATCGTGTGCTCTCTCTCTCTCTCTCTCTCGTCCTTCTTTTCTCTAAGTGAAACATGCCCAGCTCCCTAAAACATTCCTAATAGGGCTCCATTTCCAAACCATTGACCATTTTAATCACTCTTCTCTGGACACCTTCCAGTTGTCAATGTGTTCCGCCCCTACGGGGCTTGTTTGGTACTGCACCTGTTGTACCTGTTTGCCCTTTACCTGCAATTCCTTTGTATATTTCAACCATGTGGAATTTGGTGGTAAAGACTGTCTTTTGGCACCAAAGATGACGTCACCAGCCTAACTCCTCCCCTTCCCGAGTTTACCTGAGAGGCGGGACTTCCTCTCTTCCCCCATTCCAGTATAGCACATGGACACAGCAAGGTGAAAATCTAAGCCATGCTGCGAAAAAGCATCTTAGTTTACCTACCAAGCCAACCCTAAGCTTTCAGCCAAAGACTGCAGTAAATAGGAAGGCCCCCCTTCACACAGAGACTGCAATTTCTGGGGAACCAGAGGACTTTGTGTGCCAAGGTACAATTGAAGGCAACAAAGGAAACCCGGGATCCAAGAACTCTACCATCACTCTGCAACCAAAGAGGCAAGTGATCGAACCCCCTTTTTCTAAAGGACTTTTCCTAGCAACCAACTTAGCATTTTTGGGCCACCTGCTGCTTTTTACTGGTTGATTTTCAATAAATCTTTGTTTGGTTCACTATTTTGAGTCTAGTGCTCATTCTTAAAGATTTCCAGGTCTTCCTGTACATGGGATGGCTTACCTTCAGGGCCCAAAGCTTGCATGTCCATCCTTTTAAAGCCAATCACCCAGGCCCTGAAGGCAGAAGACAATGTCTTTCTTGGATTGTGGTCCCCAGAACTGGACACAGTATTCCAAATGAGGTCTGACCCAAACAGAATAGAGTGGGGCTGTGACATTCTTTGATCTCAACACTATGCTCCTGTTGGTGCAGCCTAGAATTGCATTGATGAATTGCATCACATGAAAGCCCTTGTTATACGAGATGTTGAGAGCCTCAAAAGTGCTGTGGAAGACTTCCTCTCTCACTCAGTGATGCCTCCTGGTATGTTCTGTGCACCCAACTGCGCCATTACTGTTCTTCCTGTGGGCTTGAATTCAACATTTCTTTTTACGGTACAAAAAAATGGCAAATGTGTTCTTTTTTTCTATATTCAATATTTATGTAAATGGATATAGAAAACAAGTAAAATCCTGGCTTTGGAACCAGGCGTTCAGAGAATAGCTACAATGCAATTGGGAATCAATGTGACTGCAACTGGAATGGCTCATGGACTCTGATTATGGACTATGTGGTGGTTTTAATTGCTGTTTTAAATCCCGTTTAAATTGTATTTATATGTGATTGTTTTATGTTTAATGATTTAGTGTCTAATGTATTTATAATTTGCTATGTTTATGTTTGATGTGTCATTGAATTGTGCCAAGTTGTAAGCCGCTCTGAGTCCTTCTTGGAGTGAGATAGGGCGGGATAGAAATATGGTAAATAAAGAAATAAATATTTTTAAGCTGCTACATCACACTGTTGACTCATGTTCAGCTTGTGGATTAGTAACATGCCTGGATTACCCATAAGGCCAATGAGGCCATGGCCTAGGGGTGCAAGCCGAGGAGGGGTGCAGATCACGGACCAAAAAAAACCCTGGTCCACGCACCTCTTCCCCCCTTTCTCATGCCCCTCCTCGCTCCTTCTCCTGGCAAAGTCTCTGCTCTGTCCCCTCCAGGAGCGCACGCCAAGCGGACATCTCTCTCTCTCTCTTTTTCTCTCTCTCTCGCATGCACTCTCTTGCTTGCTCTCTCTCTCTCGCGCGTGCTCTCTCTCTTGCTCTCTCTCTCTTGCTCTCTCTCTCGTGCTCTCTCTCGTGCTCTCTCGTGCTCTCTCTCTCTTTCTCTTGCTCTCTCGCACTCTCTCTCACACACTCTCTTTTTCTCTCGCTCTCGCGTGCTCTGTCTTGAGCGCAAGCTCTCTCTCATGCCCATCTTTGGAGTGAGTTTGCACCCCCTGCGCTCTCCCCAAGCCTCCCAACTCCCGAGGAGACCTTCAGAGCACAGCGGAGCTTTCCAGCCAGTGGGAATGGGGACCTTGGATGTGGCGGGATGGTGCCTACTCGCCTTTCTCTTCTGCTCCAGAGGCACCATTGCGAAAGCCAGCCAAGTGTGGGTCTGAGGTGGTGTGTGTGTGGGGGGGAGAGAGGTGGGCTGGGGGCGTAATTCCAAAGTGTGGCCTAGGGCGCAAAGAGGTGTTAATCCGGGCCTGATTAGTAAGACTCCTAGATCCCTTCTACATGTACTGTTTTCAAGCAGTAATAGTAACACTATGGAACAATCTCTGAATCATATACACGAAAAATAAACAGAAAAAGACACTGTTATAATTCACAATGTAATATATAGTTCTACAAATATAAGTGATAGTAACAATGTCTATGAACGCTGCAGTTCCTACCGTCCTTGTGTCTGAAACGACACACACTGTTTTCAAGCAGTGCCACACATCCTAAATCTGTGTAATCTTCTGAACTGGACTGCAAGACTCTCAGCAACTGTCATCAAGCAAAACAACCCCCATGATTTTATATAGTGCCGACCATCCTTCAAAATCCATCTTTGCCATCCACTGTGTCACTTTATATTTGAATCCTAGTATCTCTCCATCAACAGGTTTTCGTGACAGCAAGTCAACGCACTTTTCACCTCTCCCTTTCTTTATTGTACACACAGCCAACTCAAGACAGGACAGGGGACCTTTTCCTTTTCTTTCAGTGCTTGCCGCCAACTATAAATTGGTACAAGGTTACCTGATAAAGATGACTCTTCCCTGTCTCACCACTGCTACAACAGTAAAAGCTATTTTTATTTCCTCTCACAAAATATACGGCACTATACATGTTGATGCTCATATTCCCAGCCACCCTAACAAGCAGAGTCAGGGCCAATTGGAGTTGTAGTTCAACAACCTCTGGAAGAGCATAAGTTCTCTTAATTACACATAGAAGGTCATGAGCTCCGTCTGCTTCTCCTGTTCTACGTTTCACCTATTGCCTTTTCCCTTGCCCTTTAGGCACAGATACGAGGGCGAGTCAATAAGTCTGTGACTTTTTGAATGAAACATAGGTTTTTGGATAAAAAATCATTTTATTTTTCAACGTTGTCTGCTTTGAGCTCTATATACTTTGTCCAACATTTCTCCAATATTTTTATCCCTTCCAAAAAAAAGTTTTGCCGAGGTCATCAAAATAGGTATTTGTTTGTGAGATGATTTCATTGTTGGAGTCAAATCTCTTTCTGCTGAGCCATTTCTTCAGGTTTGGAAACAAGAAATAGTCGCTCGGGGCTAAATCCGAAGAATAGGACGGATGAGGGAGCCATTAATATCCCAATTCATGGATTATTGCCATGGCAACTGCACCCTTGCATTGTCCTGGTGCAAAAGAGTTTTTTTCTTGGCCAAATGCGGTCGCCGTCCCCCAAATCCTCATTAAATCGACCCAATAAGTTGGCATAATATTCGCCATTGGTTGTTTTACCCTTTTGAAGGTGGTCAATGTGGATTATACCATGTGCATCCCAAAAAACAGTCGCCATGACTTTATTGGCTGACAAACCCACCTTGGCCTTCTTTGGCGCTGATTCACCCCGAGAAACCCACTGTTGTGACTGCTGTTTGGTCTCTGGTGTGTTGTGGTGGATCCACGTTCCGTCCACAGTTATGAAACAGCGCAAAAACTTGTCCATATTGCGGTTGAACAATGCCAAACACTCCTGCGAAATTGTCACACAATTGTGTTTGTGGTCGATTGTGAGCAAACGCGGCACTCATCTTGCAGAAAGCTTTCTCATACCCAAGTGATCATTTAAAATTGAAACCACTGAGCCATGTGAGATGCCTATGGCTTCCACAATCTCTCGCACTTTCAATCTCTGATCGGCCAACACCATATAGTGAATATTTTCAATTGTTTCGAGTGTAGAGACCTCAACTGGGCTTCCAGAATGTTCGGCACCTTCCGTGCTTGTACAGCCACAACGAAATTCAGTAAACCACTTTTTTACCATCGGAATTGATGGTGCAGAGTCCCCATAGTATTTATCACGCTTAGCCTTGGTTTGAGTGATGGTTTTTTCCGCAAAAAATAATGCTTAATGAGCACACGAAATTCACCTTTTTCCATTTTCTCCTCAAATCACGCGGTAGTCCCTGCCTGCATAAAAGTCAGAAATCTGTACCCGGGGTTAGACCATTAATGTTCATAAATACATAGAGAAACACCTTAGTTAACAAAGCAGCTGTGTTTCTGGGATCTACATCTTTAACAGAAAAGTTGGCACCAGTGGCAGAAATAACATAGAAATGATAGAGATAGGTTCTTATATCACATATATAGAGAGAAAATTTTTAAAGTTTCACCCCTGCTCACTTATACTGAGACAATCTATTATCAAGTTTGTTTGGTATTGATGTTAGACACTGGTGAACCACCCAAAGTTGAAAACCTGAACCACATATTATGCAAATGCTGTTTGTATGAAAAAGAAAGGAAACAACATTCATGGCCTTTAATCTATCTGTACACATAATAATAAAAGTGAAAATCTTTATGTGTGTATGTGGTGGAGGTGTCCACTTACATAGACAGTCTCACACCTCCACAAACCGTTATAACTCACAGTGCTGAAGAGCCACCAATGCCCTCCCTCTAATGACATTTCAGGTTACAGCGTGCACCATGAACATGTAAGCCCAACCCCTGCCAATGCCCTCCCCAAACATCATACTGCCACCACCCAAAGAAAGCTTTCATCTGGGGACAATTTCATCCTAGATGTTGTTTTTCCTCCAGAATAGACATCCCAGGGTTCATTACTCTTTCAATTGCTGTGGAATTTGCATGACCCCGCCCACTGCCTCTCTCTTAACCCTTTCCTATGCTTTCCTATGGCACACAGCAAACAGGAATTGATCGGCAAGAGCACTGACCCCAACCAATGTCGGCTCTGGACCAACCTTGGCACATAGATGCAAAATGGCCAGCTGTGCATACAGTTTGGGGAGGATTGACCCACGGTTTTGGGAATTGTTGCTCACCCACATCTTGATGCATGGGAGCATTCACAAAAAACTAAATCAAAAACTGCCATTTTTCTAATAGTGTTACTAATTAACGAAATGATATTACCTAACACCTCAAAATAAGCAATGTCTTTTTCAGATAGCCTGGGCATCACCAGGTCCCCAAGCTAGTTTGTAATAAAACAAGATGAGATACAGCGGTCAAAACCACATTCTTACCAGCTGGTTGTAACTCCATTGTAACAACAAAATTGCTCTTTATCTGTTTAAAGTATTTAAAAGGAGAGCCAAGTACATTGATCAGATTGGGGATGAGGACATCTGATGTATTAACCTAAGGTTTGGTTGTAAGTCGGCCATTCCCATAATTTTACTTGGACTTGATGTATACTATATGTTGTATTTATATTGTCTGTTTTGATAAGACCAACTGGTTGATCAATAAAATCGTTTCACTGATATTGGTGAATGCACTGCATGTTTTTTGTTCTTTCTCCAAATGCAGGGCAGTTTTTGTCCTACTTCGTATGATGACCGTTTCTTTCTACAAATAGATTTTCTAAAGCTCAGTTTTCCAATCTCACACTTACAGTCCTTTGCTAAAAAGTTGACTTGAATCTCAACTATTTCTGAAAGTCGTACATTTTAACTGTAGATGCATAAAACACACACATGCACAAACAAACAATGGCAGAGATGACCTTGAAAGAAAGACCTTTACCCTGTTATACTTCCATTGCAATGTTGCAGTCCCAACAGGGGACTTGGGAAAGAAAAGCAGGGCACGATGTAGCAGAAAGAAGGGCCCTTTTCTGCAGGGCTGTGACCTGAGCTACAAAAGCCATGACAGAGAGGAAGGAAGAACAAGAACAGACCTATCCCTCTGGCGGTGGGGTCATAGTTGAACTGCAGACTGAACCAGTGTGCACCCTCAACCTCTGATAAACACTCAATATGCATGGACATACAGGAGAAGTAGCTGTGGCAGTCAGTGCAACAGCAAACAGAAGAGGGAGAAGTGGGCACAAAAAGTTTTTTTTTCATGTCAGGAGTGACTTGAGAAACTGTAAGTTGCTTCTGGTGTGAGAGAATTGGCCGTCTGCAAGGACATTGCCCAGGGGATGCCCGGAAGTTTTACTATCCTGTGGGAGGCTTCTCTCATGTTCCCGCATCAGAAGCTGGAGCTCACAGGTGGGAGCTCACCCTGCTCCCTGGATTCAAACCACCGACCTTTTGGTCAGCAGTCCTACCGACACAAGTGTTTAACCCATTGCGCCACTGGGGGCTCTGGCTTAAGAGTGCGAATATACCTCAAGTAAAGAAAAAGAGAAGAAACACAGGAGGAAAAGGAGAAGGGCTGCGCCCGTACCTTGGGAAGTCTGACTAGTCCACGCTCTGGTTACATCCCATATAGACTACTGCAACGTGCTCTATGTGGGGCTGCCTTTAAAGACTGTTCGGAAGCTTCAATTGGTCCAATGGCAGCCAGATTACTAACAGGAGTGTGGCTCAAGGAGCATACTACTCCTCTGTTGCGCCAGCTCCACTGGCTGCCAGTCTGCTACCGGGCACAATTCAAAGTCCTGGCTTTAGCCTATAAAGCCCTAAACGGTTCTGGCCCAACTTACCTGGCCCAACGCATCTCCCCTTGTGAACCATCTAAGATGTTAAAATGGTCTGGGGAGGTCCTGCTCTCGACTCCATCTACGTCACAAATGAGTTTGGTGGGGACGAGGGACAGGGCCTTCTCAGCGGTGGCCCATCGGCTGTGGATCAGCCCCCTCTCTCTTGGCCCCTCGGGAAAAAAAGTTTAAACTTGGCTATTAGAGCAGGCATTCGAACAATTGACTATGAGATTGGACTATGATTTTATCTTGGTATTGATGTTTTTATTGTTATAATTTTAATCAATGTGTTATGTTTTTAATTTGTTCTAAATGCTGTTTTTTATGATGTTGTTTTAAACCGTCCCGAGTCGCCCTCGGGCTGAGAGGGAGTGGTATACAAATGTGCTAAATAAATAAATAAGATTGCATACGCTGGAAGTGACCAACCAAGACACTGCCAACAGTCCTCTAGTAGTTTGCATGTATTAGATGGACAGGGGAGATTTTATCCAGCCTCTAACTATCTTGCTTTACTATGCTATTTACAGGCCTTAACAATCCTTGCAGAGATCAGAATTTAGATAGGAACATTAAATGAAGTTGAGTCAGACTTCAAAAAAAAGAAAGGAAAAGAAAAAAGCAGATTAGCGATTCAGAGCTTTGAAAGGGTGCAGCGCTCGGTTTCCAGCAGCATGTTTTGGAATTCTTAAGTCAGTTCTTTTGCTTGGTCCCACAATGACATATTAAAATAAATTGCCCAATTCCATATATATATAAAATGAGAAAGAGACAGCCTGATATTAGAATTCATGTCAGTGTCGAGGAACCCTCCAGCCGCTGGTCTCCTCCAGCAGTGCCACCAGCCTCTAATAAGTGTATCTGTGCTGCAGAAAAGCAAAAGTGTTTCGGGGCTTCCCAGAGCACCTTCAAAGTAGCAGACTGGCACATGTACTGAGAATTTTATTTGGCACCTGCCCACTCTCACAGACTTGGGGCTGGAGGGGGGAATGACTGCTAAAGAGTTTATTCTGCAGATAAGCTTTTAAAAAACTCTCTGGGTGACATTTCCAAGCTTTACTCTGATGGCAAATTTAGTATTCATTCTACAATGGTGGGAGTTGAAGTGACTGACCAAAACAGTCAAGAACAGGCCCGGATTAACCCTATATGTATTACTTTTGGCACCCTTTTTCAGGCCACACTTTGGAATTTTGGAATTACGCCCCCAATCCAACCTCTACCGCACCCCCACCACCACCACCACCACCACCACATTCCTTCTTTCCACTGCCCGCGCTTTGCTCCCAAAAAGGAAAAAGGAGCAAGGGGAATCCTGGGCTAATTTCAACCCTGCTTCTCCTTTTTCCCCGCAGGCGCCGAGCCCGAGCCCTTCTTCCCGCGCTCACGTGAGTCATGAAGGCTGCTGCGGGGTGGCAACTGCGCCGGGATTCAAGCCGCTTCTGCCTCCACCGCCATGTTCCTGGGGGCCGCGCATACCTGGCAGCGGCCCTGGGGGCTTCCCTCTGCCTCCTCCTCCTCCCACCTCCTTCCTTGACAAGGGGGCAATGGCGAGGGGGGCCATTCCCTCCTCCCCGCCCCTCGCAGCACTCTCCCTCCCCCCTCCCCGAGAGAGAGAGAGGCATTTCTATCTGCTGCACGTTGCGGTTTTGTTTCAACGTTTTTTTGGTCCGTGTGAACTGCGCCCCCGGCTTGCGCCCCTAGGCCATGGCCTAGGGTGGCCTTACAGGTAATCTGGGCCTGGTCGAGATGGGCATAGCTTACTGGTTCAGAATGCAGAATTGATTTTGTCGGGAAGTTTTTTTAAAAAAAAAAATCACACACACAAACTCATGTTTCTAGTTCTTTTGAAGGTTTGAGATATTTTTTATAATAAAATGATATTTATTAAAATGGCTTTTAGTTTATGTTAAAACCACAGTCCTGAGTCCTTGCAAATGCATGACAGCTGTACACCAAGAAAATCATCCAAAAATAGATGTAGCAGGAGATTCGACACGTGGCCTGCAGTGCCCTATTTTTAAAAAAGCAATACTAATTGGCCAGATCAACTCTATTGATCAGGAGGTAAGTGCTGTTGTGGCTAATTGTCACGTTGGCATTCACTGTAGAGGGAGGACGAGTGGAGGCTCCAGGAGGGATACTTCCAAGTACCTGGAAAGGGAAATAAGCCATTTGTCAAAGGAAGCAGGTGATCTCAAATCAATAATGCCTCAGCTGCCTCTTTAAGTCCAGTTGCTTCAAAGGCTTACACATGATTTTTGTCCCTGGGTTATAAATGTCATTTCCTAATTGGTTCTACCATAAAAACATGGGGAAAGTTTATTGAACTACAAAAACTTTGTTTTTCTTCGTGGGCTCTATGAATGCACACTTATGAAGCCTGCGCGCCAAAAGCAGGCCCAACGGAAACTTCCCCAGTTTGAATTTTTGGGAGCTCCGCCCAGCCCTCCCAAAGGGCATATAAGCCACTCCGTGCACGCCTCCCACATTCCTTTGTTTTCCGTCACACGACTAACATTGGAACTTCTCCAACTTTTTGCTGGAAATAGTATGTCCACGACGAGTTTCAAGCACTGCGTTGCTTGTTCAAAGATGATCCCAGACTGCGACGGCCACTCAAAGTGTCTCCGGTGCCTCGGGGAGGGACACGTAGTTCCAACCTGCGTGCATTGCCAAGCCTTCACCGTCCAGTCAAGGAAGAGCAGGGCTCGATGCCTCCGGACCATCTTGCTAGAAGAAGCCCTTGCTCCTGCTTTGATGGCGACGGCTGTTCCATTGACATCTTCGGTTGTGAGATCCGCGGCGGCTGCCCCGGTTCCTTCGATGTCGAGCTCTCTCGCGGCTGGGAAGAAGCATCAGTCGAAGGCGAAAGCAAAGTTGCAGTCCACGTCGTCCAAGGCCTCAACATCAAAGAGACCAACACGCTTGGTGACCACCGAGACGGTACAGTCTCGCTCCCGACACCGTATGACACTTTACTTGTCGACAGGATGGGAATAGTGATAGTTATTTATCACTATTGCTGGTTGCAATAAAACTTTACTGTTTGGTCCTTAAACTTTGGTCGGTTTCTTTTCCCACCTCCGAGACCTTCGCTCGCTAAATCTTCATAAGTGTGCATTCACAGAGCCCACGAAGAAAAATGGTAGGTTACATGCCTGTGACCATCTTTCTCCGAGTGGAGCTCTGTGAATCCACACTAGCCCGCCCGGCCTTCCCCTCTACAACAAACCTCCCCCTTCCTCGTTACCGTTGTTGCGAAGGAATGTGGGAGGTGCGCGCGGAGCAGCTTATATGCCCTCCGGGAGGGCTGGGCGGAGCTACCACCAAAACTTGAAAAATTCAAATTGGGGAAGTTTCCGTTGGGCCTGCTTTTGGCGCGCAGGCTTCATAAGTGTGGATTCACAGAGCTCCACTCGAAGAAAGATAGCCACAGGTATGTAACCTACCATTTTGCGGGACATCCGGCAACATATTTTGCGATAGATTTTCAATGAATACCTTTTAGGGACCTTCCATACAGGCTCTATATCCCAGGATCTGATCCCAGGCTTTCTGCATTGAACTGGATTATATGAGTCCCCACTGCCAGATAATCTGAGGATCAGATCCTGGGATATATGGTCTGTTTGGAAGGGCCCATTGAGTCTAAACCAATTCAGCATATTTTGTGGCAGCCATAACGAAGTCCCTGGAGTATAACAACTACTTTTAAAGTAAGTACTGCACAATTATACATTTTCAAATTACATTTTCAACCCAGGAACATATTTTTTTCCAAAGTTTGTTAAACAGTGTTATAGAATCATGATAAAGAAACATTGGATTTATTTTTCTTCTTTAAGATCTATATTTATAGTATTTTGGTATTTTGCTGGTATTTTGCCACATCCAAATTACCTGATATGAGAGATGAATTTGGCTCAAAATACAGAATTCTATTTATCAGGAGGCACTCAAATTACTTTAAAAACCACCAACACAAAACCAAGTTTTTTTTGACTTTAGTTCTACATTTTTGGGTATCAGTGACCTCATGCTCAGTGGATAAACTCCACTCTTAACTAATAATTATTGACAATAAAGTATGGTTTTCCCAGACATTAAGTCTAGTCCTGTCCGACTCTGCAGGGTGATGCTCATCTCCATTTCTCAGCTGAAGAGCCGGTGTTGTCCATAGACGCCTCCAAGGTCATGTAGCTAACATGACTGCATGGAGCACCGTTACCTTCCTGCAGAAGCAGTACCTATTGATCTACTCACATTTGCATATTTTAAAACTGCTAGGTTGGAAGAAGCTGGGGCTAACAGCGGAAGCTCGCCCCACTCCCCGGATTTGAACTGCCAACCTTCCAGTCAGCAAGTTCAGCAACATAGCGGTTTAATCCGGTCTGCCATCACAATAAAGTATGACTGCCATATATATAGGATATACATTCCTGAACTTAAAGTGGAAACAAAAAACTGTGAATAATAGTGAGCCCAAATAAAAGGAATGACTTCCTTTGGAAATTACCATAGAGCTGCCCTAGAGGTCCTAGAAAATTCCAAGCGAGTTATCCTCACGAGGAATTTTCTAGGTCCTCCAACTTGGTGCTACAGTGTCTTCCACAGAATTGCCTGGAAGATCTAGAACAGTGGTTCCCAAAGGGGGTGGTACCACCCACTGGTGGGCGGTGGGGCGATCCAAGGGGGCACTGGGAGGCTCAGGAGAATTGGGGGGGGGGCACTGAACCCCTGTAAGGGGGCGGTGGTGTGAGCCAGGCTTGCCATTCGCAGGGTCGCGCATTTGCGAGGACGTCCCCGTTGGAAGAAAGAGGTGATACACAGGACTGTGCCATGGGCAGGGTTGACGAGAGGAAGGAGGCGCGCGCTGTGGTTTCCACGACAACGCCTGCCCCGGGATTCCAACTCGCAGGGACACCGTTGCTCATACTCCCCCAAACATATTGTTTTGTGATTATTTCTGGAATTCCATGTTTGTAATTAACACCTTTCTTTACTATATTTTACAAAAAAGGTAGAAACATTAATACGCATATCTTTCTGTTTAATTGCTATTAAAATTAAATAATAATAATTTCTAGGGTGAGTAAAAAAAATTCTGGAAAGGGGGCAGTAGGCCAAAAAACTTTAGGAACCACTGATCTAGAATATCCCTAGAGAAGACATATTTTGTCAGATGCGGGTAGGTGAAGCCACAGAGACTGTGGTATGGGAGTCATACTCTACAGCAGATAGGATTTCTGAACAGGCTCTTCAGCATTCATTATGGGGCAGTTTGATTATCCTGATTGGCAACTTACTTTTCTCCACAACTAGAGAAAAGGGGATACCAAGCAGGCCCGGATTAGCATCTTCGGCCGCTCGAGGCCAAGGCGCCCCACGCCGCCCCCCCCCCAGGGCACGGGAAGCCACGCCCCCAGGGCCTTCCGTCCACCTCCTCCTCCCGCGACCGAAAGGAAGGCGCGAGGAGGAGGAAGGGAAGTCCTACCCTCCTCGCCGCCTGGGCCGCCCCCTTGCAAAGGAAGGAGGCGGCCAGGAGGAGCAGGAGGAAGGGAAGCCCACTGGAGCTTCCCTTCCTCCTCCTCACCGCCTCCTTCCTTTGCAAGGGGGCGGCCCAGGCGAGGGGAGGGCACCATTCCCTCCTCTCCGCCCCTTGCAGCGCTCTCCCCCGCCCTCTCCCGAGGTATGATGACTCTCTCTTGGGAGAGGGCGGGGGAAAGCGCTGCAAATCTGCTGCCCCCAAAACCTGCCACCCGAGGCAATGCTTCTAGACTGGCCTTATGGGTAATCCGGGCCTGATACCAAGTAATATTAAACAGATTTTTTAATATATGTTAAAATCAGTTATTCTTTGTGCCATTGAGAAATGAAGAGAGAATACATATGTACACATAAGTACGTATCCTTCCCATACGTTACAACTGCCTTAATTATTGCCAAAATGCCTTTGAATGAGCAGTGTTCATATAATGGTGAGATTCTGCACCTAGTTTGTCCTGATCCTGTCCTTTCTTCCATACACTGGGGATCTCTCACCAAAGCTCAAGCGTTACCTTCCATGAATCCAAGTGAACAGACTGTAACCCATAAAGGCTCCTGCTGTAATAAATCTCTTTGTTTTGAAGAGACCTCCCAACGATCAGCCTGAAGAGCTTCCGTACCGAGGCAGCAAACCCCTGTGAGTCATTCTGACCAGCTTTATTGCTCCTCTAGCTTTGCTCTCATCAATCACAGTTTTAAAGGAAGCGGTGGCAAGGAGAGCAGAAAGATATTCGCTTCTGACCCAATCACTTACTTTGCCAACTTGTATTTCTCTCTTATTGCTTGCTGTTGCCAATGAGGAGCTTCAAGGCATGCTCTGTGCAGGTCACTTAGGCAGGGCACGATCTCACTCAGTGAGTATCCGGTGAACACAGCAAGGGCTTCAGGCTAATTGGGGGAAAGAGAGCGAGCAAACCTTTAATGCGCACGGAAAAAAGGAACGATTCCTATGTCAAATCATTAACCTGCTGTAATCAATTAGGGCTTTACCATGAGACAAATGGGTTATAGAACCATTCTGTTCATTATGGCCAAATGTTAATGGCTGTCCACTGGTGTGAAAGAGTTAACTTATATTAGGACCCCATTTTTGGCATATTGAGGCTGGAAATTGATGAGAAAGTGAAAATGTATCTGTTGCTAGCCTGCTAGTACAATTCTCATGGGGATGAGTAGGGTCATGCCTGCACTCTTTGTTGTTGTTGTTGTTTTAGCAAGATGTCCTGGGTTTTGAAGGAAATAACAAAGTAACACCTGTGCTATGTCATCAGTTGGGGACCCCTCCTGCTCAGCACCCACTGCTGCTCTGGGCCAGAGTGAAGAGTGCGGGTCAGAAGACAGTTCCACCTTGTCTCCTGTGCTATGCAGGCATGTAGCCGGGGGGCTAAGGGGCTTCAGCCCCCAGTTCTCAGGGTGGTCCTTACTGGTACATTATTTAAACTGTTATGTTTATTCATATCATGATCTGATCACCATGCTCATTATATCCCACATTAATGGGGTTATATAACAATACAAAAGATTTGCTATAGACCCTCTTATCTCAGACCCCCCGATAATCAGCCCCTCCGAAACAAAATCCTATAATATGCTAACAGTATAATATAAATATAAAATGTATAATATTATAACATAATACAATATAATATCAATAATAATATATTATAATTATATATTTTATATTACATGTAATATTACTAATAATATTACAATATAATGGTATAGTACAATATAGTAATATATAATACTGATATTGTACTATGCTAATAATAATATATTGTGTGTGTGTGTATGGTTGATCCATGGTTCTAAATGCTTCAAAAGTACTTACAAAACAAAAGTTCTGGTGGTGAACATTTCAGAACTCTAACAAATCTTTCAAAATTTCATTATAAATGGCAGTTCCTAATTGGTTCTGTCTTTAAAATCACCCATAATAACAACAGCACCCCTGTGACGCAATCAGAAAAAAGAACTTCCTACTACAATGTGTGTGTGTGTGTGTACTGTACTGTGATAAACGGCAGGGATTGTCTGCTTGTTTGTGTACCTGTAATCCGCCCTGAGTCCCCTTCGGGGTGAGATATAAATAAAGTATATTATTATTATTATTATGAAATTTTGATAGAGTTCTGAAATGTTCACCACCAGAACCAGGGGCGCTCTCTCTCTCTCTCTAATGTTTATCCTGCCCATTTCAGCCCAAGGATGACTCAGGGCGGTGTACAGATTAGCAACAATTAGAGGCCATATATATATATCTCTCGGCATTACTTCGCGAACGAAGATTCAGGAAGGACTCATACCACGCTTTTACAAGCGTGTTGATGACTAAAAGGCCAATCTGAGATAGGCAAGTTCGGTTGCAGAAAGCGCAGCAGAAAGTCTCCTTGGGTGATGTTTTTCCAAGTTGCGGTTCTTTCTGCGTTGTCGTTTCTCTTCGAGACCCATTCGGCGTGTCTTCTCGAAAGAGGCCGCAGCATTGTGGATAGTGCTTCTCCATGCCTCCCGATGTGAGGCCAGGGTGGACCATTGTTGGTGATCAATCTGGCCAAGCCTGAGATGTTGTTTCAGGGAGTCCTTATATCTCTTTTGGGGGGCGCCTCTCTTGCGCTGACCCGTGACGAGTTCACCATAGAGTAGTATTTTTGGGAGGCGGTGGTCCTCCATCCTAGAGACGTGCCCTGCCCAGCGCAGCTGTGTTCTCAATAGCATGGCCTCAATGCTGGTGATCCCTGCTTGCTCAAGGACAGCAACATTCGTCACATAGTCGGTCCAGTGTATATTTAGGATTGTGCGAAGATAGCGCTGATGAAGCGCTCGAGTCGTAGGTGTTGGCGATAGGTGACCCATGTTTCAGACCCATAGAGGAGAATGGACAGTATGATAGCTCTGTACACACTGATTTTGGTGCTTTGTCTCAGGTGCTTGTTGCTCCAGACTCTTTTGTGAAGCCTTCGAATGCACTATATGCCTTTGATAATCTGTGATCTATCTCTTTGTCAATCTTGGCGTCTGAAGAGATGATGCTTCCCAGGTAGGTGAACTGCTGAACGGACTTAAGCACAGATGTGCCTATGCTGACGTGAGGATGATGGTGTTCTTCCTGTGGTGCGGGCTGGTAGAGGACTTCTGTTTTCTTCAGGCTGACTTCCAGCCCAAACAGCTCTGCAGCTGTTGCAAAGCAGGATGTGAGGCGCTGCAGGGCTGCTTCTGAATGGGCGACAAGGGCAGCATCGTCAGCAAAAAGTAGCTCACGGACTAGATAGTTTAGAGTCTTTTGTGCGAGCCCTCAGGCGGCTTAAGTTGAACAAGCTACCATCAGTACGATAGCGTATATATATGCCGTCTTCTTCTTGTAGGTCTGCCGTAGCCCTTTGGAGCATCATGCTGAAGAAGATTGTAAATAGGGTTGGTGCAAGAACACAACCTTGTTTCACTCCATTAGTTATGAGAAAGGGCTCCGAGAGAGCATCGCCATATCTGACTTGACCGTGCTGGCCCTCATGTAACAGGACAATCATTTTGAGGAACTTGGGGGGACATCCTAGACGTTCAGGATCTGCCACAGACCTTTCCTGCTCACAGTGTCGAAGGCTTTGGTGAGGTCGACAAATGTTGCATAGAGTCCTTTGTTCTGCTCTCTACATTTCTCTTGCAGTTGTCTAAGGGCAAAAACCATATCTGTGGTGCTCCTATTAGCTCTGAAGCCGCATTGGCTTTCAGGAGAAGTTCTTCTGCAATAGCCGAACTAATCTGTTCAGGAGTATCCTTGCAAGGATTTTTCCAGCAATGGAGAGCAGTGTTATACCTCGATAGTTTGAGCAATCGGTTTTGTTCCCTTTTTCTTATACAGGGTGATGATAACTGCATCTCGGAGATCTGATGGCAGTTCACCTTTTTCCCAGCAACTCACAAGGAGCTTGTGGAATTTAGCATGCAGTACATGACCTCCCTGTTTCCAAGCTTCAGGTGGGATTCCATCGATCCCGGCTGCCTTGCCATTTTTCACCTTCTGTATGGCCTCAAGGGTCTCTTCAGAGTGGGAGCTGTGTCCAGTTCATTTTCATTGGTTGTTGTATCATGTGTTGGATAGCTGAACCTTGGACTACTCGGCTGGCATTAAAGAGACCCTGAAAATGTTCAGCCCATCGGTTCAGGATGGAGGTTTTATCAGTAATTAGTGTTTGACCATCTGTACTGTATAAGGGGCTTTGGACCTGATACGTAGGTCCAAACACTGCTTTGAGAGCTTCATAAAAACCTCTGTGATCACCGAGATCTGCACAGCGTTGTGTCTTTTCTGATAAATCAGTTTATGGTTTTTATGTGTTTATGATGTGATTTAATTGTGTGTGTGTGTGTATATATATATACATACACACACACACACACATACATAGAGTAGTTAAAAGCAATTAAATCACATCATAAACACATAAAAACCATAAAAGCAATACAACTATAAAAATCTATTTAAAAAATGTCTTCCAGTTCAATTTCTCATCCATTTACATCGTCTTAGCCGTTCCATGTTCATATTCCAATTTGACTTCATCTGGTCATGCAGAAGTTCCAAACGCTTGCTCAAAGAGCCAAGTTTTCACTCTTCTCCGAAAGGTCAGGAGGGAGGGGACCGATCTAATATCCCTCATATATTATATAGCAATTCCTCTGAGAATTGCTATATACTTGTCAATATATTTATTTATTTATTTATTTATGACATTTATATACTGTTGTTCTCACTCAGAAGGGGAGTCAGAATGGCTTACAATATATATATATATAGAGAGAGAGAGAGAGAGAGAGAGAGAGAGAGAGAGAGAAAGCCATTCTGACTCTCCTTCGGAGTGAGAACGGCAGCATATAAATGTCATAAATAAATAAATAAATAAATAAATATTATATTGACAAGTATATAGCAATTCTCAGAATCCCACAATCTTGTATATTCTGAGTTACAACCCAGAACATTTACATTTCCAATCTTTACTTCAAACTCCTACTTTAAGTCAAATCAAGGGCAATGCCAAACAGCTTTGCTAAATTTCTAATAGTAAAGCCTAGCTCTTGTTGAGCAGACCTCTCCCAGTTATGGCGACATAATATATTATTTTCTGCCCCACGTTATGTTGGAAAACTCCCCAGTGCAAAAATAAAATTTCGGGGGGGGGGGGGGGGGGGGGGGGGAACCAAGACATGTTGACCAGTGACCTTATCACACAGGGGATAAAAATGCCATTTTGTCAGCAAGTGTGGCAAACAACCACACTTGTGTGCCGCTTCATCACAGAGGGGAAGCCTCACCCAAGTGGCTCCATGAGAGCTAGCACAACACAGGCAAACTCCTGTGTCTGGAAGGAAGCATCACTCTAGTTGTGGGCAGGGGCCCCACCGGAAGTCCAACTATGTTGTGGGATGGGCAGTGTGTCAATCCGTCCCCGAGGTCATAGGATTTTATTTATTTCGTATCAAAAGCATGGCATAAATTAGTATAAAACTGATAAAAATAGAAGGAGCACAAGTGTCTGTTCTGCTCCACAGTTGCACAAGGTGGAGGATTATTTTATGACCGGTATGGTATCCAGTCATGGGATAGGAGGACGGCATTGGAGAAATGTGTTGCTGTAACTGTTTTGCATTGCAAAGATTTCACCCCCTCCTAGCATCCACATTTTCCTTCACAACAGGGAAGATATCCGCGTGTTCCTACTGGGACAAAGTGCCAGCAAACATGCGCTTTGCAGCACTGCAGTTGATATATTTCAAACTGGCGCAACAATAACAAAAATACATGAAAGTTCAATTGAACTAAAATACGAGCAGTGAGTTGTTTCTCAACTCTGGAAGCTCTCATTGGTGTTTTTAATAGTTTTATTAGCTTTGCAGTGTTACTGTCTCCTGAGTGGGAAAAGACAGGAATTTATTCTGTTAGAAATGTGGATATTTCTGCTGCGTCAGCCATTTTTGCTAAAAATGATAAAGCAAGCCAATTACATACAGCTAAAGCATGAAGTCTTTCAGTCTTGTATATTCCCCAAATTTGTACAACCAATTTTAAATCCCAACTCCCACCGCTGTGTTTGAAAGGCTTACCCAGAAATGCCTATTCACAGTGTAGTTTGCCAGGCAATACGCAGCTGCTGCCATTTGGGAAGGAAGGTACTTCAGGAAAGGATCAACTTCGAGGAGACTCAGTTCTGCTATGTACTGGGAAGGGAATGGTGTACTGTTTGAACAGTGAGGACATCAGCAGAGATTCAAGAAGCTCATTTTTAAGTATCCATATAGACAATAATAATACACTTAATAATAATAATAATAATACACTTAATAATAATCTATTATATAAAGAGGTTCCCGTCATGGAACGACCGTCCCAAACAGAGAAACCTTACAACGCAGAAACACCAAACTTGCCAACAGAAATAGGCCTCAAGCAAGGTAGGTTTGTAACAAAGAAACTTCCCCCCCAAAACCTAAAAGGGCCCCAAAACAACGAGTAAAAAACCTACATTTCCCAGCATCCTCCGGGGCAGCCAACGACTCTCCCAGCCTCTACATTCTGACAACATGATTGGGTGCCAATAAGGGCGGATTTGCATAACTCCTGTACTGGCCAGACAACATGAACATTCCGACCCATAATAAACTGTCAGAGGAGGATAAGGCAAAGGGCTGAGGCACAAACACAAACACCCAATTCACTTCCCACAGAAAATTTATACCCCTACAAATCACAGACCACGCCCAAAATTGACAGTAAGGCTTCATTAACTTAATTTCCCTGACTAGGCCTCACTTAATGGAATGCTGTTTACACTCTGAATTGACAGTAAGGCTTCATTAACTTGATTCTCCCGACTACGCCTCAGCTCATTGGACATTGTGTATGGCCTGAATTGACAGTAAGGCTTCATTAACTTGCTGTTCCTGACTAGACCTCAGCTCATAGGACATTGTGTATGGCCTGAACTTACAGTAACCTACCTTGGCACACAGAGCCCCTATGACCCATGCTACATTCTATTACAGTTTGGAGGAGAGTGCACCATGGATTATGGGACTTGAAGTACCTCCATGGATAATGGGATTTGTACTACTTCAAAACCCATCATTCCCCACAGACCACTGTGGCCCAGAACCAAGACCAATAAAGACCAAACTTGGCACACAATGCCTCCCATGACCCACACTCCATCCGACTGCAGTTCAGAGGAAGACACACCATGGATAATGGGATTTAAAGTACCTCCACTCACTTCCAAAGTACCCCACCCACACAAGCATCAACCTCTACATCAACACAGCAGACGGAAAGACAAAAAACATTGTATATCCACAAGCTATGCAGAACGCCAGCAACACCACACACCAACAACTCCCCAGGACTTCAACATCCCACCCACCAGAACAACCCACAACGACACAGCCATGGCACCAACAACACCATAACTAACAACAATTCTAACCCTTACATACTCAGACTTCCTCGCATCTCCTAAATAGGGCAAAGCAACGCGTGCCGGGTACAGCTAGTAATCTTTATTTGTACTCCGCCCCCATCTCCCCAACGGGGACTCCCAGCCACCAGTGATATTCAATCTGTGGATACTTTGAATCCAATTACACTATGTAACACATTTCTTTTGTTCCTGGGTTATGAATGTCATTTCCTAATTGTTTCTATATAAAAACATAGGGGTGGGAAAGTTAAGAATGGCATATGAAAGGTTAAAAATGGCACATTGCAAGGCCACAAAAACAAAGTTTGAGTATAATGACTAATTTCAAAGTAAGTACAGCACAATTAAACGGGGGAAAACACAAAACAGGAACAATTCTTTTTTTTCCAAATTTTGTTACATAGTGTTATTTAGGCAAACAAAATAACCTTCTCTGGAATAGAACAACGGTATTATCATGGAAATTACACAATATGTATTTTCTTGCCTTGGCGTTCTCTGAGCATATAGGACACATCACATCCTTACCTTGGCAAAGTTTTCAGTCTTAAGACTGACGCCATGCCTCTGTAAATACTGAAGGAGGAACTGGTTGATGGTAGGCACGGTTAGGTCAAAAGCTAGCACTTTGAGAAGCAGATGTTCCATTCGCAAGAGTTGTTTTCTGCTGTACGTATCATCCGTTATGTATACAAATTCTTCTACTTCGGGTGGATAGACTTCTTCATATTTCCTGGGAAGAGAAAAAGGCCTAGATGCTGAAACTACCGCTTAATTTATTTATTTACGACATTTATATGCCGCCCGAAGGGGACTCAGAGCGGCTTACAAGTAAACTGTAAATACAGAATATTATATTATTGCCATAGCACAATATTAATATTATATATTACATTGTACTATAGCATGTGGCACAGCTGGCTGGGAGTCAGCTGCATAAGATCTCTACTGACCAGAAGGTCAGGAGTTCAAGGCCTGCCCGGGTTGGAGTGAGCTTCCGGCCAATTGTGTAGCTTGTTGTCGACCTTTGCAACCCAAAAGACAGTTGCATCTGTCAAGTAGGAAATTTAGGTACCACCTATGTGTGGGGAGGCTAACTTAACAAATTTACGAGGCCATAAAAAATCTCCAGCAAAAAGCATGTGGGGAATGCAGAAAGTACTTCATCAGTGTCGCAGGTGAAGAGACAGCTCCCCTGGTGGCCAGAAAAAAGTTAAATAGCCTCTGACTGTCTGTCTATATGTGTTGTGTGCCTATATGGCATTGAATGTTTGCCTATATGGCATTGAATGTTTGCCATGCATGTGTTCATTGTAATACGCCCTGAGTTCCCCGCGGGGTGAGAAGGGTGGAATAGAAATACTGTAAATAAATAATACTAATGATAATATTTTTAAAACAGTGCAATATTTCAAACATTTTGTCCAAAAACCTTATTCTTACAAAAAAAAACCCCACATTAAATACTTCATTCAACCACCAGAAACACTCCAGAGCCCCATACAATTACAAGTTTGTTTTGAAGTTTCTTATAAAAGTGATGGGAATTCACTTTCTCGTGTCATTTTGAGAGGGACTGCTGAGGAAAATGGGTATTTGGGCTCGCTGTGGGGTGGTTGTGCCCCAGAGGGGGCTTGAAAAGCCAGTTGCTGCCCCTCATCTGGTTGTCCAGGGAATAATTGTAGCTTAATGGTACATTGCACAAATTGGAGACAGGTGGCCTTGGATTTTGGTCTCCAGTATCTCAAAGCAGACCTAGAAAAGGCCTGTGTCTGAAACCCTGCAAAATCTCTGCCAATAAAGACTTGGACTAGTGTCAGTGTGATTGAAACTATTTGTCATCTGCCGGAGGCTGGCTCATTCATGCAAACATACTTACGCAGCTATCAGCATGGCTGCTGTTCCTACAAGCTGCAGCTTCCCTCTGAGGACAGACATGCAAGAGAGAAACCTGTCCAAGTAGTTCACCGCAAGATACAGCGTCTCTGTCTGGAGCTTGTATTCCTCCCCAACTTCCACCAGCCAGTCCACTAAGACGGCACGCATTCCTGAAGTGATGTCAGGCTGCTTCCTCATGTAGCATGGTTTGGGCCTGTATTTCACCTACATGGAGAACGTTCGTTTTCAGAACAAGTGAAATCAATCATATGAACAGTTTTAATACACAGCCCACAACAGACAAAACTGGAGTTATATTAAACCTGGAGGAGATTAAAATCTGTCTAGATGAACACACAAGGAGAACAGCGCAACGTAATGCAAAAGTGTAAAACAATCCAGTCATTGTGAGAACTCGACCATTTGTGTAGCTCGTTGTCGACCTTTGCAACCCGAAAGACAGTTGCACCTCTCAAGTAGGAAATTTAGGTACCACGTTGTGGGGAGGCTAATTTAACTAATTTACGAGGCCATAAATCTCCAGGAAGTGTAAAAGTAGTGAAGGAGTGCGACAGCTCCCCCTGGTGGTCAGAAGCTGAAATGTTAAATTGCCTCTGAGTGTCTTGTCTTACATGTTTGTATGTCAAAGGGCATTGAATGTTTGCCTGTATATGTGCATTGTGATCTGCCCTGAGTCCCCTGTGGGGCGAGAAGGAAGGAATATAAATTATGTAAATAATAATAATAAATAATAATAATGTGTACTCATATCATTTAGCTAAACTGTGGAAATCATTTCTGTAAGATACAGTTGTCAATTTGGTTGGTTTTTAAAGTAAAAATTGGCCCCCTGGTGGTGCAGCGGGTTAAACGGCTGAGCTGCTGAACTTGCTGACCAAAACATTAATGGTTCGAATCCAGGAAGCAGGGTGAGCTTCCCTTGTTAGGCCCAGTTTCTTCCAACCTAGCAGTTCGAAAACATGCAAATGTGAGTAGATCTATAGGTACCGCTTCTGCGGGAAGGTAAAGGCACCTCATGTAGTCATACCAGCCTCATGATCTTGGAGATTACTATGGATTCTTTGGCTTGGAAATGAAGATGAGCACCACCCCCCAGAGTCGGACACGGCTACACTTAATGTCAAGGGAAACCTTTACCTATACTAAAAATAGAAATTAATGTAGGATAAACCTATTACCATTGGTCTGCCACATTTGTGAGTCTGACTTTTTAGATTTGATTAAAATGTCATCTCTAGAAACTTCCAGATTCTCCAGTGCGACCCTATGGTCCATCATAGGGTGGACCATAGGGTTGCATGAGACGAAACATGATGGCCATGTATAAATATGTGAGGGGAAATCATATGGAGGAGGAAGCAAGCTTGTTTTCCAGTGCCCTGGAGACTAGGATGCAGAACAATGGCAAAGGAAAGGAGATTCCACCTGAACATGAGGAAGAACTTCCTGACTGTGAGAGCTGTTCAGCAGTGGAACTCTCTGCCCTGGGGTGTGCAGCTGCAGCTGGATAAATCCATGGAAGACTAGTTGCTACTGAGAATAGTCACAGGTTACCACCATTAAAGCCAGTCTGTGCTAATGATTTGAGTCTTGGGCTAAGACTCTAATATACTACGGTTCCTTCCTACTCATCCATGGAAACATATGGTAAAGCTGGTCGAGTCACATTCTTTTATGCCTAAGGGAAACTTCCTCTGTATTTATCTCTCCAAGAAAACTCTATATGACATGGTTGCCATAAGTCAGAATCAACTTGAAGCCCCGGAACAGCAGCAACAAACCATCACCAGGAATGAGAGAGTGATGTTTCAATGTCCTGTTTAGAGGTATTCTCTGGGCAAAGTCTTGGAACTGGGAAGGGCCTTGGTCTGATGCGCAAGGGCTCTTCATGCTCTCATTACTAGGTTTTACTTGGAGCACAGAGCCATTTAATATTTTCATTATTTATTTATTTATTTACTTCATTTATACCCCGCCACCATCTCCCCAAGGGGACTTACATGAGGCCAAGCCCAATAACACATAACAACACAACAGCAATTACCAACACAACACCGGGGAGTGGCGCAGCTGGCTAAGTGTCAGCTGCATAAGATCTCTCTGACCTGTAGGTCATGAGTTCAAGGCCTGCCCGGGTCGAGGTGGGTGCTCAACCTTAAGTGTAGCCTACTGTCGACCTTTGCAGCCCGAAAGACAGTTGCATTTGTCAAGTAAAGGTACCACATTAAGTGGGGAGGCAAATTTTGACTGATTTATGAAGCCATAAGAATTCCAGGAGTCACTGAGGATTGCGGAAGAACAACAAGGGAGAGATGAGGTGCGCGTCAGCTCCCCCTGGTGGCCAGAAGTTTGTCTATGTTCGTCAATATAGGTCTAAAATATGTCTATATATGTTGAACTGCAGGGATTGTCTGCAAGGATATGTACTGTAATCCGTTCTGAGTCCCCTTCGGGGTGAGAAGCAAATAAATAAATAAATAAATAAATAAATAAATAAAACAATGCCATCAATAAAACTCAAACATAAGCGATAACAGACAATTTAAAACCATTTCGGGCGGGCCAAATGTGAATATTAAAATTTTAAAATAAATGAACACGGGATGCAGACAGAGGTAGATTGTATATAACAGGAAGGTTTCAAAGACAATGTGGGGCAGACACCCACCGGTAATTAAAGTGCTTCTGAGGACATTTGCAAGGATTGAACACAGCAGGGCGTTATTTACTTTATTCAGGGAAGGCACATTGGAACAGCCACGTCTTCAGGCTCCTCCTAAAAACTGCCAAAGTGGGGGCTTGTCTAATATCTTTGGGGACTGCATTCCAGAGTCAGGGGGCCACTACACAAAAGGCCTTCTCCCTCATCCCCACCAAATGCGCCTGCGAAGGCGGTGGGAGCGAGAGTAGGGCCTCTCCAGATGATCGGAGAGGTCGCCTGGGTTCGTAGACAGAAATGCGGTCACTTTTCATGACTAATAAACAATAAAGAGTGTGGGACACGTCAATTCATAGGCAACCCAAAGCTGTATGGAATTGCTCTCACTCTGGAGGAAAACAACACAGGATGATCTCAAGCAGTGGAGGGGAACCGTAAGGAAAACAGGCGAGAGCTGTACTCAAGCAAAACGTTCTGTACTGCGGTAAGAGCAGTCAAAAAGCACGGTTAAAACCTGAGGGATCTCCACCTGGCAATGCTAAGAAGGAGCTACGAATAAGAATACACAAGCACCTGAATACAAATTAATACTGAGCCATTTCAATACAGACACTCACACGCATTCCACGGAGTGTTTATCACAAAAACACACCAGGTAGCATTCAGAATGCTGGCCATATTTCGTTGGGCCAACTGCTGATTGACAACCCAGGTTGCTCAGAGAATGGCGACTTGATAGGTCCATGTTTGGTAAAAAGTCCGAAAGCCAAGCCTTATATGAGAAGTGGCTTAGGAAGCGTGCTTAGCCCGAAGAGGAAAAGGTTAAGAGGTTTCATGACAGCCATGTGTAAATATTTAAAAGGATGTCATATTGAAGATGGAACCAACCCATTTTCCACTGCTTTAGAGAAGAGGTCATGGAGCGACAAATCCAAATCGTAGGAAGAGATTCCACCTAAACATTAACAAGACCTTTCCTAATGGTCAGAACTGTTCAGCAGTGGGATATGCTGCGTCAGAGTATCGTGGAGTCTCCTTCTCTGGAGGTTTTCAGATAGATGCTGAGTGGCAATTTGTCGGGGATGTGGCGCAGCTGGCTAAGTGTCAGCTGCATAAGATCTCTCTGACCAGTAGGTCATGAGTTCGAGGCCTGCCCGGGTCGAGGTGGGTGCTCGACCTTTAAGTGTAGCCTGCTGTCGACCTTTACAGTCCAAAAGACAGTTGCATCTGTCAAGTAGGAGATAAAGGGACCACATTAAGTGGGGAGGCAAATTTTGACTGAATTATGAGGATATTAAAGAACTCCAGGAATGCTGAGGAATGCAGAAGGAACAACAAGGGACGCTGGGAAGGCTGAGAGATGAGGAGTGCGTCAGTTCCCCCTGGTGGCCAGAGTTTGCCTCTGTTCGTCTATATGGGTGTATGTGGAAACAGCAGGGATTGTCTGCTAAGTATGTGTACCTGTAATCCGCTCTGAGTCCCCTTCGGGGTGAGAAGAGCGGAATATAAATAAAGTGTATTATATTATTGATTGTGCTTTTCCTGGATGGCTCTTGTGTTCTCTTCCAAGTCCATGATCATGTGACTTTAGTATTCTCTGCTATGGAATCATAGCAGTTGTAGAGAGTTGGTGAAGCACCAGCCCTCTTTGCTAGAGAAGGTAGCATTGACCCTTGGCAGTTAAAGTGGTGTCAGGCTGCATTTCTACCCAATACACTGAGCAGTAATAAAATGAGAAATAATTCAAATAAGAGTCCAACAATAAAAAAATGTCATTCATTTCCAACTAGCAGCTACTGATTCTGATAATTAGGGAAATCAAAATCACTAATTATTTGAGTGTCCTTCTCACTAAGAACTACTGTATAATGTAGATTGAACACAGACAAACACACAGAATTCCGGAGGCTCTTGTGTCTTGTGTCGTGACCACAGACAAACACACAGAAGGAGGCTCTTGTGCTGTCGCTCCATCCTCTTATGACAAAGAGCTTGTCAGTATTTCCGCATTCCAGCATCTGGTCTTTCTCCTCTTTATGGCGTTGTAAAAACCTCCCCCGCTTTTTTATAGCGGTACCTAATTTCTCTAATCTATATATATAAAGGAAGAGCCGTCATGTGAAGACTACCTCAAACAGAGAAACCTTACAACGCAGAAACACAAAACTTGCCAACAGAAATAGGCCTCAAGCAAGGTACGTTTGTAGCAAAGAAACTTTCCCCCCCAAAACCTAAAAGGCCCTCAAAACAACGAGTAAAAATAAAACTACATTTCCCAGCATTCTCCAGGGCTGCCAAAGACTTTCCCAGCCTCTACATTCTGACAACATGATTGGCTGCCAATAAGGGCGGATTTGCATAACTGCTGTACTGGCCAGCCAACATGAACATTCCAACCCATAACAAACTGCCAGAGCCTCCTCCAACACTTTCAAATCAGAAGACCATGATGGAGATCAACACCATTCAAGGGGAGCTCTTCTTCCTTTCCCAAAAGATCTCCAGTGGCTTGGAATTCCACATTAATAAGAGGACCATCCAGCAACAATGGGGTTTGCCAAGGAGGTGCTCCAGCCCCTCTATATGCTGGCTCCAAGGGATGGAGGTCATCACCAAGTACCTTCTGATGCCCAGCGCTGGAAGAGCTCCCTCAGATGGCCTGTCCATGAGGAAAGCCTCATCGGACATCGACCAATGGGTGCAAAAGACACAGAGCAGGACATCTTGAAAAAGGGAGGAGCAGAAAGTAAGCTAGACATGAAGATCTTGAGAAAGGTGGCTAAAAAGGATACGGAGAGGATTTTTAACAGTCCCCCAACAGACACTGGACGCACCTGTGAAGATAGAGATCCCCTGACAGGACAATCCCTCCCCAAGCTGATCCGTCCTGGCCATGGTACAAGTCAAACCTGAAGGACTGCAGGCAAAGAGCTGAGGCACAAACATAAAACACCCAATTCACTTCAACACCATAACTAACAACAATTCCAACCCTTACATACTCAGACTTTCTCGCATCTCCTAAATAGGGCACAGCAACGCGTGCCGGGTACAGCTAGTTACAGCTAAAGCTGTTTTCGAACTGCTTAGGTAAACATTGGGCAGGGCTGACGGTTGGCTGCCCATGCCAACCCAGGGTTCGAACTTGCAACCTTTGGTTGATAGAGCTTTAGCAGCTGCTGATTTAACCGCTGTGCTAAACCTCCGGCCCAACTATGTGACAAATGTTGCTGTCCTTGAGCAAGCAGGGATCACCAGCGTTGAGGCCATGCTATCGAGAACACAGCTGCGCTGGGCAGGGCACGTCTCTAGGATGGAGGACCACCGCCTCCCAAAGATACTACTGCCATGGGTCAGCACAAGAGAGGTGCCCCCAAAAAGAGATATAAGGACTCCCTGAAACAACATCTCAGGCTCGGCCAGATTGATCACCAACAATGGTCCACCCTGGCCTCACATCGGGAGGCATGGAGACGCACTATCCATAATGCTGCAGCCTCTTTCGAGAAGACACGCCAAATGGGTCTTGAAGAGAAAGGACAATGCAGAAAGAACCGCAAATTGGAAACAGCATCACCCAAGGAGACTTTCTGCTGTGCTTTCTGCAACCGAACATGCCTATCTCAGATTGGCCTTTTTAGTCATCAACACACTTGTAAAAAGCGTGGGATGAGTCCTTCCTAAGAATCTTCATTTGCAAAGTAATGCCGAGAGAGAGAAACCTCCGGCCCTTTAATTGCATTGGATTATATAATATATTATATGAGTCTACATTGACCAATCTGCACAATAATGGCAGTGCAGATGGGGAATAAGGCTCTCAGCCTCAACATTAAGGTTAAGGGAACGAAGAACATACTATTGGAAGGCAATATAAGGAAGGAGGGCTATGCAGAGGAACACCTAGCAGACTATACCATTCATATATGATCTGAGTTCCCACAGCGGGTACATTACATGACCAGAACCCATTGGCCAACGTGACAAGACACTTAGATATTCTACTCACTTCAGCCCTTCTCAAGTAACAGTGAATATCTTCCGCATACTCTGCAAAGTTCATGATATCCCTGTTGGTATCCTGAAGCTCTTCATTTTGCTGCTGCAAAGACCTATCCACTGACATAGGAGATCCTAAAGTGCCAAAATATTGAGGAAGGGTTATTTCCAGGGAGAGTATACAGTTAGCCGCCAACTCCAGTTTATCCTCCCATCCTTAAGAAGCAGAAGTAGGCAAAGTGCAGTCCTCGGGTTCTTGTTAAACTGCAACTTCCATCAGCACAAGCCAGCATAGTCAATGATGAGAAGTGCTCACGGATGCAAGTCAGCGCCTCGACTATGCCAATGCTGCATTAGCAATCCCATTTCTACTCTACAGTGTAGAGCCACACACTAAGAAATCAAAAACTTTGTCGAGATACCCAACACGTTACCTGTACTCAAAGTCAGGAGCAGGTGGAAACTGGGCTTTAGTGCACTGCTATCAACTTCGCACATGCTGGGTTCTGCCTCTTCTACAGCCATATAACTGCACCGGGTCCTCTCTTCCACATCATCAACATAAACATTGAAGTTTTGCTTAGATGGCAAGCAGATTGACAACACATTCTCACTATCAGCAGGAAAGACGTTTTCAGCTCCAGAGAGATGCTTCACTAAGGTCATTCCCTGAAAAGAAATGCATCGAGAAGACAGGACTGTGAACAGTACAGGAATAATATAATTTAAGACTTTAGGTGTGTCCAGATGTTAGACAAGAGTCCCCACCATTCACACTCACTATGGCTTACGGCAGTGTTTCCCAACCGCTGTTCCGTGGCACATTAGTGTTCCGTGAGCGATCACCTAGTGTGCTGCGGAAAACATCTCTTCCCCCTTTTTCTTCCCCCTCCTGCGGTACCAGAAGGGGTGATAGAGCCAGAAAGCCCAAAACCTACCAGGGATACTTCCTCCGTTGAGCATGATGATGAGCATGATGATGACGCTCAACGGAGGAAGTATCCTCATTACAGAGTGACGACATCAGTGGACGCCAACGCCCCTACGTCATCACGTACTACAGAGGATCCATCTGCGCCCACATGCACTTCTGCATTCCGCAGCATACCGCGGTTTCTTCCTGCTTGGATTTTAGTGTCACTTGCACATGGAGCGGACTAATTCTGTTGATGTTTAACCTGGTAGGTTTTGAGCTTTCTGGCTCTTACCACCCCTTCTGGTACCGTCAAGGGGGATCTCCAGTGGGACGCTGAATCTTGTCTAGTGAACTCTTTCATGTTTGCATTATTTCTTGGTCATATGCATTGAGCTCATAGACTGTGTTTATTATTGTAGAAGCTGACCTTGCAGATTTTATGTGATATATTGTGTTTATTCTATGCTAGCTGCTTTGGGCTGTTTCTAGATTCTTGAGGTAGTTGCCCAGTGTTTTGGCATATTGAGTATTCATTTCAAGTGTGGTCCAGATCCACCATTATTTGAGTCCACAGTGCTCTCTGGATATAGGTGAACTACAACTTCCAAACTCACGGTCAATTCCCAAGCAAACCCTTTCAGTACTTTCTGTTGGTAATGAGAGTTCAATATGCCAAGTTTGGTTCAATTCCATTGTTGCAAGAGTTCAGGATGCTCTTTGTTTATGTGTTAGCTGTAAATCCCAGAAACTGTAACTCCCAAATGTCAAGGTCTATTTTCCCCAAACTCCATCTGTGTTCACATTTGGGCATATTGAGTATTCATGCCAAGTTTGGTTCAATTCCATTGTTGCAAGAGTTCAGGATGCTCGTTGTTTATGTGTTAGCTGTAAATCCCAGAAACTGTAACTCCCAAATGTCAAGGTCTACTTTCCCCAAACTCCATCTGTGTTCACATTTGGGCATATTGAGTATTCGTGCCAAGTTTGGTCCAGATCCATCATTGTTTGAGTCCACAGTGCTCTCTGGATGTAGGTGAACTACAACTCCAAAACTCAAGGTCAATGCCCACCAAACTCTTATAGCATTTTCTCTTGGTTATGGCAGTTCTGTGTGGGAAGTTTGTGTCTTTCTGCCATTCCTGCCAGGATATCTATGTTGAGTTCATCAAAACAGGCCCAGGATTCACACTGAGTGTATAAATACATTTTAAAACATATTAACTATATGTATTACTGTGTTAGAGTGTCATTTTGTGTCATTTTGGTTGGTGGTGTGCCCCAGGATTTTGTAAATGTAAAAAGTGTGCCGCAGCTCAAAAAAGGTTGAAAAACACTGCTGGCTTACAGGGATTGAAGCCAATTGGGCTGTGGAAACCATTGCTTTGTGTAGCCCTAGACTTCTAAGAATCCACGATACTCTTTTAAATAGACTCTCCAGCCAGTCGTAAAGGAAATATAAAATGCTGTTTTTCTGACCAAGCAATGAAAAGTGTGAAATGAAGATTCCCTTTGCAATTCAGCATCTTGTGTACTGATCCTGCAATAATACAGAACAGGGTACGAAAAAGGAAGGGATGGCTATCTTTGCAGACTTGCAGTGGCAGTAAACACACCAATAAGACGGCCAAGGTTTTCATTTAAGCAGGTTCCCAAATGTTGGCTGTAAGGCAAGAAAGCCTTGTTGTCTACAAAGGGCAACGACATAGTAAAACAACCATCACAACAACATTTAAGAATAGCTGGTGCGAGCCATGCTGCATACGTGATGGTTAATGAATATCTCTTGCTTTGTTGAAACACAATGTCTTGGCAGTTCATCCTAACAGCCCTACGAGGCTACCAGTCTCACCAACCAAAAATATGAATCTCTCTTTCAGTCTCATGTCAGCAACAGTGATCATTTTGCAGAGTGCGTCTACGAGTGCCATGTTGCCAGCCTCCAGGTTAAATTATTTCACACCAAGTACGAATGAACCTTAGACTCAGTTCCAGTGTATTGCTCACACTGGAAAGCACAGACTAAGACCGCCTTCACAGTCAAACCGGTTCCACTGTGCAGACAATTTCACAGAAAATCCTGCAAACACTTTGAGACCCAAATGGTAATTGCACAAACCACAAAGCACTGATGTTCCATTATTTGCTAATTAAAGGTTTTATTGTGTGTACTTTTGTGGGAGTTTTCTATCTAGCTACCACAGTGTGACACTGGCTTCAAATTGCATTAAATGGCCAGTGTAGATGGGGCCTTAGGGTACATCTACAATTAAGTAGGACTACAATTTGACACTGCTTTAACTGCCATGACTCAATGCTATGAAATCCTGGGAGTTGTCACTTAGGCGATCCCTCATAGCTCGAGGATGTTTGTCTTCCAGATGTGGTGTCTTGGCGGTGGGTCCATAGGTGGCTGTGGAGCCTTATTCTTGATCCGCATGTTCTCCAACAGAAGGCAGTCCTGGTCAGGGTGTGCTTGACATGCCTTCCTCTTAGCACGTTTCTCCCTTTTGCCCTCCATTCGTGCCTCTTCAAATTCTGCAGCATTGCTGGTCACAGTTGACCTCCAGTTAGAGCTTCCCAGTTCTCAGTGTCTAAAGGGGCGGTCCGACCTAATCTGGGGGGGGTACGCAAAGAAATTTTTGTCGTCACCCCCGCCGCCGCGTCACTCACCGCCATGCGCCGCCATGCCCACGCCGCCGCCACACCACCACCGCCACCGCCACGCCCACACCGCCACCGCCGCCGCAACCGGCCCCATCGGGCACGGCACACCTCTGCGGCGCACCTTTCTGCGCATGCCTCCGCGCCCCACCGCCGCCGCACTGCCCTGCGCCGCCCGCGCAAGACACGCAGAAGCACCTACAGGCGCTATAGCGCCTGTAAACATTTCTGCGCATGCGCGAACGTCCGTGCATGCGCACTTCGCTCCCAAGCGCGCCTGCCGCTTTGGAGCCAGCGCGCATGCATGCAGGTTTTGCGCTATAGCACCTGCAGGTGCTTCTGCGCGTCTTGCGCCCAGTGGCGCAGGGCAGTGCGGCGGGGGGCGGAGGCGGCGCGGTGGCGCCCCTCCCAGCCGGTGGTGCCCCTCCCAGCCGGTGACGCCCTACGCGGCCGCGTAGGTGTCAGAATCGCTGGGACCGCCCCGGAGTGTCTATGCCACATTTTTTGAGGTTGGCTTTAAGCCCATCATTAAATGGGCTTAAAATCTTTAAATGGGCATCTTTTCTTGTAGTTTTACAAGATCTGTTGCCTTCTCTGCCAAAGAGGGGTATCGCCTTACCAAACGACAACTTTCAGGATTCCATAACATGGTGAAGGCGCAGGCTCACAGTTTGGAAGTGATCGCTAAGTCTAGAACCCCAGGTCTCGGCGGTGGCCGGGAGAGCTTTTGCACAGTTAAAGCTTGTGCACCAGCTGTGCCCGTACCTTGGGAAGGCTGACTTGGCCATGGTAGTCCATGCTCTGGTTACATCTCGAATAGACTACTGTAATACTCTCTACGTGGGGTTGCCTCTGAAGACTGCTCAAAAGCTGCAATTAGTCCAACGCTTGGCAGCCAGGTGATTAACAGGAGTGGGGTACAGGAAGCGCACAACTCCCTTGTTGTGCCAGCTCCCCTGGCTGCCAAATACCTTCCGAGCACAATTCAAAGTGCTGGTTTTAACCTACAAAACCCTATACGGTTCCGGCCCTGTTTACCTGTCCAAACGGATTCTCCCCTATGAACTATCAAGGACATGAAGATCCTCCGGAGAGGCCCTGCTCTCAGTCCCACCTTCTTCTCAAGTGCGGCTGGTTGGGACGAGGGACAGGGTCTTCTCTGTGGTGGCCCCTTGGCTGTGGAACTCTCTCCCAGGTGATGTTAGATGTGTCTCCTTCCTGCTGTCCTTAGGCTGTGATTGATTATAGTATGAATTGAGTGACCTCATTTTTAGATTGAGTTGAATTCGTTTTAAATGGCTATGTGATTTGTATGTATGTAATTTGGTGTTTAAGTTTTTAATAATGTTGTTGTAACAGGTTTTAATTGTATAGCATTGATTTTTTGCTGTAAGCCGGTCTGAGTCTTTCTATAGAGGTGAGAAGGTCGGGGTACAAAAAAATTTAAATAAATACATAAATAAATGAAATGGTTTTAAACTACATTAATTGTACAGTGTAGATGCTCCCTTAAAGAACTCGTCACTGTAGTTACCAATGCTAGGAAGTAACCCAGTTCAATCTGTCTCAATACGTCAAGCGTGCCAGAGAAACAATATGCTTTTACAGCAGCTGTCAGAAATACTCTCTGTGCATAGGGGGGTACTCACCACACATTGGTACACAACACACATGTCATTTCAGGAATTGCCTATGATTACTATGACTAAATGACAGGTTTTTCAAAACTACACAAAACTAAAAAAAAATTAATTCAGTCCAGAGGAAAAGCCATGCTGTGTATAGCAGGTGAGCAAAGTACAGCTTGCATGTTGCCCTTAAGGCTGTGTTTACGTCCCCAAGGGTCTCCCGAAACCCTGTTCACACTGTGGAATGACAGTGCTGTGTTTCCACTTCAACTGATATGCTTCTGGAATCCTAGGATTTAAAGTTTACTTTAGGAGAGTCTGCATCTAAGCTAGATAATAGGGATTTAGTAGTCATAACCAGCACTGTGAACTGCGATTCCTAAAATGACAGGCTAAAGCCCATGGGTAGCTACACCATGTCATCCAAAGTACTGTTCAACTAGTATTAGTCACACAGAGCTTCAGTGTGTCATTCTCTTTATGCCTTTCAAAAGTATTTTTCTCCAAGTGATGCCTCAGATAGTCTAATTAGAATTGTAATAGTTCTTCCCCTGGACATGTTCGATTGGGCTGAGAGTAAATTGGGGGGGGGGGGAACCCCTGAGAGATCTCACAGTTTCTCACACATAGATTCACTGTATTGAAAAATATTGTGGACTAAAACTGGAACGTGTGGTGGCCTCGCAACTCCACTGATTATCTTGATCCGGCACAGTCTGGCTTTAGGCTGGGGCATGGTACCGAAACAGCCTAGGTAGAGGATCTACGCCGGGAACTAGACAGGGGGAGTGTGTCCTGTTGGTTCTGCTGGACTTCTCAGCAGCCTTCGATACCGTCAACCACGGTATCCTTCTGGGACGCCTCAGGGACTTGAGAGTATTGTTCTGCAGTGGTTCCTTGAAGGTCGTTCCCAGAAGGTGCTGCTGGGGGACACCTGCTCGGCCCCACAGCCATTAACTTGTAGGGTCCTGCACAACTCTATACTGTCTCCCATGTTGTTTAACATTTACATGAAGCTGCTGGGAGAGATCATCCAGAGTTTGGGGGTTGGATATCACCTGTACGCAGATGATGTTCAGCTCTATCACTCCTTCTCACCCGTTACTAAGGAGGCCGTGCTTGGCTGCTGTGTCGGACTGGATGAGGGTGAACAGACTGAAACTCAATCCAGACAAGACAGAGGTACTCCTGGTCAGTCAAAAGGCCTAACAGGGGCATAGGGTTACAGTCTGTGTTAGATGGGTTTACACCCCGCCTGAAGATGCAGGTTCGCAGTTTGGGAGTGATCCTGGACTCATCGCTGAGCCTGGATCCCCAGGTCTCAGCGGTGGCCGGGAGAGCTTTTGCACAATTAAAACTTGAGTCCATTCCTTGGGAAGTCTGACTTGGCCATGGTGGTCCACACTCTGATTACATCCCGTATAGACTACTGCAATGCTCTATACATGGGGCTGCCTTTGAAAACTTCTTGGAAGCTCCAATTAGTCCAACGGTCAGCTGCCAGGTTGTTAACTGGAGTGGCGTACAGGGAGCGTACTACTCCTTTGTTGCGCCAGCTCCACTGGCTACTGATCAGCTTTCGAGCACAACTCAAAGTGCAAGTTTTAACCTTTAAACCTCTGAACGGTTCTGGCCCAGATTACCTGTCTGAATGTATCTTCTGCTATGAACTATCATGTAGCTTAAGATCATCAGGAAAGGCCCTGCTCTCGATCCCACCACTCTTGCAAACACGGTTGGTGGTGACGAGATACAGGGCCTTCTCGGTGCTGATTCAGAAAATTGCATTGGATAGACTACGTCAGCTCTAGTTTCTGATACAGAAATATGCCATCCAGTAGTTGCTATCTGCTTGCTCACAGAAAATCGTATTTAATAATCTAGAGCTGATGTGGTAGTGGTAATTTTTCATGGGTCTTCGACCTCTCCCGACATCCCAGTTGCCTTGTTACCATAAGAGGGTTTCACAAGACCAATTGATCTCATTGCCATGTGGTTTTGAGGCAACAATGGTGAGGCCGCTAACCATATTTTCATTCTTGCAGCCCACTGGTGGTCCATGGACCACAGGTTGGGAACCAGTGTCCTAGTCCAATGACAACATAAGGCAGTAATGCTGGGAATGTGCTCCAATCTTAAATTACCTAGTCAATTTTAACCTGCATGTTGGTATGTTCTTATGTGCATTTTGTTGTATGTATTTCAATCACTCTGTTTTCACCCTGTTGTACCCCCACCTTGAGTTGCAAGGAGTGGTAGGAAATAAATAAGAACAACAACAACATCTGCCTCCCTTAACCCCTGCGAGTTCTCAATCGGAGGAATTTTCTCCTGTTTCCCAGGCTGTCCCTCAGAAGCGGAGGGACAGCCTGGGAAACAGGAGGAAATTCCTCCGATTGAGGCTGCTAAAATATAAGCTCGACCCAGGCTTGGGTGGCTTATATTTTAGCACTTACCATCACCTCTCTCTCTAGCCTCGATCCATGGACCAAGGCTAGAGAGGAGGCAGAATGCGCGCAGGCCCCTTTCCCACTAAAATATAAGCCGGCCCAAGCCTGGGTCGGCTTATATTTTAACTGAAAGGGGCCCCTGCGTTTCTCTGCCACTCTCTAGCCTCGATCCATGGATCGAGGCTAGAGAGAGGCGAGGGGGGTGAGCGAGGGCGCCGGCGAGCGTGAAGGGGAAAGAGGGGCGAAGAAGAGAAAAGAAGGGATGGGGAACCAAAGAGCAAAGGAAGGAATGAAAGAAGAGGGTAGAGAAGGAAGAAAGGAGGGAAAGGGGAAATAATAAGGGGGAGAATCGTACTTCACTTTCACAATGTCCTGAGAGCTAGTAGTTACTACCTCTTATATTTATGTTATACATCTACAGCACCACTTAATTGCACTGCAGAGGTGAAGGGAATGTTCCCCCTGATTTTTAACTGTTTCCCTGCTTTTCCTACTTTAGAACCACTTTAGAATTTCGTTAGTACTTAAGTTACATTTTAGCACTTTTTGCAAAAATTTTGTAAGTCTTTAATATACTAATCAAAAAATAATCCCCCATTTGATTTTAGAATTGCGATTTTAGGATTCTAACCCATGCCTAATATATATATATATATATATATATATATATATATATATATATATATATATATATATCGAGGCCTTGTATAAAATAATAATCCCACATGGATACCGAAATCAGTCCCATTATATACAATCTTCTATATAAATAAAAATGTAATGTTAGTTTGTGGGATTAACATAACTCAAAAACCACTGGGTGAATTGACACCAAATTTGGACTCAATACACCTCTCATGGCAATGAGTGACCATCACTCATAAAAACACTGAAAAACATAGCAGGAGGGACTTAAAAAGCCAAAAAAGCAAAAAGTGCAAAAAGTGCGCAAAACGACTCCCCTGGCAAACACAACACATAATAGCATATCCCCACTCTCTTCTGGACTACAGCTCCCAGCATCCCATAGACCAGGCTCTTTAGAAGAGGAGTATGATCCAAATGCACTGCTTCCAAGCTGCAAGCTTTCTTCTCCTTGGATTTCTTTGAGAGCATCCCAATCCCTGCATATTTCCAATTTCCTATTCTTGGACTGCAACTCCCAGCAATCCTCCAGATAGATTAGATAGATAGATAGATAGATAGATAGATAGAGGTAGGTAGATTGATTGATTGATTGATCAGGAGGACTGCTGGGAGTTGCAGTCCAAGAATAGGTAGAGAAGGAAGAAAGGGGAGAAAGAAAAAGGGAGGGGGAAGAAGGAAAGAGGTAGAGAAGGGAGGGAGGGAGGGAGGGAGGAGAGGAAAAAATGGAAGGAAGGAGAGAAAGAGGAACGCTGGCCACAGCAAGGCGTGGCAGGTACAGCTAGTATATAAATAAAAATGTAATGTTTGTTTGTGGGATTAACATAACTCAAAAACCACTGGACAAATTGACACCAAATTTGGGCACAATACACCTCTCAGGCCAACAAGTGACCATCACTCATAAAAACACTGAAAACCACTGTGGAAGAGACTAAAAAAGCCAAAATAAAAATTGCAATGCATGCGCAAAACTATGTGTGTGCGTGCATGTGCACACAAACACACATATATACACAAATATATACACACACATACACATATATACAAAAACAAAACACATACACAAAGCAATGCGTGGCAGGGGATTTAGTATAGTAAAATAGTGTCTCTTATATAACATGGCAAAATCAATGTTTACTTTTTGGAACTTTATAGGGGGGGGGATATTTTCAAGCCATTGGGTGGTTGAATCTATGGATACAGAGGGCTGACTGTACTGCAGGTCAAACTGCCTGATTATCAGTGAAATCAGTTTGCAGAATAAGGAGAAGATGTCCAGATAGTCATTTAAAATATCCCCATAACCAATTCTCAACATTTAGTCTAAGAGGTTGAAGACTTGCTCAGACCAAACTGACCGCGAGTTACCTAGGCCAGTGTTTCCCAACCAGTGTGCCGGGGCACACTAGTGTGCTGTGAGCGATCATCAGGTGTGCCTTGGGAAATTGGAACCTCCAGGAGGGGAGGGGGGAAGAGTCTAGTGTGTTGAAGTATAAAAACTCTAAGAAACCTACCTCGATAAAAGCACAAAATTACAAACACCCCACCAACACCACCACCACCCGTTGTCTACTTGGTCTCTCCCTCTCCATGCATTGGGAAGGCCTGCCTCCCTTTCCCAAGGAAGAGACCTCCTCTTGCCTCCCCCCCCCTCTGGGCCTAATGCCAGATGGTTCAGTCCAGCCCCAGCCTCGCCCCTCCCTCCTCCTTCTCCTCCCCGGTGCGCACAAAACCGCTCTCAGCCTCCCTCCGGCTCCCTGCCTGCCGCAGCCGCCTTTCTTCCTGCCTGCTTCGCCAGCCCCGAGATGTCTACCCGGGCCGCCCTGCTGACCCCCGAGGAGCTGCGCAGGTGGTGAGGCTTTCTGCCATTCCTGCCAGGATATCTATGTTGTGTTCATCGAAACAGGCCCAGGTTTCACACTGAGTGTATAAATACATTTAAAAACATATTAACTATATGTATTACTGTGTTAGAGTGTCATTTTGTGTCATTTTGGTTGGTGGTGTGCTCCAGGATTTTGCAAATGTCAAAAGTGTGCTCAAAAAAGGTTTGGAAACACTGACCTAGGCAGCCTGCTCTTCCCCAATTTACCTGGGCACAGGGTCTCAGGCGCTGTCCATTTTCAGAGATCTCTCTCAGAACAGCCCTCTGAGGGGCATTTTGGTGGGCATGAGGCTCAGCCATTTCCGACAGGTCATCCCAGCACCCAATCTGTTCCTTCTCGTTCTCCTTGCTGCTGGAATTCATTTTCTCAGGGAGAGCAACTGATGCAGGGGCGAAAAGGAAACACACATTTAGTTATTTTTCATGAAAACCTTAGATTATCTCCATTTAAAAAATTCTGAAAAGTGCATTCTGCTTTTGCATGCTTGCCTTTGGATTTGAAGGAATTGTATGAGTGGCATCACCCCCAACTTGGAGTTTTCTAGATAGATTGACCTAAAATAACCCTTCTGTTCACACCTAGGGATGGTGGGAGTTGCTGTGCTTCACATCCATAAGACTGCAGTTGGAGAAAAGGTTAATCAGACCTTTCTACTAGTTGCTGCTACTGGCCCCTTAGACACTGACCGTTCAAGGCAGTTCAAAGCTAGCTTTAGGCTGGTGCAGCCAGGCAACAAACTTCCACAAAAAGTGCAGAAATCATAAACAGTATGTTTCACTCAGAAAGAATCAGAGGGGGGAAATGGGTGCATTTACACTCCCATCTTTCCTCTAACGCAGGAGTCGGGAACCTTTTTGACTCAGAGAGCCATGAAAGCAAAATATTTAGACATTTATTTCAGTGAGAGCCACATATATGTGAGTATATACGAACATACTATGAGAAAAGGATTCTCCCGGCAGAATGACGGGACACTTCAGACCTGGCTCTGCAAAAGGCACGCTCAGGACCCTGGAAAGGAAGAGAAGACGGAAAGAAGGAAGGGGGAAAGAAAGACAGACAGACAGACAGAGGAAATAAAGGAGGGAGGGGGAGAGGAAGAAAGAGAAAAAGAATGAAGAATGGAAAAGGAAGAAAAGAAAAGCAGGAGAGAGACAAGGAGGGGGAAAGAAAAAAGAAAATGGGAAGGGAGGAAAGGAAAAGGTGGGGGAAAGAAAGGAAAGGGAGTGAGGAAAAAGTAAAATAATGAAGGGAAAAGAAATAAGGGGAGAGAGGGAAGTGAAAAGAAAGGAAGGAGAAGGAAAGGAAGACTTGGGGGAAAAGAATAGAAGAGGAAGGGAGAGGGAGGGGGAGAATGGAGGAAAGAAGGAAGGGGAGAGAGGGAGGGAAAAGGAATGAGAGAAGTAAAGGGTGAAGGGGAGAAAGAAAGGAAGAGGAAGGAAGAGGGAGAATGGAGGAAAGAAGAAAGGGGAGAGAGGGAGGCAAAAGGAAGGAGAGAAGGACAAGGAAAGGGTGAAGGGGAGAAAGAAAGGAAGGAAGAGGAAGGAAGGAAGGAAGGGGAGAATGGAGGAAAGAAGGAAGGGGAGAGAGGGAGGGAAAAGGAATGAGAGAAGGAAAGGGTGAAGGGGAGAAAGAAAGGAAGAGGGAGAGAAATGGAAGGAGAGAAGGAAGGGGAGAGGGGGAGAGAAAAGGAGAGAAGGAGAAGGAAAGGGTGAAGGGGAGAAAGAAAGGAAGGAAGGAAGGAAGGAAGAGGGAGAATGGAGGAAAGAAGGAAGGTGAGAGAGGGAAGGAAAAGGAAGGGAAGAATGGAAGAATGGAAGAGGGAGGGAGGAAAGAAGGTAGGGAGGGGGGAGGAAAAAGAATGAAAGAAAAAGAGAGGGAAAAAGAAAGGAAGAGGAAGGAAGGAAGGGGGAGGAGGGTGCGAGGCTCCGAGAGCAGTGGGGGATGAAGAAAAGGCAGCGATGGCATTTGCGTCACTCCTCCCCGTTGCATACTGGAAAACCGAGGCCCGGGCTGCTCTGGAGAGCCAGGTGCAATCATGAAAAGAGCCACATCTGGCTCGCGAGCCATGGGTTCCCTACCCTTGCTCTAACGCTTTCAATACAGCATACACTTTTATTTCTCCACCTTGCAATCTCAAAAAGTAGTTCAGGCAGATGCTGGTTCAATTCCCCCCCAGTGACGTCCATGGCTTTGTAGAGACACTATACACCAGGCCTGGGCAAACTTGGACCTTCCAGATGTTTTGGACTTAAGCTTAAGGGGCTAAGTAGGAAAAGGAAGGGGGCTGAGGCTGTTAGGAATTGTGGGAGTCCAAAACACCTGGAAGGCCCAAGTTTGCCCAGGCCTGCGATACACAGAGTAATGCAGTTTGACCTTTGAACTGCCAAACTACAAACCACCAGGATTCCATCGCACTGAGCCTTGCCGTTCTCATCCACTCCATAGAGTTAATGCAGTTTGGCAACATGCTCCTCCTTGCTAGGGAATCTTGGGATCTGCAGTTTGGTGAAGCACTAACACTCTGCTCAATATTGGACAGAGAAGGTACAAAACTTACATGTGCTTCAGTGCTCAGTGATTTGTGTAATCACCTTCTGGGCCTCAAACCGGTTCCAAAATGGAACACCAAAGGTCGTCTGCCTTTGAACCTCTCCCAATTTCTGGCAACCCCATCACAAGGTGTGGTTTTTTGGGGAAAGTTTTGTTCAGAAGGGACCTACCATTGCATTCCTCTGAGGCTGAGAGCATGTGACTTTCCCAAGGTCAACCATTGGATTTCCAGGATGGTGTAGTGATTCAAACCTTGGTGTCCCAGAGTCCTTGTCCAATACTTAAACTACCACTCCACCCCGACTCTTTCATCAGTACTAGTGTGTGTGTGTGTGTATGTTAAACATTTTGTTGAGAGGCACCCTGTTTCAGTGAGAATCATGAACATGTTATCCTAGGAGGTGAGTGGCTGCCCAAAGCTATGTCACGGCAATGAATCCTTCCAGATTTCTTTCGTGCCAAGACAAAGATGAATTGCCTCTTGGGGTTTACAGGTTGCAAGACTGTCTTACTCAACATCCAAAGCTACTTGTTTTTCAAAACCTGGAGTAAACGTTCAGCTATTTCTTCCAACACCCCATTTTCTGGCAATTGCTATGGCCCTGGAGCCCCGCACGAGCAAAAAATGGGTATAGTTTTGGCTTCTTTCCTTCTTGCGAAGACATCGACCACCATCTTGGGTCCTGCCGCATCGTGTCATCTTATTTTAAATTTTTATTTTTGTTTTTATTTTATTTTACTTTATATTGTGTTTTATATTATTATTTTCACCCTCCCCCTTCTTTTGTCTAAGTCTTGCTTTAAAATAATTCTATAAAAATATTTATTTAAATAAGTAATTTTATTTTGTTTAAATAAATAATTTTATTTAATATTTTATATAATAATATAATAATATAATCTGATATAATATACTGTTATATTACATTATATTACATAATATATTACATTATATCTTATATATTATATTATATATTATTAAATTATATATTATATTATAATGTAATATAATATATAATATATAATAATATATGTAATATAATATATTATGTCAATATATAGTATAATAATTGTAATATAATGTATTATTTTATTATAATAATATAATATGATATTATGTTATGTTATGTCAATATATTATAATATAATAGTTATAATGTATTGTAGTATAAGATAGTTATGATATAATGTAATATGAGTTTGGTGTAATATATTGTATATACATTGATACAATACAATACTACTAATGATATTGTGATATTATAATTGCATATTTGTTTTGCATGCAATATTACTAATTATATTGTGATATGATGCTATAGTGCAATGCGATGTGTAGTACTGATATTGTGCTATGGTAGTAATGTAGTTTGTTGTATTTGCGGTTTGCTGTAAGCCGCTCTGAGTCCCCTTCGGGGTTGAGAAGGGCGGCATATAAATATAAATATCATGAAATAAATAAATATAGTTTGACCACAGATTCATTCAGCAGCCCATGTCAAAGGCTATCAATAAACATTAAATAATGCAAAAATTTTAAAGCGGAGCATTATATGAACTTTGAAAAGGGAAAATATAATAGTGTGCTCCCCTCTATTTAAGCATTATATGAACTTACCTGCAGCTTCCCACAGACTGGTATTGCTGACCAATCACCTGCTTCCCTCCCTCCCTTCTAAAACCAAATCCATCTGTTTGGAACCAATGGGATTAGAGGGATTTAAGGGGAATGGAGCTAATAATGTTTATGGACCTCAGGTGGAACCGGGTTTCACTGCATTTACTTCCAAATGAATACAGCAAAAGATGAGGAGATATTTAAGTGTTCCCAAGAGTATGTCCTGCCAGATACAATAGGTCATGTTTCCAAACACAGTTTGCAACTCTTGTCACTTTATTTCCAGAGGTATTCCTGTTGTACTCAAATCATAAAAAGTATGTTTCACGTGGAACGAATCTGGGGGGTGCATTCACTCCCATATTTCCTCTAATGCAGTGTTCCCCAACCAGTGTGCCGTGAGCGATTATCAGGTGTGCCGTGGGAAATTGGAACCTCCAATACCCTTTCTTCCCCCTCCTGCCCACAGTGCTCTCTAGGTGTAGGTGAACCACAACTTCCAAACTCAAGGTCAATTCCCAAGCAAACCCCTTCAGTACTTTCTGTTGGTAATTAGAGGTCAATATGCCAAGTTTGTTTCAATTCAATTGTTGCAAGAGTTCAAGATGCTCTTTGATTGTGTGTTAACTATAAATCCCAGAAACTGTAACTCCCAAATGTCAAGGTCTATTTTCCCCAAACTCCATCTATGTTCACATTTGGGCATATTGAGTATTCATGCCAAGTTTGTTCCTGATCCAACATTGTTTGAGTCCACAGTGCTCTCTGGATATAGGTGAACTACAACTCCAAAACCCAAGGTCAATGCCCACCAAACTCTTATAGTATTTTCTCTTGGTTATGGGAGTTCTGTGTGGGAAGTTTGTGTCTTTCTGCCATTCCTGCCAGGATATCTATGTTGTGTTCATCGAAACAGGTCCAGGTTTCACACTGAGTGTATAAATACATTTAAAAACATATTAACTATATGTATTACTGTGTTAGAGTGTCATTTTGTGTCATTTTGGATGGTGGTGTGCCCCAGGATTTTGTAAATGTAAAAAATGTGCCGCGGCTCAAAAAAGGTTGAAAAACACTGCTCTAATGCTCGCAATACAGCATACACTTTTATTTCTCCACCTTGCAACCTCGAAAGGTAGTTCAGGCAGAAGCTGGTCCAATTTCCCCCAGTGACTTCCATGGCTTTGTAGAGACACTATACACCAGGTCTGGGCAAACTTGGGCCTTCCAGGTGTTTTGGGCTTAAGCCTAAGTGGCAAAGGGGGGGAGGGAGGGGCCCGAGGCTGTTAGGAATTGTGAGAGTTGAAGACCAAAACACCCGAAGGCCCAAGTTTGCCTAGGCCTGCGAGACACTTGACACTTGAACTGCCATGGCTCAATGCTATAAAATCACAGGAGTTGTCGTTCAGCAGTTTGCATGGCATTGAGTCTTGCAGTTTTCATCCACACTGTAGAATTAATGCACTTTGGCAACATGCTCACTGTTATGGAATCTTGGGATCTGCAGTTTGGTCAAGTACCAGCACTCAATATTGGGCAGAGAAGGTTCAAAACCTTGTAAGCCTTAGGCAGTGGCAGCGAAAGTGGTGTCAACCTGCATTGATTCTACAGTGCAGATTATGTACTCAATAACCTGGCTCTCCACTAACTATCCCAGGGCCCTTCCACACAGTCATATAACCCGGGGCAGGGGTGCTCATTAGGTAGCTTGCGAGCTACTAGTAGATCTTCGGCCCTCTTCCAGGTGATCTTCGGGCCTCACCAGCCAGATGGGGCACTCCTGCCATGCGCACGCACTCCCTGTGTGCATGCGCTCCTGCTGCTGGCTTCCGCTCTCGTGGTGCTTCTTTCCCCTGCGGGGCATTGCAGGAAGAAGGAAGCATGAGGCGAGGCCTCTGGAGGGAGCGCCCTGCCTCTCTTTCGTCCAGAAGCAGCTGTGCAGCCTCCGTTGCCGGCGAGACAGGCAGGGCGGAGCGTTTCCTCTGGATACCCCACCTCGTGCTTTCTCCTTCCCGCAATGCCCCGCAGGCGGAAGAAGCGCTGTGCCGGCGGGAAACAGCAGCAGGAGCAGGAGCGGTGGCGGGAGTGCGCGGCAGCGGGAGCACACGAGAGCACACAGCGGCGGGTGCAGGCAGATCTTTTGGACTTGGTTGCTTTAAGAGTAGTTTGCATGCTGAAAAAGTGTGAGCACCCCTGACCCAGAGTATCAAGGCAGAAAAATCCCACAATATTTGCTTTGAACTGAGTCCACACTGCCATACTATTCCATTTCAAAGCAGAAAATGTGGGTTTTATTCAGCTGTGTGGAAGGGGTCCCAGCGTGGGGATGCATCTACACTGCAGACTTAATGCATTTTCCCAGCACTTGAACTTCCATGACTCAATGTGATGGGGTCATGGAAGTTATAGATTTCCAAGGGGTGCCTCAACAAGTGATAACTCCCATGATTCCATAGCACTGACTACAGGTTAACTCTACAGCAGGTATTGGCAAACTCAGGCCCGGGGACGGGGGGCGGGGCAGATGTGGCCCTGGTGCTCTTTTCTCGGGCCCTCCTCGCTCTCACCTTCCTATCCTTCCTTCCTTCTCTCTTTTTCCTTCCCTCTTTCTCCTTCCGTCCTTTCTCTCTTTCCTTCCTTCCTTCTTTCCTTCATCCCTTACCTCCCTCTTTCTCCCTCTCTCCTTCCCTTCCACCCTTTCATCCTTCCACTTTCCTTTCTTCCTCTATCTCTCCCTTCTTTACCTATCTCTTTTTCCATCCCTTCTTCCTTGCCTTCCACCCTTTTGTCTTTCCTTCCTTCCGTCTCTCCTTCCTTTCTTCCCTTTTGTCCGTCCTTCCTTTTTTTTCTCTCCTCCCTCCCTTCTTCCTCCTTCCACCTTCCTTCTTTTCTTTTTCCTTCCTTCCTCCTTCACCCCCTTCTTTCTCCCTCCCTCCTTCCCTTCCACCCTTTCATCCTTCCACTTTCCTTTCTTCCTCTATCCCTCCCTTCCTTCTTTACCTATCTCTTTCTTCATCCCTTCTTCCTTGCCTTCCACCTGTTCATCTTTCCTTCCTTTCCTCTCTTTCTCCTTCCTTTCTTCCCTTTTGTCCATCCTTCCTTCTTTCCTTCCTCCTTCCCTCCCTTCTTCCTCCTTCCATCCTTCCCTTCCACCTTTCGTCCTTCTTTCTTTTCTCTTTCTTTCCTTCCTTCCTCCTTCACCTCCCTCTTTCTCCCTCCCTCCTTCCCTTCCACCCATTCATCCTTCCTCTTTCCTTTCTTCCTCTATCCCTCCCTTCCTTCTTTACCTATCTCTTTCTCCATCCCTTCTTCCTTCCCTTCCACCCTTTTGTCTTTCCTTCCTCCCCTCTCTCCTTCCTTTCTTCCCTTTTGTCCGTCCTTCAGTCATTCTCTCCCCTCTTCCTCCTTCTATCCTTCCCTTCCACCCTTTCGTCCTTCCTTCGCTCTCTCCCTCTTTCTCCTTTTGTCTTTATTTCTTTCCTTCCTTTTCCTTCCTCCTTCCCTTCCACCCTTTCATCTTTCCTTCCCTTTTGTCCTTCCTTCAGTCCTTCCTCCTTCCCTCCCCTCTTCCTCCTTCTATCCTTCCCTTCCACCCTTTCGTCCTTCCTTCGCTCTCTCCCTCTTTCTCCTTCTTTCTTTCCTTCCTTTTCCTTCCTCCTTCCCTTCCACCCTTTCATCTTTCCTTCCCTTTTGTCCTTCCTTCAGTCCTTCCTTCTTCCCTCCCCTCTTCCTCCTTCTATCCTTCCCTTCCACCCTTCTGTCCTTCCTTCCTTCTCTCTCTCCCTCTTTCTCCTTTTGTCTTTCTTTCCTTCTCTTTTTCCTTCCTCCTTCCCTTCCACCCTTTCATCTTTCCTTACCTTTTGTCCTTCCTTCAGTCCTTCCTCCTTCCCTCCCCCTCTTCCTCCTTCTATCCTTCCCTTCCACCCTTCTGTCCTTCCTTCCTTCTCTCTCCCTCTTTCTCCTCTTTCTCCTTCCTTCTCTTTTTCCTTCCTCCTTCCCTTCCCCCCTTTCATCTTCCCTTCCCTTTTGTCCTTCCTTCAGTCCTTCCTCCTTCCTTCCCCTCTTCCTCCTTCTATCCTTCCCTTCCACCCTTCTGTCCTTCCTTCCTTCTCTCTCCCTCTCTTTCTCCTTTTGTCTTTCTTTCCTTCTTTTTCCTTCCTCCTTCCCTTTCATCTTTCCTTCCCCTTTGTCTTTCCTTCCCCTTTTCCTCCCTCCCTTCCTCTTTTGTCTTTCCTTCCTTCCCTCTTTCCTCCCTTCTTCCCTCTCTTCCTCCTTCCATCCATCACCAGAGTGCTAGCATGCGGCCCCCAAGCTAGAAAGTTTGCCCTTGCCTGCTCTCCAGAGCTAAGAAATGCTAGAAGGCTCTCCTCTTTCTCCTCTGCTGGCATTTCCCCAAAGAGTGAGGGAGGGAGTGCCCTCTGAATGGGGTCTGAGGCTGGGAGGGCTTCCAATGCTCCCCACCAGAACCCCCCCTCCTTTGTGCCCCGCATTTCCCTGCAAAAGAGAGAGAGAGAGAGAGAGAGAGAGAGAGAGAGAGAGAGAGAGAGAGAGATTTCTATGACGCAGCCGCCCAGTGCCCGACCTGTTGCGTCCTTTCCAGCTGGCAGCGGGGGTCTCCCTCCTGTGCCAAGACCCAAAGCGGGCCAAGCCTCCAAAACCAAGCAGGGACCACTAGTGGGGAGTGGCCACTGGGGGCGCTCTCCTCCTCCTCGCAGCCTCTTCCCCGGCGTGACTTTGAAGCCGCCCGCCCGCCCGCGACTGTCTGTTGGGGATGGCTGTTGGAGCCTCTCGCTCCTTCCTCGGCATGCGGCAGCCGGGAAGCAGCCCCGGGAGGAGGGAGAGAGAGCCCAGGCCCCTTCCTCCAAGGGACAACAACAACAACGCGTGCCGCGGTCTCCCCGCATCATGTCCTGAGGTCCTTTTCCCTCCGGGCACAGCTCAAGACCTTGGGAAGCAACAACTCCCAGGAACCCATAGCCTTGAGCCATGACATGAACTGAATTGATTTCACAGGGCAGATGAGTGGCCTCCAGTCCATACCACTTGAATTGATACCACTTGAATTGCCAGAGAAGGCTGAAAACCTTGTAAAACTACACATTCCAGGATTTGCCCCAAGTACCTTGGGAAGTCTGATCTGGCTACGGTCGTCCACGCTCTGGTCACATCCCGAATAGATTACTGCAACGCACTCTACGTGGGGCTGCCTTTGAAGACAGTTCGGAAATTGCAATTAGTCCAGCGGGCGGCAGCCAGATTGCTAACGGGAGCTCCATACAGGGAGCATACCACCCCCCTGTTGTGTCAGCTCCACTGGCTGCCTGTCCAATTCCGGGCTCAATTCAAAGTGCTGGTTTTGACCTTTAAAGCTCTATACGGTTCTGGCCCAGCTTACTTGTCCGAACGCATCAGCCGCTATGTCCCACCTCGTAATCTAAGATCATACGGGGAGGGGCTTCTCTCGCTCCCGCCTTCGTCTCAGATGAGGCTGGTGGGGACGAGGGATAGGGCCTTCTCGGTGGTGGCTCCCCGCCTGTGGAATGCGCTTCCTATTGATGTACGATCCACCACATCCCTCCTGGCCTTCAGGAAAAAAGTAAAATCCTGGCTGTGGGACCAGGCATTCGTACACCAGCACAAGGCAGCATTTTAGATTGGTTTTTAATGAAAGTGGGTGATTATGGCCAATGTTCTTATGGACTGAACATTGTTTTAATCCAGAGTGAATGTGTATGGGGCTAATGTAGTTGTATTTTAATGTATTTTTAATGTATTTTAATTGTTGAAGTGTTTTGGGGTTTATAGTGTTATTATGTGGGCATCGAATTGTGCCGTACTGTAAGCCGCTCTGAGTCCCCCCTTGGGGGTTGAGAAGAGCGGGGTAAAATCCCGAAATAAATAAATAAAATCCCGAAATAAGTGGTGTCAAACTGCATTCAATGTGTTGTCGAAGGCTTTCATGGCCAGAAGTACTGGGTGGCCAGGCATGTAGCCAGGGGGGGGCTAAGGGGGCTTCAGCCCACCTGAAATTCTCAGGGTGGTCCGCGAGAAGGCCTTACTGGTACATTATTTAAACTGTTATGTTTATTCATATCATGATCTGATCACCATGCTCATTATATCCCACCTTCATGGGGTTATTGGGATAACAATACAAAAGGTTTGCTAGGGTAAACCCTGTTCCACCCAGTCTCAGCCCCCAAACCAAACTCACCCCCCCCCCCCGGAACCAAAATCCTGGCTACGGCCCTGTGGGTGGCTGTGAGTTTTCCAGGCTGTCTGGCCATGTTCCAGAAGCATTCTCTCCTGACGTTTCGCCCACATCTATGGCAGACACTCTTATTTATTTCCAACATTTCTACCCCGCTCTTCTCAACCCCCGAGGGGCAACTCAGAGCAGCCTAACAAAAGGCAACAATTCGATGCCAACACAATATAAATACAATATAAAACCAAAACATTCAGCATTAAAATACATTAAAATACAATTAACATTAACACAGCATACACATTCACTTAAAATAAAAACAGTGTTCCGTCCATAATAGGAGCATTGAGCCATATCCATTAACTTGCCATTACAAATCCAATCGCCTGGTCCCACAGCCAAGATTTCACTTTTTTCCTGAATGCCAGGAGGGATGGTGTTGATCGTATGTCGCTCGGAAGCACGTTCCACAGACAGGGAGCCACCACCGAGAAGGCCCTCTCTCTCGTCCCCACCAACCGCGTTTGAAAGTTGGCGGGAGCGAGATCAGGGCCTCCCCGGATGATCTTAAATTACGAGGTGGGACAGATACGTTCGGACAAGTAAGCTGGGCCAGAACCATATAGAGCTTTAAAGGTCAAAACCAGCACTTTGAATTGAGCTCGGAATTGGACAGGCAGCCAGTGGTGCTGGCACAACAGGGGGGTGGTATGCTCCCTGTATGTAGCTCCAGTTAGTAATCTGGCTGCCGCCTGTTGGACTAGTTGCAATTTCCGAACTGTCTTCAAAGGCAGCCCCACGTAGAGTGCATTGCAGTAATCTATTCGGGATGTGACCAGAGCGTAGACAACTGTAGCCAGATCAGACTTCCCAAGGTACGGGCGCAGCTGGCGCACGAGTCTTAACTGTGCAAAAGCTCCCCTGGCCACCACCTTAGAGGTTGTGAGGATGCCTGCCATAGATGTGGGTGTAATGTCAGGAGAGAATGCTTCTGGAACATGGCCAGACAGCCTGGAAAACTCACAGAAACCCAAACTGCATTCATTTTACAGTCCAGATGCACTTCAGGTTCCACAGAAAGCTTTTCTTGCCCTAAAAGACATAATTAGAAAAAGTAGAACACATTTCAAATATTAATAAAGCAGACGTGAGTAGTAGGGGGACCTAGCTTATGTCAAACTCAAAGTGACAGGTGGCCACGCCCACTTAAGGCGGGATCAAGGCGGAACTTCCGGCCCAAGCCCCGCCCACAAGATGACATCACATCCGGTCTAAGCCCCGCCCACAAGATGACATCACATCCGGTCTAAGCCCCACCCCACCCAAATTAAGCCCCTCCCCAACCCCAAACCCCGCCCACAAGATGGCGACCGAAACGCTTCCTGGCCCCCTAGAGGACGACCGCGGAAATTCCAGGGAACATGTCCAGGCATGTGGTTTTTTGCTATATTGTAAATGCCAAGGGTAGCTCCCATGAGCACTAGCGAACCCCCCAAATGGTCAATAAATCGGAACGGCGCTATGGGGCAAAGGACGACCAGACAGGACCGGAGCTGCAGAAACATGGCTGCCCCTCAAAGACGTGCGGATTTTGAGAAAGAAAATTGCCAAACAGTGGATACACAGGGTGATTACGAAGAGATGGACCCTAATAAAGAAAATCTTCCACCAGAAGATTTACAACAGAACGTTCAGGTAAAGATAAAATGACTTTCAACACGTTTGTATTATTACAGTGATAGGGCCCCGCAGCTTTAATGTATCCTGTTGTTATTTTCCAGATTTGCACACCCCTGCAAGACCAGGATGTGAACTGTACAGCCGTGCAAGATCAGGCTGTGCCCAGTCCTTCCACGGTTTATTTACAAAAATTGGCGGCGATAGAAATCATGCAGGTCTGTAAAATATCTTTTGGGTGTTTAGGGAAAAACAGGTCTGTTAAATGTTGTAAATAAGTGTTTTTCTTTTCTTTTCTTTTTAGAATGTACTAGAATGGCCAACTTTGTCTGGAGCTGACAAAATGCAGCAAATTTTGGGGATGGATTTCAAGATTCCGAGAAAGCGACGGGGGAGTATGAGAGGGGTGATCAGGGTTGCGTTGTATTGCATTTTAAAGAAGCTTTTACAAGAAAAAATGAAGGAGCTTTGCCTGGGTTGCAAAGAACATTATCCTTCACAGGAAAGTCATGAATGTCTGATTTATAATAGACGAAAAATGGCAAATTATCTTAAAGACATCTGTTCCCATTTATGTTTTAAAAATATCATTCACACCATTCTTGTTTTAGCCTATAGTCTGAATGAATTAACCCTTACAAATAATGCGGTGGATTATCTGCTGTTTTTAATTTCAAAAATCCAACATTCTGATAGAGCCTACACGAATTTTAAAAATATACTTAAATCTTCAGACATTCAAATTCTGGAATTTACATCTGATTTTATACAGACTTGTTATTTGAACTTTGAAATTACCAGGAAATAATAATAATAATAAAATGAAATGTACTTTGAAAAATGACTCTGTGTGTTATTTCATCATTAAAAGAAAAAGAACATATAATATTGCATCTTGCTGTTTTCTCATTTACAAAACCCCCTTTCCTTAGCTTGCCCAGACAGCGAATAAACAAAAGGTGTAACTGATTCAATCATGTCCTTAGTTTGCCAGCAAAGGGTTACATTTTAAAAATAAATCTTCAGGCTTTGAAATCTAGAACAAGTGCATCTTATTTTAACTTTTAAAAATGCCAGGAAATAAATAAAATTAAAAATGTACTTTGAAAAAATGACACTGTGTTATTTCATCATTAAAAGAAAAGAACATATAATATTGCATCTTGCTGTTTCCCATTTACAAAACAGCCTTTCCTTACCTTGCCCCAGACATGCCAATAAACAAAAGGGGCTAGCTGATTAATGCTTGTCCTTAGCTTGCCCAGACAGCGAATAAACAAAAGGTGTAACTGATTCAATCATGTCCTTAGTTTGCCAGCAAAAGGGTTACATTTTAAAAAGTAAATCTTCAGACTTTTAAAATCTAGAATTTCAGACAGGACTGTTATTTTAACTTTTAAAATTGCCAGGAAATAAATAAAATTAAAAATGTACTTTGAAAAAATGACACTGTGTTATTTCATCATTAAAAGAAAAAGAACATATAATATATGACATCTTGCTGTTTCCCATTTACAAAACAGCCTTTCCTTACCTTGCCCAGACAGCGAATAAACAAAAGGTGTAACTGATTCAATCATGTCCTTAGTTTGCCAGCAAAAGGGTTACATTTTAAAAATAAATCTTCAGACTTTTAAAATCTAGAATTTCATACAGGACTGTTACTTTAACTTTTGAAAAATGCCAGGAAATAATAATAATAATAAAATGAAATGTACTTTGAAAAATTGACACTGTGCTATTTCAACATTAAAAGAAAAAGAACATATAATATATGACATCTTGCTGTTTCCCATTTACAAAACAGCCTTTCCTTACCTTGCCCAGACAGCGAATAAACAAAAGGTGTAACTGATTCAATCATGTCCTTAGTTTGCCAGCAAAGGGTTACATTTTAAAAATAAATCTTCAGACTTTTAAAATCTAGAATTTCATACAGGACTGTTACTTTAACTTTTGAAAATGCCAGGAAATAATAATAATAATAAAATGAAATGTACTTTGAAAAATTGACACTGTGCTATTTCAACATTAAAAGAAAAAGAACATATAATATATGACATCTTGCTGTTTCCCATTTACAAAACAGCCTTTCCTTACCTTGCCCCAGACATGCCAATAAACAAAAGGGGCTAGCTGATTAATGCTTGTCCTTAGCTTGCCCAGACAGCGAATAAACAAAAGGTGTAACTGATTCAATCTTGTCCTTAGTTTGCTCAAACATGCTAATTTTAGAAGTCAGAAAATAGTATATAAGGTAGGGTCCTCTGAACAGACTTCATTACCCCTTCACTACTTCTTCGGACAGCCTTCAACAACATACATCTGGACAGACTTCACTCCTTCTCAGGTGAGTATATATTAAAAACTGCAGGGATCATTTCTTTCCCTCTTTCTCTCCTTCCTTTTTCCCTTCTTTCCCTTCTCTTCTTTCATTTTTTCACTCTTTCTTTGCTTCCTGCCTTCCTTCCATCCTTTTTTTCTTTTTCCCTCCTCCTTCTTCTACCCTTTTACTTTATCTCCTTTCTTTCTGTGTCCTTCTACATTCTATGCGTCCTTCTACCCCCTCTTTTCTTAGTTCTTTTCCTTCCTACATTCTTACCCTTCCATCCTTCTTTCCCTCTTTCCTTCCTTTTTTTTCTTTCTCCCTCTCTCATTCCACCCCTCTGTCCTTCCTGCCATCCATCCGTCTTTCTTTCTTTCTTTCCTGTTGTTATGGCGAGCTCCCACTGCTAGAAACAGCTTATGTATGCCTTTAACTCTTTAAAAATGTGGGCTGGGCTGTATTTGTATTGCAAAGTATTAAAATTATGTGCGGGGTGTGCTCCCACTGCTAGAAACAGCTTCTGTATGCCTTTAACTCTTTAAAAACGTGGGCTGGGCTGTATTTGTATTGCAAAGTATTAAAATTATGTGCGGTGTGTGCTCCCACGGCTAGAAACAGCTTATGTATGCCTTTAACTCTTTAAAAATGTGGGCTGGGCTGTATTTGTATTGCAAAGTATTAAAATTATGTGCGGGGTGTGCTCCCACTGTTAGAAACAGCTTCTGTATGCCTTTAACTCTTTAAAAATGTGGGCTGGGCTGTATTTGTATTGCAAAGTATTAAAATTATGTGCGGGGTGTGCTCCCACTGCTAGAAACAGCTTATGTATGCCTTTAACTCTTTAAAAAAATGTGGGCTGGGCTGTATTTGTATTGCAAAGTATTAAAATTATGTGCGGGGTGTGCTCCCACTGCTAGAAACAGCTTATGTATGCCTTTAACTCTTTAAAAATGTGGGCTGGGCTGTATTTGTATTGCAAAGTATTAAAATTATGTGCGGGGTGTGCTCCCACTGTTAGAAACAGCTTATGTATGCCTTTAACTCTTTAAAAATGTGGGCTGAGCTGTATTTGTATTGCAAAGTATTAATATTATGTGCGGGGGTGTGCTCCCACTGTTAGAAACAGCTTCTGTATGCCTTTAACTCTTTAAAAATGTGGGCTGTGCTGTATTTGTATTGCAAAGTATTAAAATTATGTGCGGGGTGTGCTCCCACTGCTAGAAACAGCTTATGTATGCCTTTAACTCTTTAAAAATGTGGGCTGGGCTGTATTTGTATTGCAAAGTATTAAAATTATGTGCGGGGTGTGCTCCCACTGCTAGAAACAGCTTATGTATGCCTTTAACTCTTTAAAAATGTGGGCTGGGCTGTATTTGTATTGCAAAGTATTAAAATTATGTGCGGGTGTGCTCCCACTGTTAGAAACAGCTTATGTATGCCTTTAACTCTTTAAAAATGTGGGCTGGGCTGTATTTGTATTGCAAAGTATTAAAATTATGTGCAGGGTGTGCTCCCACTGTTAGAAACAGCTTCTGTATGCCTTTAACTCTTTAAAAATGTGGGCTGGGCTGTATTTGTATTGCAAAGTATTAAAATTATGTGCGGGGTGTGCTCCCACTGCTAGAAACAGCTTCTGTATGCCTTTAACTCTTTAAAAATGTGGGCTGGGCTGTATTTGTATTGCAAAGTATTAAAATTATGTGCGGGGTGTGCTCCCACTGTTAGAAACAGCTTATGTATGCCTTTAACTCTTTAAAAATGTGGGCTGAGCTGTATTTGTATTGCAAAGTATTAATATTATGTGCGGGGTGTGCTCCCACTGCTAGAAACAGCTTATGTATGCCTTTAACTCTTTAAAAATGTGGGCTGGGCTGTATTTGTATTGCAAAGTATTAAAATTATGTGCGGGGTGTGCTCCCACTGTTAGAAACAGCTTATGTATGCCTTTAACTCTTTAAAAATGTGGGCTGGGCTGTATTTGTATTGCAAAGTATTAAATGTATCACGATACAGACAGTATCATTTTTGTGAGCAGGCCCGGTGCTTGGGAACCGCCCCTCGGAGTGTTTCTGGGGGAGCTGACCAGTGAAATCCCTCCAGAGACGCATATCACAGAGTACGTGTCAGCAGGTCCTAAAACCTACGGGTACAAGCTCTCCGATGGCACAGCCTGTATGAAGGTCAAGGGGATCACGCTGAATGTGGCCAACTGCGAAAAGATTAATTTTAATAGTCTGAAAGACCTGGTGTTTGCCTACGTTTCAGACCGCAAAGGCGCAGAACCTCAAGAGATCGTTGTGAACCAGCAAGGTATTGTTAGAAAGAAAGAAACTTGGAGCATTCATACCAAAATATTGAAGAAAACCCAGAGGGTTGTTTATGACAAGAGAGTCATTACTGACGGATTTAAAACACTCCCTTACGGCTATTGAAATGGATACACGTTGGAAACACCCTTTCTCAGTCATTCTGGCAGGGCCAAGTAACTGTGGGAAAACTGTTTTTGTAAAGAATATGCTGGATCATGCAAGCCTTATGTTTTCAGTGTTACCTAACAATATTGTATGGTGTTATAGCTGTTGGCAGCCTCTGTACAATGAACTCCTATGTAAATACCCCTTTATCCGTTTTGTAGAGGGGTTGCCTGATAAATTTGATGATGATGATTTGTTACCCCCCAATAAAATAAACTTTTTGATCATAGATGATTTAATGTCTTCTGCTTCCAGTAACTGTGAAGTTGAAAAGGCTTTTACCCAATATGTGCATCACCGAAATATGAGTGTTTTTTTCATCACTCAGAACATTTTCTGCAAGGGTAAGAGTATACGGACCATGAGTCTGAATGCTAAATATTTAGTGCTGTTTAAAAACCCCAGGGATAAGTTACAGATTGCAACACTAGCCCGTCAGATGTACCCTAGAAACACCAAGTTCTTCATGGAAGCTTTCGCTGACGCTACAAGCCAGCCTTACGGATGTCTCATCGTTGATTTGCAACCACACACCCCAGAGTCTTACAGGTTAAGATCGGGCCTTTTTCCTCCTGAATGGCCTGTGGCATACACTATGAGGAATGGTTACAAAAGACAGCACCTTTAATCGTTGGTTATCTACTACGACACCCAACCCCCACGTGTCAACATGTCAAAGCGCGTGAAAAGGAATCTCGGCCTGCTCAAGACTCTGGTTAAGTTGCCCCCTGGCCAAAGAAAGGCCTTCTTATGTTCGGCCTCTGATGACCTGGTGACAGCCATCTCAGAAATAGCCCTCAATGCTTTAAAAGGTAACCTTCCATTATCTTCCCAACAAGTGGGTGTGCTAAGAAAGGGCCGTAAGATCATCAAAACCCTGGGTAACAAGCTTGTCTCTTTGAGACGCAAAAAGGCCTTGGTGAGGCAGTCAGGGGGTTTTCTCGGTACCCTGTTAAGTATAGCCGTACCTCTGATAACCGGCCTTTTAACTAGGCAGTAATGGATCATGCTGAAAAAATGTATCTGGTCCCTAGCCGTCAGTTGGAGCAGATGCGTGAGAATTATCCTAAGTTGGAGGACATTAGAACAAAGGCCATCTATACTCTGGATACTGAGATAAAAAACATTCTACAGCGTTCAGACTTAACAGAATATGAAAAGGCTAAACAGTATAATGCATTGCTTCAAAAGTATCTGACACATGTCAGACAGCAAGAAGCCGAGAAAGAAAGCCTGACCCTGATGCTACCACAGCCACAGCAAGACCAATCACCGCTAGTGCCTGAAAATGCTACGTCAGAGATTCCGGAAATCTTGGACAATTTACCTGATAAAAGTAAGCCTTCTGCCAGAATAATTCTAAACATGATGAAGAAAAACAAGGATGTTTCTTCGTGGGATGACAAAGGTACCTTTATCTATCAAGGGGAACCCGTGACAGGCTCCAACATATTGGATCTGGTTAAGGGTGTCACTCAGACGCGTGACGTAACGGAAAGACGTGCTCCAAAGGGCTGGGATTCCTTCATGAGAGCTTTGGCAGAATTAAACGTTCCAGCTTTTGCGATAGGAAACAGCGCCAACAGAGAAGTTTTGCGCACCCTGAAGAATCCAATGACACCCCCACCAGTGTGGAAACGACCACCCACCCTCCGCCACAAGCCTTTGGAAAAACAGAAAAAAATTACTGCCACTTGGATAAACTTATGACCATAAATAAAGAATCTTTTTAGAAATATAATTTGCTGTTTGTAGTTTGTTTTGGTTTTTTTTAAAAAAAACACATACAAAGAATCATTGTTTTAATAGGCCCATTAGAGGACCTGTTTATTGAGAAGGGTCATTATGAAAAGCATGACAGGTTACACATCCCTGGGTTGGTTGAGAGTCAAAAAATTCACCCGTCTTTTCCTCTGTCAGGTAGATGGCCAGCCAATGTTCTCCGGGAAGCTGGTGCGGATGGGTGTTGACGACCAGACACACAGGTCTTTCTAGCAACCTCTCTCTAGGTAGCATGTCGCATGGGAAGACGCCGTAGAACGGTTGACGCGTGTAGGGATCCGAGGAAAGGATGCGGGTTAACTGATCACTGTCCATCTCACATATAGTCAAACAGGACGTTTCTCCTCTGGTTTATCTCTATGACGTTGTCGAAAACCCCATAGACGATCATTGTAACGGTGGTGCGCAAAGGTGTAGCAAACCGAAACTCTGCCCTCAGGTTCCCGTTTTTGATCAAAGAATAGTGATCTCCTCCTTCTTGATCGGGGGTTAGGTCGAATGCAAACAGCGTGTAACCTTGCGCATACTCCTCCCGGTTGATTAAAAGAGACCGGTCTTTCATATGCTTACCGGCCGTTTGCACCAAGCTCATGTATTCTCTGACGCTGTTAACGTCTTCAAAGTTAGGTTGAAAGGGTTTTGTAGGAATCTGTTCGCCATCCAGGTACAGTGCAGCAAAATTGATGTTATAATGCTTGAAGTTGAAAGGGTTTTTCCTGTACGACCCGCTGAAGGCCTCATTGTCGACCAGGCCAATCACCACTTGTTTGGGGAGTTGTCCCAGAAACAAGTTTTCCTGATTGGAGACGCGGCTTCCCACCGGAATGCTAAAGACTTTCAGGCTAACACGATCCACAGGATATTTAGCATTGCAGGTCAGTAGAGTTTCAGCGTGGCCCAGACGGACTCCTGGGGTGACCCTGACTTTCTTCACGAAAAGGGCGGCGGATAAAATTTGTAGCTTGTATCGAGGGTTTGCCTCCTCACTCATGAGACAGAATGTCTCCCTGTGACGTGTCAGCTTAATATGCACATCAACCCCGTTGAGCAGCATCTTGTCTTGAAAAAATATGTCGCTGTGGAGGGGTCCCAACAGGTCAACTTTTCTGCTTTCAGCTGTCAGGTTTGCCCTTTGATTAAATCCAAGATTAGCCCCGGCCCTGTCTCCAGATTCATGTTCTCCGGCGGTGTCTTTATAAAAAAGACCTGTAGAAAATTGGCTTGATAGCGTGTCATTACTGAAGTTCAGCACAGACTCTATGAAGGCCCTGTAAGGGTAGCAATTGTTACTTTGGCTGATGAGACGGTCCCCCAAAGTGACATCCAGTTGGCTGAAGATGGAGGCTAGCGGGTAATTCACCAGACCGACTTTGGCTCCCTGGGGCAAGTCTGTATTGTCTCCTTGGACAATCTTCACAGAGAGGTATAAAAAGCGTATTATTTAAGTCCATATAGTCCTCGCCATTTCCCGCAATGAAAAAATCGAGCGGCGCCGATTCTGAAAGAGCCGTCAGGGGTGGCACCTCAATATACAAACTTCTCTCGATACTGGTTTGAGTTGGCCCAATAGTAAACAGATCTAATTCAGATTTTGTGCATTCCTCAGAACCGCTGTGGATGAAGGCCATGGTCGCTGAGGTTTAAAATATATCCCTCTTCGCCGATGTCCTCTTCCTACCGGTTCTCCGTTTCTGAGTTGCCCTTCTTCTCACAAGTCTCCTTTTAAAGGGTCGGGGCGGTCCTGCTAATACCACCCGTGATGCTTTTCTTTTTCGATTCCTCCGTCTCTTCATATACATTAAGCCTGATCCTTCTTGTGGTGTTGTGGGGTTAAATTTGTTGATAAGGGTGTGTGTAGCTTGGCCAATCACATCTTTAGCGATATTACGAACCGCGGATTTAACGTGGGGTTTAACGATGTTAAACCCTGATCTGAAAAGCGGAACGGCTTTCCTGAAGAGACTTCTGAAAATTCCACCAAGGCCGGATCCGTACATGACAGGGGTCCCATAATACCCAGGAATCCCATTTCCAGCTTGGGCCCTGTAATAATCCCTATACAGAGATGGATTGGCATAGGGTTTCACGATAGGCATTTTAAAGCTGAAGGTTTCTTTGCGGTCGGAAGTGTAACTTCACAATCACCTTTCCAAAGCGAAATAGTACCTTTTTGTTCCGGTCTGACTTTATCTCGACTGTGAGGGTGTCGATGTGGTGTTTGCTCACGGGTATGTAGTGAGGTTTATCATAAACTATGTTGATATGCTGGAATTCTCCCCCCCTGTGCAGGCACACAGCGCAGCAGTGGCACAGAAATCTCCCACAGCTGATGCTCCACGATATCCGTGTACAAATATAAGGTGGTGAACCCCCTGTGATGTCTGCTATAAAGCAGACCCTTTGACAGAATCAGGGTGAAAGCCTAATAAATACTGTAATTCCGACCTATCAGAAGAATAATAATGGTAAAATCATCCTCTGGTGTTAATAGGACCTTTCTGCTCACAGGATCATACTTAAGGACTGCTTCAGGTTTGCTTCCTGCCCGATGTAGCCGCCATCGTATCATGGCTTCCACCAGCTCATGGTAGAATAATACCCGTTCAGCATTGAGAAGGTCCATTTCTTTTCACCCTGTACAATTTCAAACCGTGGGTGGGTAACCACATTATCCCAGGTATGTGGGTAGTGTATCTCAGCCAGACCCACCTCCCATGGTCCAGGGAGCTCCAGGGGTTTTGCTAAAGAGATAGTAAAACCTGAAATGCTGTTTTGAGGAAAAGTCTAGCACTAGCGTTGCTAGGTAGTGTGAGATAAAAACTACCATCCCCCATTTTCTCTCTCCCACAGTAGACCTAAACAACTTCACCAACTTCAGACGCAGGGACCCAACTGTTGAACTTGGTAGGCCAGCCTAACCATTTCACCAGGCACTGTTTTCTCCTACCCCGACCTTTAGTGCTTATGATTTTCTCAATCCTGTACACGCGATCTTCTTTCAAATTAACTTTTTGTAACTCTTCGGGGTAAAAACCTCCAATTACCTCCTCACCGTGATAATCTTTCAACAGGTACACCGGTCTCTTGGAACGTCTGATGACCTGGTCCACAATAAAGACTTCTGTGGTGAAATTCTGTTCGTAACCCTTTTCAAAAACACCCTTGATTTTAGAAGCCCTGACGTGTGTTCCTTTTCTCAGGAGCGGCGGCTCTGTTTTGGAAGGGTCCAGGGCCCCATAGACGGTTTTCCACACTGCTAGACTGTTTGACTCGTTAACATCTGCAGGCTTTGCTTTAATAGTGCGGTGATAGCTTTGATTATAACTCTTTAGAAAAAGAGATAGGGCATCGATATATGTAAATGTATTGTTTGCCGTAAAATAACGCCACATTTTTGATTTTAGAGTGCGATTAAACCTCTCAATAACAGCCGCCTTAACTTCATTATTGGTAACAAAATGATAAACCCCATACTGTTTTAATAGATTACTTACGGGTTTGTTTAGAAATTCACGACCACGATCCGTTTGTAATTTATTAGGCTTCCGTCCACTTTGGCTGAAGATAGCATTAAACCCCCTGGCTACCTCGCGGCCAGATTTGTCTTTTAAAGCCAAAGCCCAAGCGTATTTCGATAAGATATCAATAACCGTTAAAATATATTTATAGCCTTTGTTGTACTTAGAGAGATGCTGCATATCCACCAGATCACTTTGCCACTGCGAATCCACATTAGACACGATGATTTTGTTTCTTTTAAAATGAATTTTCGCAGGTCTGTGTAATGTGTAAGCGTCTTGACCAGCAAGCCATTGGGAAACCTCAGCTTTCTTAAGTTTTTTGCTCTGTTTTCTTGCTGCCTGAAATAGGGCATTCACGCCCCCAAAACTACCAACTTCACCGGGTGAGTAATAGATATTATGTAGGATTTTTTCATGCCCAGACATCTCTCCCTCACAGAATAATTACATATGAGCAACCAAGTGAAGAAAACACACACATTTAAATGATTCTACATTTTTTTTTAACAATATATATATATATACACTGTGATCTTCTTTCATGTAACAGGATCAGCTTTCTGTCTCCATTTTTGGATCCTGTGTAGACAAAATAAAAAAACAATATTATTTTAAAAATCCAATTTGGCTCTTTATTATACTATATCGTTAGACAAGTAGGATATTTACAATGTTAACACTCACCAAGAACGTCTCTTCGTTTTGTGTAGATACATCCATAAGATCTATGTCGTCAGGCTGGTTAGAGCTTTTCATCTGAGACATCTTTTTCTGCTGGCAGTTGCAGTCACATTCCAATAAATCACCATCATACATCCATGAAGGCATTGCATTCTCCTCTCTAGTCCTGTGGTCAGCGGCACAGGTGGTTTACTGAATCCCCACGCTTGAACGATGCTTGGAGCCTTTTTAGCTCAACACGTCTTTGAGGAGTAGCCATGTTCTCCGTTTGTCGGCTTTCTTTCTCAAAAAACCGTCTCTTGAGGGGCAGCCATGTTGACCGGATGTGATGTCATCTTGTGGGCGGGGCTTGGGCCGGAAGTTCCGCCTTGATCCCGCCTTAAGTGGGCGTGGCCACCTGTCACTTTGAGTTTGACATAAGCTAGGTCCCCTACTACTTTGGCATGGGGGCTAGGCAAGGAAATAAATGGTATTAAAGATCCCCAGGAGGCATTTGTCAAAGTGTGACTCAGTTCCAGGTTTTAATCCGAGAGCAGTCAAGTTTTGCCATTGTTTTTCCTGTTAGTTACAACAGAAATCAATTTTGCTTTGCCTTGTGTTGGTCTCCCTCTATGTTTTGGAGAGGATACTTAAGGCTCCCTGCTTGAGATTTTCAGGGCTGTTCTTTTAATGAATGTTTTATTCAAGCCTCTTGTGCTTGGAGAGGAGGTTTCAGCAGCAAGAACAACAGCTGGAGCCCCCACACGAAGCAGGGCTCATCTCACACGAAGCAGGGCTCATCTCGAGGGGCAGCTGGACGCTTGAGCTCTTTGTGGCTGCTATTGTTGTCAAGTTGACTTTGATTGATAAGAGCCCCACTCACCAACTCTCCCGCTCAAGTCTCCTAAACTCAGGGCAGTGGCTTCTTTGGGGGCATCTACACTGCAGAATTAACACAACTTTACACCAATTTGGTGCGGGCTGGTAGAGGACTTCCGTTTTCTTCAGGCTGACTTCCAGCCCAAACAGCTCTGCAGCTGTTGCAAAGCAGGATGTCAGGCGCTGCAGGGCTGCTTCTGAATGGACGACAAGGGCAGCATCGTCAGCAAAAAGCAGCCCACGGGCTAGGTAGTTTAGAGTCTTAGTGCGATCCCTCAGGCGGCTTAAGTTGAACAAGCTGCCATCAGTACAATAGCGTATATATATGCCGTCTTCTTCTTCGAGGTCTGCCCTAGCCCTTTGGAGCATCATGCTGAAGAAGATTAGAAATAGGGTTGGTGCAAGAACACAATCTTGTTTCACTCCATTAGTTATGAGAAAGGGCTCTGAGAGTGCATCGCCGTATCTGACTTGACCGCACTGGCCCTCATGGAGCAGGATAGTCATTTTGACGAATTTGGGGGGACATCCTAGACCAGGGGTGCTCACACTTTTTCAGCATGCGAGCTACTCTTAAAGCAACCAAGTCCAAAAGATCTACCTGCCCCCGCCGCCGCGCGCTCTTGTCACCGCGTGTAGCAACCCAGTTCTCGTTCGTGCCTGGGGGGCAAGGGGCATCACCAGGGGTCCCACTTGCATTAGAGCTAGCTGGAGCTGAAGTAGATTCTGAGGAGGATTTGGAGGGGCTGGAAGAAGGGGATTTTGAGTTAGCTGGGCCTTCTTCCCCCACAGAGAGCCTGGCGTGGGATCCTGGCTGGCCTGATCCTTACGAGAATCTGGAAGGCCAGATGGATTCTGTAAGCAGTGATAGTGAAGATTACGAACAGCCGGGGGCGAGGTTCGCAAGAAAGAATGTGGGAAACCACGGAGGAGGAGGCCCGGGAAGTTGACAGGGAGTCAGACTCTCACGAAGATAGGGACGCAGGTGCTGGGAGGCAAGGACGAACCTTTGATAGGAGAAGGAACATCGAGGCTAGCAGAAGGGGCTGGTTTCACAGCCTAGACCGACCGCGGTCTCGCAGCACAGATTGGAGGAGGAGAAGCCTAGAGCGTCGGGGCCTCGCCAGGGGAATTAAGTATAGGATCCGTGGGAACGGATCCTCAGTACCTCGGCCACGTCTATCCTATACAGATGTGTAGCGAGCCTACTCCACGTAGCTAAGTTAGGCTAGTGGCCTGCCAAGGAGTGCCTTGGATCTCGTATCTTGCTTTGTTCCCTGATCCGCTTTTGTTGAGCGGAGCCCTGCTAAGTCTTTGGAAACTTCCATGCTAAGTTTGCTTTTGGACATTACCTTGCTTTTGGAATACTTTTGATATTTTTATGGACAATTACCTTTTCAACTGTTTCTTATTCTTCAATAAAGTAGTTAGCTGATTATCGTCTCTGTGTGTGTGATTAAGGGGCCGGCCAAGGTCTTGCATCGTGACACCGCACGTGCTCCTGCTGCTGTTTTCCTCCCGCGCAGCGCTTCTTCCGCCTGTGGGGCATTGCAAGAAGGAAAAAAGCATGAGCCGGGGCATCCAGAGGGAGAGCTCCGCCCTGCCTGTCTCGCCGGCAACGGAGGCTGCACAGCTGCTTATGGACGAGAGAGAGGCAGGGCGCTCCCTCCAGAGGCCCCGCCTCGTGCTTCCTTCTTCCTGCAATGCCCCGCAGGTGAAAGAAGCACCGCAAGAGCGGAAGCCAGCAGCAGGAGCGCGCATGCGCGCGCATTGCAGGAGCACCCCATCCAGCTGGTGAGGCCCGAAGATCACCTGGAAGAGGGCCGAAGATCTACTAGTAGCTCCCGAGCCACCTAATGATCACCTCTGTCCTAGATGTTCCAGGATCTGCCACAGACCTTTTCTGCTCACAGTGTCGAAGGCTTTGATGAGGTCTACAAATGCTACATAGAGTCATTTGTTCTGCTTTCTACATTTCTACCATAATCCCCACGCCGGCACCGGCAAATCTGTGCTTAAGTCCGTTCAGCAGTTCACCTACCTGGGAAGTATCATCTCTTCAGACGCCAAGATTGACAAAGAGATAGATCACAGATTAGCAAAGGCATATAGTGCATTCGGAAGGCTTCACAAAAGAGTCTGGAGTAACAAACACCTGAGGCAAAGCACCAACGTCAGTGTGTACAGAGCTATCGTACTGTCTATTCTCCTCTATGGGTGTGAAACATGGTTCACCTATCGCCAACACCTACGACTCCTCGAATGCTTTCATCAGCACTGTCTTCGCTCAATCCTAAATATACACTGGACCGACTATGTGACGAATGTTGCTGTCCTTGAGCAAGCAGGGATCTCCAGCATTGAGGCCATGCTATTGAGAACACAGCTGCGCTGGGCAGGGCACGTCTCTAGGATGGAGGACCACCGCCTCCCAAAGATACTACTCTATGGTGAACTTGCCATGGGTCAGCGCAAGAGAGGCGCCCCCAAAAAGAGAGATAAGGACTCCCTGAAACAACATCCCAGGCTCGGCCAGATTCATCACCAACAATGGTCCACCCTGGCCTCACATCAGGAGGCTTGGAAACACACTATCCACAATGCTGCGGACTCTTTCGAGAAGTCATGCTGAACGAGTCAACACAAAAAGACAACACAGAAAGAACCGCAACTTGGAAACATCACCCAGGGAGACTTTCTGCTGTGCTTTCTGCAACCGGACTTGCCTATCTCAGATTTGCCTTTTTAGTCATCAACGCGCTTGTAGAAAGCGTAGGATGAGTCCTTCCTAAGAATCTTAGTCCGCAAAGTAACGCCGAGAGAGACACCAATTTAACTGCCATGGCTCAATGTAGTTTTATAAAGTCTCCCCTGACAAAGAGTGTGAGTGTTTCACCAATCTACAATTCCCAAGGCTTCACAGTACTGAACCAGGGCAGTTAAAGTTGTGTCAAACTACATTAATTCTACAGTACAGACACTCTGGAATGTGTCCAGAGGAGGGCGGTTAAAATGATCAAGGGTTTGGAGAACAAGCACTATGAGGAGTGGCTTAAAGAGCTGGGCATGTTTAGCCTTCAGAAGAGAAGGCTGAGAGGAGACATAGTGGATGTGTGCACGCGCACATGCATGCACACGCATGGTTGAATGAAAAGTAATGCCTCCACCTTCGTAATTCCCCGACAGATGGCAGTACTAGTATGCGTCGGGCAGAGGCGGCCCTAGGTAATTTCAAATGGTAGGCAATCATTACCCCCCCGCGCCCAAATGTGCATGCATGGAGGCTCCGCATGCTTTAAACTCCGCTTCCGCACCGGCTGGTAACTCCGCCTCCTGGAGTTACCAGCCGGCATGGAGGCAGAGTTTACAGCCTCCGGCGGTACGCCCCTGCAGATCTGATGCTCTCAGCGGGCGCCTACCCCGCCGAGCACGTTAATCTGCCTCTGGCCGCAGGTACTGGCTTGTTCAGTAGATTCTCCTCTACAGTTCCATATTAGTGGGAAGCCGTAGCATTTAACGGTTGTGTTGTTAAAGTGCGAAGTATGGGCATGGCCGACTTACCGGCCAACCCCTTTTGCGGCGTAGGTCTGTCCTCGTCGCCATCTTGGGGAGGTCAGGGGTCTTCTCCTTCCCAGAGACCCCTGGGGCGGCACCTAGTTTCCCGCCGCCAGGGCCAGCTAGCCAATGAGAGGGGCTGGCCACGCCTCACCCCTCCACGTGGCTAGCTGGCCCTTCTCTTCGCCCAGGCAGCATATTAAAGGCTGCCTGGGACTGCCCCCAGCACTTGCAGGGGCCAATTTGGTTTTTCCTCCCTCCCTCCCTACATGGTACATGGCTTATTCATGTTCATATTGTGCATTTACTCAAGTTGTTTGTTACTTGGTTAAAGTATGTGTTACCATATTCTTTGTCACAACTCCGTGTTGGCAGGTGGCAGGGCCCTGGATCAGGATGGCTTATCGCCCCTTGGTTGGTAGGGGGATAACGCCCTGGCCCCCCTGGGGTGCCGAGTTCTGTGGAGAGGCATTGGGCCGCTCGCACCCAGGCTTGCAAGTGCCTTTGGACATTCGCGGGGCGCTGTACTACCCTGATCCTGGACCCTTGCGTGGCCGCCAACCCTTTGTTCTGTTTAATAAACGAGTTGTGGCCATTTTCGTCCAACCTTTGTGTCAGTGTTCTCATTGGGCGCGAGGTGTATCACCCTTGCACACGCAATGGAACCCTGCGCAGATGGTCAGTCAATGCAACTTAAGCAACATGCAGTCACTGAATTCTTGACAGCAGAAGGTGTCACCCCAAAGGAGATTCATCAGAGAATGCAGACGACGCTCAGTACTCACATCAACACAATCACCATAAACAGAGTAAAGTGAAGGTGAAGACCAGCAATGCCTGTTCTTCACCTTACTTTGCAAACTGTTTATTCAGAAGGAAGTTCCACTGATTTCAGTTGGACTTATTCACCGGCTCAGGTGTTTATTGAGATGTCGTTCTATTAAGCTCTGTAGGATTTACTCTCCAGTAAATTTATAAGATTTCAGAGAAGGAAACGGTTGCACATATTGTGACTTTTCATAAACAGAAAAAAAGCGAGAAAGCACTTGTTCAAGGACAACCAAAAACGAAAGCATCTTTCTTAGGTTCCGATACGGAGTCATTCTTTCTCAGGACATCGTGAAGGATGTACCATTGAACGCGTCTTCCTGCCTTTTAGGTGTACACAACCATAAAATGATAGCAAGGCATAGCATTTCCAAAAGAATTTTTTTTAAACCCTACACTTTTATTCCCTGAAAGGTTTATTTTAGGCACTCCATTTTTATCCTCTCCCTTTTCCTCCAAGGAGCTGAAGGACAGCTCTTTATCATTCCCATTTTATCCTTGTAGCAGTCCTGTGTGGTAAACTGAGCTGAGATAAATTGACTGTCCTTGGGTCACCTACAGAGAGTTTTATTATGGCTGGCAGCAGGGCCGTAGCCAGGATTTTGATTCGGGGCTGATTTTGATTCGGGGCTGAGACTGGGTGGGAGAGGGTCTACCCTAGCAAACCTTTTGTATTGTTATCCCAATAACCCCATTAATGTGGGATATAATGAGCATGGTGATCAGATCATGATATAAATAAACATAACAGTTTAAATAATGTACCAGTAAGGCCTTTTCGCTGACCACCTTGAGAATTTCGGGGGAGGGGGTGTTATCGAACAACCGCCAATCCCACAGGCCTGTTGTCTGACAACCGGGCAAGCCCCATGGACTGACCACGGGGCAGAGACCGCGAGGGTTCAGTTAACCTGGCGAGCCCGGAGCGACTAGGTCCTCGTAGCCTACCCGCCTCCCGTAGATCCAATTATGCTCACCAATGCTGCAAGGTAGATGCCACGAAATTGTTTATTCTGCTCAGCTGAGAGGATGCGAACCGCAATACCCTGATTCCCGCAAAGAACGCATGCGTGTACATTCAAAACATTGGTTTTTAAAGGTTACAGAACTGTCAAAACAATTGAATTTCCCGCCTGCCCCCTTCTGGGCCGGCTCCGTCGGTGATTGGTCGGAACGTTGAGACCAGCTGATGGGCGGGATGTTGACCGGCTCTCTGGGAGCCTATCGGCGCTACTCCCATTCGCCATCCTAGCCAATCAGGAGTCTGTGGCCATATATGGAATGTCCGGGAAGGGGAGCTCAGACGGAAATCGCTGTCAATATGGCATATGAATAAAACAAAAGAATCCTGGCCAGGTAAACGACCTGGGGTGACACCTGGGAGTGATGGGATCATTGAGTTGATGTGTCCCATCCGTATGTGAACATAAGAACATAAGAACATAAGAAGAGCCATGCTGAATCGGACCTCAGCCCATCTAGTCCAGCATTCTGTATCACACAGTGGCCCACCAGTTGTACACGGGGATCTCGAACAGAAGGGAGGGCAAAACCCTGACCTGCTCCCGACCCCCACAACCAGTACCCAGGGACATCCTGCCTACCTCAACCAACTCCGAGGTGGCACTTGAATGTCCTTTTCAGTAACTACCGATACACTTGGTATCCATGAATCTGTCTAATCCTGCCTTGAAGTTGTTCAGGCTGACAGCTGTCACAACCTCTTCTGGAAGTGAGTTCCATAACCCAATGACCCTCTGGGTGAAGAAATATTTCCCTTTATTAGTCCTAATTTTCCTACCTTGGAGCTTCAGGAGTGCCCTCTAGTCCTAGTGTTTTGTGACAAAGAAAATAATTTTTCTTTATTCACCTTTTCTATCCCATGCATGATTTTATACACTTCGATCAAGTCACCTCTAAACGCCGTCTTTCAAGGCTGAAAAGACCAAGGCGTTGCAACCTGGTTTCATAAGGGAGCCGCTCCATCCCTTGGATCATTCTTGTTGCCCTTTTCTGTACCTTTTCCAGTTCCGTTATATCCTTCTTAAGGTGCGGAGACCAGAATTGTACACAGTACTCCAAATGTGGCCTTACCATAGATTTGTAGAGAGGTAATACAACATTTGCTGACCTATTTTCGATTCCCTTTCTGATCATGCCTAGCATAGAATTTGCTTTTTCACTGCTGCAGCGCACTGGGTTGACATCTTCATTGAGCTGTCCACCAAGACCCCAAGATCCCTTTCCTGGTTTGTCTCGAAAGCTTTGACCCCATCAGTTGATAAGTGTAGTTGGGGTTCTTTGCCCCGATGTGCATGACTTTACACTTGTTTAGGTTAAAATGCATTTGCCACTTTGTTGCCCATTCACTCAATTTCGAGAGATCTTTCTGGAGCTCTTTACAATCAGTTTCATTTTTAACTACCCTGAACAATTTAGTGTCGTCTGCAAACTTTGCTACCTCAGAATTCACTCCTACATCCAGATCATTAATGAATAAATTAAAAAGTAACGGACCCAAAACTGAACCTTGGGGTACGCCACTTCCCACCTCTTTCCACCCAGAGAAGTGTCCATTTATTACCACCCTTTGTTTCCTACAGTTTAGCCAGGTTCCAATCCAGGACAAGACCTGTCCCCTGATTCCATGGCTGAAGAGCTTATTTAGGAGCCTTTGGTGAGGGACTTTGTCAAAAGCCTTTTGAAAGTCAAGGTAAACAATATCAATTGGGGTCCCCTTATCTATGTGTTTATTTACACCTCAAAGAATTCTAACAAGTTAGTAAGACATGATTTGCCTTTGCAGAAACCATGTTGATTTTCTTTCAGCAATGCCTGTTCTTCTATGTGCCTAGTAATTTTTTCTTTAATAATGGTTTCCATCATTTTGCCTGGAACTGAGGTTAAACTGACTGGTCTATAATTTCCTGATCACCTCTGGATCCTTTCTTGAAGATCGGTGTTACATTTGCCTCCCTCCAGTCCTCGGGTACAGTGCCTGATCTTAGAGAAAGGTTATATATCTTAGCTAGAAGTTCAGCAATTTCACACTTGAGTTCCTTAAGAACTCTGGGGTGGATGCCGTCTGGACCTGGTGATTTGTTGACATTTAGTTTAGTAAGGCATATGAGAACATCCTCCTTGTTTATCTCTATCTGTTTTAATTCTTTTAATTCCCTCCCTGAAAAAAAACTGACATGTGAATGGGGAAGAAGAGGAAGAAAGGCCTGGTGATTCACTCAGACCCCTTTGGTGACAAAAAGACTTATTTTGGGGCACACCTGGGTTCCGAGGCCAGCTGTGGCACCCGCTGTGAAGAGCAAACTTTTATTGTCCAGGTTCCAAAGGCGAGTTTAGTTAGACTGGAAATCCGACCGTTAAACCTGCCTCAGGACTGATGAAACGTGGGGCCAAGACAAGGGCTTAGCTTATCCATAACAAGATTTCCATCAGAAGGCGCATGCAATATGAATATGGTGATCCGCAAAGATTTCGGGAGCAGGGTGCAGTCGCATTTCCTCTTGGCAAAACATAGTAAAACACCCTCAAGGCAATCTTTCTTAACCAAGGGCAAGGAGGGGAAGGGAAAGGTTACAAGGAGTCAAAGGGAAAACTTATGAAGCCACACTGTACATACAGGGAGATCCCCAGCAATTTCCCAGTACATTCCCATACAGTTCTTGCTCCCAGAGTTATGATCTTTAAACCAGGCAACGCAGTGCTGCCTTCCTTTGGGAGTTGTAGTTCTCCTTGATGTAATTACTGTTCTTGGGAACTGCAGAGCCTTTGGGGCTTGGGGTGCAAAGCAGTGAGAATAACAGCAAGAGGAGTCCATGACCAGTGTCCTTGGGTGAACTTCAGGTCCCAGCTGGGAGCCAGGCCGCTGATTGCGAGCGGCCGCTTTTCCGGGCTTTCCCCAGGCATGGGAGGGAGAACGGGGAGAAGAAAGGAGCAGAGACAAGATGGGGGAAGAGGCAGAGTGCTTTGAGACGACAACGGGGCAAATCGGGGTTGCCATGCGTGGGTTTTGGTGGTGCTGGGGGAAATGTCCTGGTTTATTGCTAAAGTGCTGTTTGGTGTTTGCTGAGGTGTCTTTCATGTGCTATTGGCTGTGCAACTGTTGTGTAGATGGGGCAATGGGAGGCAATGGTGGCTGGGTGTACTGGGAGGGACGAAGTTGGTGCAGTGTGATGTATGGGACTGAGTGAGGCAGAAGGGAAGGAAAAATAACAAAAGGGTCTGGTACTGGTGCAACTTAGGCCATGGGCCAAAAGGAATACTGGGGACTCTCTGCGGTTTGACCTTCTGGATTTGGGGCTTCCTGGTTCGACTACAGGGGGCTGAAGCCGCCATAGCCCCCCCCCCCCCCTGGCTACATGCCTGGCTGGCAGAGTTGACCTTAGTCTTCCTCAGCAGTAGCCTTAGAACCTTCTATATCCTATACTGATTCTCATAAAGAAGGCTATTCTATATTTCGTTGTACTGTTGACCCTCTGTATACATTGATTCTACATCCATGGAGTCAGTCATCCACAGCCTCTGTCTGTCTGTCTGTCTCCAAATCTCCCAAAAATCTCATTGATTTTGCCATTTAATACAAGGGACACCATTTTACTGCGTCATTCCATTTAATGAGACTTGAGCTTTAACAACGTGGTGATGGTCCTGAAACCAAACCCCAGCTGATTCTATGGGCCCGGGTAAGAATAGATGTGCCTTCGAGTTGCCTGTTGATGTATGGCTGGGGTGCTCACACTTTTTCAGCATGCGAGCTACTTCTAAAACAACCAAGTCAAAAGGATCTCCCTCCCCACTACTCAGAGAGCCATAAAAGCAAAATATTTGGAAATTTATTTCAGTGAGAGCCATATAATGTATTTTAAGACTCAATTCAACTAAATGTGAGTATAATAAGCCCCTGAATTTATTCATAATAATAATGATGATAATATTCATTCAGCCTCTGCTAATAATAACAACAACAACAACAACAACAACAGGTTTCTAAGTAGAAGGAGACCTCCAAGGGCCATCCAGTCCAACCTCCTTCTGCCATAAGGGCAAAACACAATCAAAGCATTCCTCACAGATGGCCATTCAGCCACTGATAATAATAATAACAACAATGGGTTCCTAGAATAGGAGAAGACATCCAAGGGCCATCCAGTCCAACCTCCTTCTGCACCTGGGCAGCGTCAGGAACCTGTGGGGTAGGACTGAGCCTTCCTCCTGCCCTGCCTGCGATCTACCAGGACGCCCTACGCGATCTACCAGTAGATCACGATCTACCTAATGAGCACCTTTGACGTATGGTAATCAAACAAATGTCATATGTTTTTCTTAAACAATGAATACTATGAGGTGGCTTCGCATTGCCTTCCTCTGAATGCAGTCTATGTTACTTGATATTTCTTTGTGGTCTCCTTTCCAAATATTTACCAGTCCTGATCTGCTTAGCTTCCAAGATAAGCAGGACCTAGGGCCTTTGAGATATTTAGGTTTATTCTGTCATTACTCTATTCAAAATACATAGTTTTAAAGGTTTGCATATAGTCTTTAAATGACTTTAGATATTTGTAAATTTTTTACTTTATAAATTGTGTAATCACTTTTAAAATAAGTTCATGCTTTTATTAATGACTTTGCATATTGCAAAGGGACCACTCTCCAACATTAGTACCAAAGGGTTATGAATCAGTTTTTGGTCAACTTTAGATTCGGTTTGGTTATTTGGGGTGCTGATTCAGAAAATTGTATTAGATAGACCACATCAGCTCTAATTTCCGATACAGAACATATTCCATTTAGTAGTCGCCATCTGCTTGCCCACAGAAAACCATGTTTAATAATCTAGAGCTGATGTGGTAGTAGTAATCTTTCATGGGTAGTCAGCCTCTCCCTTCCTGAAATCCCCACTGCCTCGGCACTATGAGAGGGCTTTGCAAGACCAGTCGCTTTCATTGCCACATGGGTTCAAGGCAACAGTGTAGTAATGGTGAAGCCACTGATCATATTTTCATTCTTGTAGACCACTGGCCGTCCACGGACCACAGGTTGGGAACCACTGATATATATGATTAAAATAATAAATAAGCTACCAATCCCCTCTCTGCCTCCTTGGAGTGGTGGAATGTTGGTGGTTGGCCAATCAGAGGAGTTATGCAAATAATCCCACAGTGGCAACCAATCAAAACACCACATATTCCTCTGCACCTCCACAACTTTGCAAACACTGACTTTTATTATATACATAGATTTTGCTTTGGGGTTTTTGCTCCAATATTTGAGCAAATTATTATGAAAGAATCAATTCAGGACAAACTTCAAACTTTGCTTGACACCGCCTCATCTTCTCTTGCTTTCTTCAGTCTCAGAAACAAACGGGTTATTTCTTTCATTTTTATTTACTAGAATGTATTATGCTGTAGTCATCCATAAAAATTGACAGGAAAACACTGTATATTCTCACCAAAAATTAAAAAACACTTTATTTCCCAACAAATGTTTACATTCTATTGGTTTCAGTGAAGAGTTTGGTTCTTGCTGAAAGCTCTTTCTTTAGTATTTTTGCACTCTATTGTGCTAGAAATACAGTATAAATTATATGCAATGCCATGTACATGCAGGTCGCATTTCTGTAATAATCTATTTTGTATTTTGATTTGTTTCAAACGCAACTACTGCTGTGAACTCTCATTGTATATTATGCATAGTCACGGTGTGTTATTGCAGTGTTTTCCAACCAGTTTGCCGCGGCAAATTGGCACTCTTCCCTCTCCTAGCTGCTCTTTCTCCCTCTTTCCCTCCCCAAAGATCCTCCCCGAGGCAAAGGAAGGGCTCCGCCGAATGCCGGAAGCTCCACACCGGTAAATTGGGCAATGAGCGAACCTAGGAGCATTGGGAGGCTGAAGCATTCACAGGTTTCCAAGAAACAAATTGAGCCTCTCCGCTTAGAAATGTTTTTTTTAACTATTTTACTGGATTTTTCAAGATTTGCCTCCCCCTCCGAAGGAACTGTTTATAACAGCTTCATGACATCCATAGTTATCTGGAAGCAAGTTTCACTCAGGGTGAAATTTCACAAGTATATGGAGAACATGCCCTACGAGGAGCGGCTTGAAGAGCTGGGCATGTGAAGAAGAGCAGGCTGAGAGAAGGCATGATAGCCATGTATAAGTATGTGAGAGGAAGTCATATCTATGTTGTGTTCATCGAAACAGGCCCAGGTTTCTCACTGAGTGTATAAATACATTAAAAAACATATTAAGTATATGTATTACTGTGTTACAGTGTCATTTTGTGTCATTTTGGTTGGTGGTGTGCCCCAGGATTTTGTAAATGTAAAAAATGTGTCACGGCTCAAAAAAAGGTTGAAAAACACTGGGCTACGGGATTGAGGAAGAGGAGGAGGAGGAGGTGAGAAACCTTTTCTATGCTTGTATTGTATCCATGAGAATGTTAGCAAAAAAAATCTATCCTTTCCAGAAATTACCTTTTCACTTTGCCTTAGTAGCAGAACCAGTACACTGATTCCACATGAGCAAGTGCTCTTGACCATGTGTTATAACTGGAAAATGCTGGTTCTACAAACCCTTACAAAACAACAGCAAGAAACATGGTGACGACATCACCATCACATCACCATAACCGTCATCATATCACCAGAACCACAGCTCTTTTTCTGCCAGTTCTATGTTGGAGGCCATTCATCTTGGTGAAAATAATATCAAAGTCTCTAAGAAGTCTAGCTTGGAAATATATATATATATATTTCCAATTCTATGGTGTTGGCTGTGCATTTATGTATTATTCATTAACTCTTCAAATGAGTTTTTGTAGTCCTTTTAGCAAGGGTCCACCTGATAGATTAAACCTGCACTAGTTTGAGGACGATCACCCGTAAGAACTCAAGATGAATGGAATCCCATTTCTGTGAAAGCTCACAATTTCTTTGACTATTTAAATTTATTTTTTTAAATAATATATAACAAGAAATAATTTATCAGCTCTGCTTTCCTAACTCATGAAAGTCTGATAATTGGTTTTATTTTTAGAACATTTGTAAAAGCAGGTCTGTGTCTCCTATGCAAATACCCAGTAGGAAAAATTAACTGCCTTTTGAATGAGAGAACGGCTTCTTGAAGTTTTGATTGGTGATTCTGAAATCAAAACTAGATGGAGTTCCAGTTTTGACTACAGCAAGGCACTGAATGTGATGCTGCCTTTGAAAATCAGGCAGAAAACTCAGTTTGTGCAAAATGGCTGGGAGTCAACTGCGTTAAGATCACTACTAACCGAAAGGTCTTGTACTTACACTATATTCGCCCCCCCCCCCCCGCGGCTCCCGGCGGCTCCTGCGCATGCCCATACTCTCGCCGCCATGTCGCGCAGCAGCCGGCGGCGCGGAGGAACGGGGCGGAAGAGGGACTCGTGGGGGCGGGCTCGACGCCACGGACCCGAGGAGGAGGGGGAGGTCACGAGGGCGGCCCCACAGCGACGCAGCGGCAGCCGTAGCAGCAGCCGCAGCAGCAGCAGCAGCGGAAGGGCCCGAAGCCAGAGGCGCATCTTCGTGACGTCACGAAGATGCGCCTCTGCCGAGGAGGAAGGGGAGGCGGCCGCGCGCTGTAAGGAGGCCCGAACGAGAGGCCGCAGGGAGGGAGGGAAGGAGGAAGAGTTCCCTCAGTCCCTCCGGCCTCTTTTTCCGGGCGTTCTTACAGCGTGCGGCCGCCTCCCCTTCCTCCCTCGGCAGAGGCGCGGCGAGTGACGCCACGAAGATGCGCCTCTGGCTTCGGGCCCTTCCGCTGCTGCTGCTGCTGCGGCTGCTGCCACGGCTGCCGCTGCGCCACCATGGGGCCGCCCCTCGTGGCCTCCCTCCTCGGGTCCGTGAGTGGCGAGCCCACCCCACGAGTCCCCTCTTCCGCCCTCGCAGCTCCCTCGCCAGCTGGCTGACGGCGCACGGCGGCGAGAGTATGGGCATGCTTTGCAGTAGCCGGGAGCCGCCGGGGCGAATATAGCGTGGTACATCGCCGCCCCCTCTGCTCCAGCGCCTCCCCCTCCATGTTAGTGTCTCTCCCCTCCATATTAGTGTAGCCAGCCCCCAATTTTTTTTCCAATATTCCTCCTCAAAAATCAAGGTGCGTCTTATCAGCAGGTGCGCCTTATGGTGCGAAAAATATGGTAATTTATGACACCATAAAGTTTCCAGCAAGCGTGCAAAAAAATGAGGAAATACTCCATTAGTGTCACAAATGGATGGTGAAGCGGCAGCTCCCATGGGGGCCAGAATACCCTCATGAAGCTGGAATGTTAAATAGCCTCTGTGTGTCTGTCTATATATGTTATGTGTCTATGGTATTTAATGTTTGCTATGTATATGTACATTGTAATCCGCCCTGAGTCCTCTGCTGGGTGAGAAGGGGGAAATAAATATATATCTAAATATAATAATAATAATATAGGGGGTTGACTTGTTGCTGTGTTGTATTGAGGGCAGAGACTGCCTGTGTAAACCGTCCCGAGTCACCTTCAGGCTGAGAGTATAGAAACGTGACAAATAATAATAATAAATAATAAATAATAAATATAGCTTTTTGAAGAGTCAGAGCCAGTATGATGTAGTGGTTTGAGTGAAATACCATTACTTCGGGAGAGCAGGTTTGAAGGATGCCCACTGGGTTGCCTTGAGGAAATCATACTGTCATCATCACCATCCGTTTATTACTTATTAATCGCCCTCCATCCAGGATGCTCTGGGCAATTTACACAAAACAATAAAGACAGGATAAAACATAACACAGATCATAGATATAAAAGTTAAAATTACAAGTCAATTGCTCTACTGAATAGCCAAGTCTTGAGTGCCTGGGTAAAAGGCTGCAGGTCGGCATAGCTCTCATATATGGTGGCAGTGAGTTCCACAAGGCCAGGGCAGAGTTTGAGAAGGCCCTATCCCTCGTGCTAACAAGGCGTACTTCTCTGGGACCTGGTATGTAAAGCAGATTATGTTGAGAGGGTCGAAGTGACCACTCATGGCTGTAGGGGGAAAGGCAGTCTCTGAGGTATGATGGCCCCTGGCCGTACAAGGCCTTAAAAGTCAGGACTGACATCTTTAAAAGAATCCGGTATTCTGTTGGCAGCCAATGCAACTGTTGAAGAGTTGGTGTTATGTGGCATTCATGGCCGTTTGTGTAAGTAGCCTGGCTGCCGTGTTATAGACGACGCGAATCTTCCGGGTCGTAGACATAGGAAGGCCGATGTACAGCACATTACAATAGTCCAGCCTAGATGTAGCGGTGGCATGAATGACTATTGCCAAGGCCTCTCTTGTGAGGTATGGTACCAGCTGCCTCGCCTGGCGAAGATGAAAGAAGCCTCAAAGGAAAAACAACTCTGAACAAATCCATAATAGGTTGTTCGCCTTAGAGTTGTGAAAGTTGGAAAGGACTTGAAGGCATGAAAAAAACAGCAAATTCAAAGAGTCTGCTTTAAATTGGAGATCCACAGTGGAAACTGTCCTTTTTGTTTCACACTCTCAGGAGGTTGGGCTGATGAATACAGAAGGACTTTCCCAACAGCAACACTTCAGTTGTAAAATATCCCTCCTAAATCAGGTTGACTTTATCACTGCAGAGTTATCCTACCATTTTTATCCTAGTTTGTATTGTTAAGAGATGGCCTGGTGTAGTTTTCCTGATGTTGTTTCTTCTTCCTGCTGTCATTTTACCATGTCAGATTGTTGTTTGAAACTATTTCTGTGTTTGATGTGATTGAAAAGTCATGGGGCACCTCTACATGGAACTGATCTGGAGTGGTGAATGCTAAATTGGCCCTGGGATGGTTATGACTGCCAACCTCCTTGCCGCTGCAGGAGCAGAAGGGAGGTCTTGACTGTTTAATGGTGCTGAGCCCAGTTTGGCATCACAGAACAGTAGCCCTTACCACCCGCTCTCCCGTTTTGATTATAGAGGTGGCTAGCGGGTGCAACATGGCTAGTCATAGTCTATCTTCCAAGGGTAGAGTCTTGGTGGTGGGTCTGTATGTGACTGTAGAGACCTATTCTAGATCCACATGGTCTTTCACAATGACGTAGATTTCCAGATGGAAGGTGGTTGCAACAAGGGTTTGCTTGACTGAAACCATATCCACTGCCCATTTGCCAGTCCATGGCCAGGGGCTTCTGGATGTCACAGTTCTGCCCCCATTGCCACTCGCCAATCACCGTGGGACTTTTGTTAGTTTTGCTTGTGTGTGTGTGTGCATGTGCGTGTGTGATATATGCCAGTGCTGTCCAACTTCTGGCGGGTCCAGGGCCGGATAAGAGGTCACTGATGACCTGCGGGGCCACTCGGCCCCGCCCCAGGCCCCGCCCCCAGCCCAGGCCCCGCCCCCTCCTAAAGCTGCCGAAAAAGGAGGAGTAGGTGGTGCCAAGGGGCAGCGCGTCACGCCAGGCCTGTGACGCGCTGCTCTTGGCGCCGCCTTCTGCCCTTTTTCGGCGGCTCCCCCGCCCTAGGTAGGGAGGGGGGTGCCGAAAAGGAGGAGCTAGCTCTCTTCCTCCTCCCTGCCCCGCCTCCCCCTCCCCCCCGGCCGCCATTTTTTTAAAAAAATCGATTTTTTTAAAAAATTTGAAAATGGCGGCTGAGGGCATAGGTGGGGCCGTGTCCAACAGGCTACGGGGCCGCATCCGGCCCCGGGGCCGCCAGTTGGACAGCCCTGATATATGCCAATACACCAGGCTGTAGCTGGGTGTGTGTGTGTGTATGTGTGTGTGTTAGGGGGTCACCCCCCCCCCCCATTTTTCAAGTTTTAAAAAACCTTGGTTTACTCCTGAATTTTAACTGGTTAACCCCCATGCTAAGTCTATGAGAAGCAAACATTAAATTGATTATTTAAGTCTATATAAAATATAGAATGAACCATTCTATTTAAATTATTTTGTGTTATGGAACTACTTATCATTATTCACTATTTGTTTTCACACACAACCCCCTCCCCAGCTGATTTTTTTTTCAGGCTATGGCACTGTGTGTGTGTGTGGAAAGAAAGGGGAAGAGGGAGAGGAGACAGAGACCGACTTTGGAAAGGAACACAAGTCTAAATGTTTCATATACAGTACACTTTCAGTCTGAAAGTAATTTGGTATGAAAAAAAAGTTTGTATACACTGCAACATAAAGAAGCAAACTCATGTGAGCAATCATGGATTTTGGCATATTTAAGATTTCAGCATGAGGAATGCTCAATGTGTATGTATTCTGAGACTGCTATTTTCTGCAAATATCATAGTGTCATTTGCATATCTTTAATTATTGATGTATCTTTCACCAGAATGCTTGCCTCCTGTTTCCGGTGCCAAACTCGCTTTCCATATGATGTATTCTGCTTATAAATTAATCGGATAGTGTGGCAAAATGCAGTCCTGTCTGCCCCCCTTTCAATGGAAAATTGTCCTGACAATAGTCTTTGTCTAGGCCAGTGGTTCCCACACTTTTTGGCCTACCGCTCCCTTTCTAGAAAAAAATCTACTCACCGCCCCCCTATAAATTAATTTTAAAGGCACCTTTAATTAAACTCCTTTCACGTGACCCCGCTTGCGCGCCCACCCGCCAAATAGGACAAGCGAGGCCCACCTCGAAAAGCGCCTCCCTCTCGCCCCGTGCAACGCCTGCCCGGGGATCGTGCGCTTGTGACTGTGTCCTTGCGAGTTGGAATCCCTGGGCAGGTGTTGCCGTGGAAACCGCAGCGCATGCCTCCTTCCTCCCATCAAACTCGCCCACAGTGCAGTCCTGTGTATCGCCTTTTTCTTCCAATGGGGGCGTCCTCGCAAGCGCACGACCCTGCAAGTGGCCAGCTTGGCTCACACCACTGCCCCTTTACAGGGGTTCAGCACCCCCCAAATTCTCCTGAGCCTCCCAGCGCCCCCTTGGATCACCCCACCGCCCACCAGGGGGCAGCACCGCCCACTTTGGGAAACACTGGTCTAGACTAAAGAAATTAGGTTATGTATCACGATTCTCAAATGTTGTGGGACATCCATTTCTTTTTGAAATAACCATGAGCACATTGGCAATGACCCCCCCCCCCCCAGTCAATTGTGCCACTTCTGAGATGCATCTGGCCCTAACAGTTTACGCAGCCTTTCTGTATTCCTTGTGCTCTGGCAGCCCAGGAACATGGGATGGCATGCACCATCCCCCTCCTGTTGTGTCATAGTGTTCGCCAGGAGGAAGTGACTGGAAAAGGAAGAGGAGAAATGATTGCCTCTGTCCTCCCCCCACCTATGACACTCTGTTGCCCTAGCAGATATCACTTCAAGTGATGGGAGACCAACATTAGCCACGTTCCCCTCACTGGATTGCCATCTTGTCTTAGTAAAGCTTGTATGTTCCAGTGAACCTATGAATGAAGCCATTGGGGTTACGTACTCTCAGAGGGATCTCCCATAGCAGCAGGGTCGTGGGGGTGATCAGACAAAGAACAATCTAAAGACCTCAATAGGAGAACAGATAGATGATATTATGGTACCTTTTACAATGACTATGAAGGCAGAAGAAGGCTGCAACTGAAGAGAGGCCACCAGTTTTCATGTTAACCATATCATTGGATCAAAACCTCTTTGTGAAGACCATATATTGATCACTGTGTACACACACAAACTCACAGACAGGCATCTTCCCTTAAAAAAAAGGATTTTTGAATACAGAAATTCAAAAATCCACAATTAATAAATAAATCCCAAATTATAGAAGTTGCAGTTTTACAAAATCATTAGCCTTCTCAGCCAAAATGTGCTGGTGGCTCATCAAACTACAATGCCAAGGATCCCGTAATATTCAGCCACAGCAGTTAAAGTGGTGCCAAACTACATTAATTCTACTGTATGGGCACACCTTTAATAACAAGTGGGCCTACTGCACTTGTCTGGTTAGTGGGATGTCTATTCAGATCACTGGAACCTAATCTCAGCATGGAAGCCTAAAAGTCAAGATTCAGCTTCTTATATTTTGCAATTTTTCAAATGTATGCAAAGTTTGGCTATAGCGCTAATATTTTCCTTTCCAATTTGGACTGGCTACACTCTTTGCCTACCTTGTCCAGTTTGGGAGCTTGATGGCATTTGGCTGCCATTCTTCAGTCCAGGCATCTCCTCCCAGTTACATCCAAAAGCAGAAAAGATTATTCCCTTATAAGAAAGATAAATCCGGTGCTGAATACAACACTCCACTCTCAAGAGATATGTGAAAGAGCAAGGAACCGTCACAGCTTCGGAAGAGTTTCCCATCGGTTGAGCAAGCCAAGCCTTTTAGTATCCATGTGAACTGGACAATCATTGCTGTTTGTTTGCAGCATTCAGGCATGCCTTGTGGCACTTGTGAGATAACCAGGAACAAACAAACAAAGGCCTCGTATACGAGAAGATTCCAGTTGATTAATTGTTCTATATTTTTCTTCTTATTTCCTTTGAGATTATATACAAACATTAGTGCTATCTTTTGCAGTGACACATGCAAGGAAAATGTAGTCACACAGAGACCAGAAAGCTGCTTTTACAGACAGCAGCATGCATTGGTTATAGGATATTTAAAAAATCTGTTTCCAGATCCAGATGGTCATTTACAGGGTGCCAAAAAGGCCATATCAAAGAGAGGGGTTGTCAAAAGAAAGCACTGCACAAAATTTGCTCTGTCTTGTTAACATGTATAGGCAAATTTAAACATAATTGTTATGTTTTAGATAGAAATATACTACCTCTCACTCCCGGTGGGCAAAGCCTTGACCAAAGAACCCATACGTTCAGCTCAGCCTGCAAACAACGTCAACTATTGGAAAGTACTTAGAAAATGCCAAGAAAGGACATATTTTGTCAAATACATGTAAATGAAATTTTGGGTGTGCTCTTAATTCTTCCAGAGTCCTAAAGGTCTTAACTTTGACTAAATTATCAAGCAGTATTGTTTAGTAGGGCAGTGTTTTTCAACCTTTTTTGAGCCGCGGCACATTTTTTACATTTACAAAATCCTGGGGCACACCACCAACAGAAATGACACAAAATGACACTCTAACACAGTAATACATATACTTAACATGTTTCTAAATGTATTTATACACTCAGTGTGAAACCTGGGCCTGTTTCAATGAACACAACATATATATGACTTCCTCTCACATATTTATACATGGCTATCATGTCTTCTCTCAGTCTTCTCTTCTTCAGCCTAAACATGCCCAGCTCTTCAAGCCGCTCCTCATAGAACTTGTTCTCCAGAATGTTGTGAAATTTCACCCTGAGTGAAACTTGCTTCCAGTTAACTATGGATGTCATGAAGCTGTTATAAATAGTTCCTTGGGGGGGAGAGAGGAGGCAACTCTTGAAAAATCCAGTAAAATAGCACACTGGTTGGGAAACACTGTACTAGGGGTATGTGATCACCAAAAATGATTTAATACTCATTACTATATTATGGGGGCAGCGAATAGTTTCTAACATGTTTCTAAAATATCCAAAGGGCTCCGTATCGTAACTATTATGATGTAATTAATTTTTTGTTACTTTTTTGTTATGTAATTGCACAGGTGGGGGAACTTTTGGAAATCCTTGCTTCCTCAGTTTTAGGGCTATTGAAATGAAACTTATTACAATTGTAGAACACATTTAACACTGTAACACCTCCCCCCCCAAGTTTCAGAACGTTTCACACATCTGCTGATTTGGGGAAATTAAAAAAAGGTTATATGAATAACTCTTTTTTGTTGTTGAAAAAACCTACAAGAGCTATATCCTTGAATTTCTATTCTCAATGATACAACAATGATGAACTGGTGCTGCGGGATGGACCGAACGCCAAGTTAAGGCGCCCAATGCCAACACACATCAGACCCCAGAAAAGTATTATGCACCGGGAATGTGGCGCAGCTGGCTAAGTGTTAGCTGCATAAGATCTGTCTGACCAGTAGGCCATTAGTTCGAGGCCTGCCCGGGTCGAGGTGGGTGCTCGACCTTAAGTGTAGCCTGCTGTCGACCTTTGCAGCCCGAAAGACAGTTGCATCTGTCAAGTAGGAGATAAAGGTACCACATTAAGTGGGGAGGAAAATTTTGACTGATTTATGAGGATAAAAAGAACTCCAGGAATCGCTGAGAAATGCGGAAGAAACAACAAAGGGACGCTGGAAAACGCTGACAGATGAGGAGTGCGTTAGCTCCCCCTGGTGGCCAGAAGTTTGCCTCTGTTCATCTGTGTGTCGTATGTTCATCTATATATGTCATTTGTTGAACTGCAGAGATTGTCTGCAAAGTATTGTTGGCTCTCCAGATGCTTCAGACAATAACTGCCACAATCCTTTATCACTGACCATGTAAGAGCTGGGAACTGTAGGCCAAAACATCTGGAGGGATAATCTTCACCCATGTTTTAGATTGTGCTTGTTGATATGTGCCTTCAAGTCACCTTTCAAATTATGACAACCACACAAATTTCATAGCATTTTCTTAGGTGAGAAATATCAGAGGAGGTTCTGACAATCTCTTTCTCAGAAATATAGCCTACAATGCTTGGTATTACTATACTTAGCATTTGATTTTTGTGTCAGCTATTTATTTATTTATTACTTCAATTTTATATACCGCTCCATCCCAACAGGCTCGGGGCGGTTTACATAAGGCAACATTAACAATAAAATACACTAAAAAACAATAAAAACAATTCTAAAACCAACAATCAAACAGTCACCCCTAGTACACCTAGTTGCATTGGGTCAGTTTAGATTGAAAGTCTGCCAAAATAAAGTTGTTTTGCAGGCTCTTCGGAATGCAGGCAACTCTGGGCCCGGACCTCATCTGGCAGGGCATTCCAAAGAGTTGGGGCTGCCACCGAAAAGGCTCTCGGTCTGGTAGAGGACAGGTGATACGTACGGACAGAAGGGACTTCCAATAAGTTATGTTATTTAGACTGTAGTGATCTCTAGCTGTAGCCGCTTCCAAATAACCACATAGGAAATGTCCTGAGAATTACTGAAAACTTTACTGCAGAACACCAACATGAACAAAACCATGAATTGCCCAGCACCAACTTATATACACTCCTCCAAGAGTTTGAAAACCACTTTCCTGCTTTCCCCCGTTCGCGCGCAGCCATTCCCGCCAAGGCTGCTAGCCGTTTGTTCCTACACTCCAGGCTGAGCAATGTTGTGTCTCATCAGTAATCCATATTTCGGGTGCCAAATATTTTGTATGTGTTCAGTTTGAACAAGTGATTTAACCTAAAGCATTGGTTCAAGTTTCCTTTCTCTTGAAAATCGCATTAGGTTTGAAAGTGCATTAGAGGAAGTTCTAAGCCTTCCAAAACTCTGTGAAGATATGCGGTGACATTTTTCTTTCCCCAATATTTGTCTACTTGTTTCAATGACAAATCACCAATCACAACTGACGTGAAATGAATTATTCCCTTTTTTTACTCTCTCCCTTGCTTTCTAACTGTAATTTATTGTGCAAATTACAAGCAATACATCAGAAGCTTTTCTCGACAACTCAGTTTGGTAGAACACAAATCTAGCATTAAGCAGATTTACACAGTTCTGAAGAATTGGTGGCTTCGTTAAAGAAATGAAATTCATACCTTTGCCTTCCTTGTTCGTATTCTTGTAATAAATCAAGGGTGGGAATCATGCAGTTCTCCAAATCCTCACCAGGATAGCCAATGTCAAGGAATGCTGGAAGTTATCATCTAAGAACATTTGGAGGGGCATACGCTTCTCACCCCTGTCCTGAATGGCCGTAAATGTGGCATTCCTTGTAGATTCTTGTTAAACAACATAGCAAATACATCCCCAGTATCACTGTTATGTTTCTGTAGACTCGGTCTCAAAGTTGGTTATTAGAATAATTAATGTCAAGACAATTATCTATGTCCTATTCTATCTGAATAGGACATAGACATATATAATAGCAGGAAATTGTGAGCAGAAAAGGTCTGTGGCAGATCCTGGAATGTCTAGGATGTCCCCCCAAATTCCTCAAAATGGTTATCCCGCTCCATGAGGGCCAGCGCGGTCAAGGTCAGATATGGCGATGCTCTCTCGGAGCCCTTCCTAATAACTAATGGAGGGAAACAAGGTTATGTTCTTGCACCAACCCTATTTACAATCTTTTTCAGCATGATGCTCCAAAGGGCTACGGCAGACCTCGAAGAAGAAGACGGCGTATATATACGTTATCGTACTGATGGTAGTTTGTTCAACTTAAGCCGCCTGAGGGCTCGCACTAAAACTCTAAACTATCTGGTCCGTGAGCTGCTTTTTGTTGACGATGCTTCCCTTGTTGCCCATTTAGAAGCAGCCCTGCAGCGCCTCACATCCTGCTTTGCAGCAGCTGCAGAGCTGTTTGGGCTGGAAGTAAGCCTGAAGAAAATGGAAGTCCTCTACCAGCCCGCACCACAGGAAGAACACCATCACCCCCATGTCAGCATAGGCAATTCTGTGCTTAAGTCGGTTCAGCTGTTCACCTACCTGGGAAGCATCATCTCTTCAGATGCCAAGATTGACAAAGAGATAGATCACAGATTAGCAAAAGCATGTAGTGCATTCGGAAGGCTTCACAAAAGAGTCTGGAGCAACAAGCACCTGAGGCAAAGCACAAAAATCAGTGTGTACAGAGCTGTCATACTGTCTATTCTCCTATATGGGTCTGAAACATGGGTCACCTGTCACCAACACCTATGACTCCTCTAACGCTTTCATCAGCGCTGTCTTCACACAATCCTAAATATACACTGGACCGACTATGTGACAAATGTTGCTGTCCTTGAGCAAGCAGGGATCACCAGCATTGAGGCCATGCTGTTGAGAACACAGCTGCGCTGGGCAGGGCACGTCTGTAGGATGGAGGGCCACCGCCTCCCAAAGATACTACTCTATGGTGAACTCGCCACGGGTCAGCGCAAGGGAGGCGCCCCAAAAAAGAGATATAAGGACTCCCTGAAACAACATGTCAGGCTCGGCCAGATTGATCACCAACAATGGTCCACCCTGGCCTCACATCGGGAGGCATGGAGACGCACTATCCACAATGTTGCGGCCTCTTTCCAGGAGACACGCCAAACAAGTCTTGAAGAGAAACAACAAAGCAGAAAGAACCGCAACTTGGAAACAACATCACCCAAGGAGACTTTCTGCTGTGCTTTCTGCAACCGAACTTGCCTATCTCCAATTGGCCTTTTTAGTCATCAACGCGCTTGTAAAAAGCGTGGGATGAGTCCTTCCTAAGAATCTTCATTCACAAAGTAATGCCAAGAGATTTTATCTGAATGAGATGGATCTCTGTCTGAATATTAATGAGATTATAACTCTATGCTTTAAAGTTCTACAACACATTGAAAGTGGAAGAAGCACGTAACAGCAAACCATTCTGCCTATTATTTTCATGTTTGTACTTGAGAAACCACTCCTTCTCCCATTTCAGGGAGGTACTGGTTGAATGCCTTTTCATGAACTTGCCTATTGCTTAACATCGCTAGAAACAGAATTAAACGTTTGAAGCACTTTAGTCAATTTCGCAAAGCAAGTCTCCCAAAGAGTTTATTATGTATGCAAATGTATGCTTACACATATTTCACAAAGCCCTGATTTTACTCTTGCTAGAGACACACCATTTTTCAAAAACCCAATACTGCCTCCTTAATGAAGTTGCGCTGCTTCTAGTGCATGGAATATTGAAGTCTCGTAAGTATGAACGTGTTTGCCCAACCAAGACATTGCATAATAATAAAAATGTTTGAAGTGTGTTGAGGGAAAATTGAAGGGCTTTTGTTGGTACTGCTATTAAAAATATGACACACCATGTTTATGCATGGAGAGAAATTAATTGCAAATGCAAATTACAGCGCAAAGAATAAAAGCAAAAGAAGGTTTGTAAGATAGCTTGGCGTCATTGTTTTCCACTTTAATTTATTGCCTAACATGTTTCACTGCTGCTTTCATTTTACATCAAAAACTAAAATATGTTATAAACATGGCATAAATAATTACAAATGTGATATCTACCAAAGTTAGGATTGTGGTGATCTGAAGAGCTGAATAGTTGGTTCCAAAAGAGGTGCTGCGCCTTTTAGGCCCCCTCCCTTAAATTAGCGTAAACTTTTTTCCACTTTGAACTCATTTTTGAACAACTGAATAAACTGAGGCCAAAAAAATAAATTCGGAGGAAAAAACCCTGGGACATTTAAAAAGCAGCTGATAAAGTGAGGTGACAAGTTGGCCCTGTCAAATTGCAAGAGTATGAACAATGAACCTTTGGATTCACGACTTTTACATCACTTTTAAATTATACCAAAATCACATGGCAAGTAGGCTAAGGGCCAGGAACAGACGAAGTTAATTTCAAATGGTACGCAAGGATTCTTTTGGTGCTCCCTTGCTCTCCGGCCTGGGTGTGCATACGCAGGGCCAGCTAGTTCCTCGCATGCGCAGGGCCAGCTAGTTCGGCGTATGCGCCATTGCTGCGGCGCAAAACAAAGTGGATGGTAACGCAAAATGCACACCACGAGGCCGAAAAGGAGGACGTTTTGCAGCTGGAGGCAGGAGGCTCTGCCCCGGCTCCAAAATGTCCTCCTTTTTGGCCTTGTGGAGTGCCTTTTGCGTCACCATCTACCTGGACCCGCGCCTACACGCCAGCTTGAAGCAATGGCGCCCGTAAGCGGCCGCTTACTTTGCATACCGTCAAAATCTGCCCCTGCTAAGGGCCAATGATAAAATATATTTAGTTTGCCATCCATGGGGAGAGAAATATGCTCCTAGTCCTTTATGTTCTCTGTAATAGCATTCACCAAGTAGAAGTTTTCTTAGCTGGAGATGTGTAACTTTGATGCATTGAATATTTGCGTTTTGCACAGCTATTAATGGCACAGAATCTCAGATGAAGATATATGTTAATGACCTTAATTATATTGTGCAGGCATGACTAATAACAAACTAAAATATAAAGTTATCTCGTAGGACCTTTGAAGCTAATTGAGAGAAAAAAGTTGATCATGTATAACATGTCTACATCTTTGAACAGGTAAAAAGGGGCCAACAAGGGGTTGAAATATTGGGAAAGAAAGGTGAGAAGAACAAGTGTGAGAGAGGAGTACAAAAGGACAACAGCTATTTCAGATGTAATGGCCCTATTTGAGACCTTGGAAAACTAATGTTTTATGACTAGACTTTATTAAGCATGCCCAAGCTTTATGCAGAATTACAGAAGGTTTATTTTATCATCCCAGAATTAGAATTCTCTTAAAATTTTACTCTGGGTTGTTTTCGAGCCAAACGTCTGCTATATATCATTCCATATCAAGGTCAGATTACTACATGCCATAACATCTCCGATTGCTATATGTGGGCATAAAAGCTGGACAGTGCAAATAGTGGACAGAAAGTAAACCAACTCACATGATAGCTGGTGCTGGAGAGATAGTGTTCCCTCGCTACTTTGCGGTTCGCTTTTAGCGAACTCGCTGTTTTGCGGTTTTCAATAAATATTAATTTAAAATATATATCATGGTATTTTTGCTATTTTGTAGGGTTTTGCCACCGTCGCTCTCCAAGGCGCTTTCCCTCCTCAGTCCTCACTCCCTCCAGCCTTGAAGGGCCTTTCCTTCCTTCTTTTCCTTCACTTTATTTTAAGTTTATGAAGACTTAAAATAGTGTATAACTACTAAAATAATGTATAAATATTAAAATAAATAGAGCGTCCCTACATCTTGGTTTTTCAGCTTGAACTCTCACTAGAAGCCAAGATAATTAAGTTGAAGCTGTTATAAGTTGGACATACCATGAGATGACATATTTTATTGTAAAAGATCACAATGCTTAGGAAAGTGAAAGGCAGTGAGAAAAGAGGTATTGTCACGATCACGGACTTAGCGGGCCCCTTAATCACACACACAGAGACGTACTGAAGGCTAACTACTTTATTGAGTATAAAAACAGTTCCAAAGAATATATAGTCCAATGATAAGCAATTGTCCAAAAGGTAGCAAGCAAGAGTGTCCAAAGTAACGTAGCAAATAGACTTGAAGCTTGGCAAGGCTCCGCAATCCAATGCGGTTCAAGAAACAAGGCAGGGCTCCGCAATCCAATGCGGATCAAGAAACAAGACAAGGCAATTGCAAGGCAAGGCTTGATGACCACGGCTTAGCTTGTGGTCCCACTCCGCTTCACGCCTATTCAGGAAAGACGTGGCCGGAGAACTGAGGATGCGTTCCCACGGATCCTATACTTAATCCCTCGTCCGAGGTCCGCGACACTCTAGGCTTCTTCATCTCCAATCTCTGCTCACGGACCTCGGTCGGTCTAACTTTCCCACTCGGCTTCGTCCATGTTTTCACTTTCAAGCTCTTGGGAATTCCTCCCCCCGGGGTGTTCATAACTCCCTTCGCTGCTTCCCATCTCCACCTGGTGATCGGAATCTATGCTAGGCCCAAACATCATCTCATCCCATGCCAAGCTCTCTGTGGGCGAACGAGGCCCATCCGAAGGGCCCTGTGCTTCACCCCAGTCATCTAGCTCATCCTCTGAATCCACATCTGCTGCTGCCGGCCCTAATGCTAATGGAACCCCAGGACCTATTCCCTGCCCTCCAGGCACAAACGAGAACTGCTGTGCTACAGGTATTTCATACAATGGTGGATGGATTCAATTAAGGAAGCCAGCATCCTGAGTTTGCAAGACCTGAGTAGGGCAGTTGGTAACCTGGCTCTTTGAGGTCTCTTATTGACAGGTTGCCCAAAACTCAAAGTCAGCTTGAAGGCAAATAACAACAGTGATGACAGATGTCACTCATGTTCCCTGAAATATTTGGGGGGGGGGGGGGTTAATTCCACAGAGCTAATTACTGTAAGAAAAATGGGAGTGGGTCCTTGTACCTTTAATTGTTGTGTAAACACAATGTCCTCTCCATTGGCGCCCCCTTGTCGTGGGGGTACCCTAATGAAGTTGTGAGCTATGATGGCAGTGGCATAATAGCCACCGGTAGGGTCTCCCATGCCAGACAGGTCACAACCGAAGGGTCTGACAAAGAGCGTCAATGGGCAGGATGGGCTCCCTAGCCTTTTGGAAACCATCACAAGAGAAGGAAAACTCTAAATTCAAACCTGGGCAGATGGCGCTCATTTAACCCTGTAAGGTCAACCAGGCCCGGATCAGGCCCTTTTGCCGCCCTAGGCCAAAGGGTCTGCCTCCGCCCCTCCCTGCCACCCGGCTCCACCCCTCCCCCGGCTCTGCCCCTCCCTGCCCCCGGCTCCGTCCCTCCCTGCCCCGGCTCTGCCCCTCCCCGCCCCCTGGTTCCACCCTTCCTCGCCGGATTGAAGGGCGAGGAGGAGAAAGAGGCTCCCTCCCGCCGCGGGTCCTGCGCACCGCCCACCCCTTTTCGGTGAGGCTGGCGCGACTCCTCTCTGCCTCCTCCCTGGCGTGGCGTGGCGTCGGCAGGCAGGGAGGAGGAGGCGAAGCTGCGCCACTGCCCCTCCTCCCTTGCGTGGCGTGATGACGAAAGGGAGGATGGGCGGCGGCGCACTTTCTCCGCCTCCTCCTCCCTGCCTGGCGACGGCAAGCCAGGGAGGCGGAGAGAAGTCGCGCTGCCGCCGCTCCTCCCTTGTGTCGCCACGCAAGGGAGGGGAGGCGGCGGCGCACCGCCTCCCCTCCTCCCTGCCTGGTGACGCCACGCCACGCCAGGGAGGGAGCAGAGAGGTGTCCCGCCGCCGCCCCTCCTCCCTTGTGTGTCGCGCCAGCCCCGCCCTTCTTCCTTCAATCCGGTGAGGAGGCGGGGAGGGGCGGAGTAAGGAGCGAAGCCGATCCTCCCTCCCTCCTAAAGCAGACCTGGGGAACAGAGCAAAGGGAGGGGGCGGCCACGCATGCGCCCTCTTTTTTGGTAAATTTTTTGGGGGATTTTTTTTAAAAAATTGGGGGTCCGGATCCGCTGCCCCCCCAACGTGCCTCGGGTGGCCTTATGGGTAATCCGGGCCTGAGGTCAACCATCGAAGAGAAGAAAACTCGAACCAAACCTACGACCTGAGAACCTCGCTGCCACCGTCCCAGCTTGCTGGGCCCCGCAGACGTACCTTTGGTTTAAAGGGTGAGGCCAGTTCTGTGCATGCTGAGCTCCACCAGAAAAATCCATTGCACAGGCTCAAAGGACACATCCAACTTTTTTAGTCATCAATGCACTTGTAAAAAGCGTAGGATGAGTCCTTCCTAAGAATCTTCATTCGCGAAGTAATGCCAGAGGGAATTACTGGCATTGCTCTTAAAGGCACAACCACAGAGAAGCAACAGTAATGAAGTGAATTGTTTGCCCAGTCAATAAAAACAAGTCCAAACAACTGCGGAATGAAAGCATACTCCAGATTAATGTGATCTGTGGACAAAATATGGCCAAGGACAACATGTAAAGCCTCGATATTGTGTCCTGCTTGTTGTCCGATTAACTTGTCCATAACACCATGCTCAGGCACCTTGAGTGATATGGGCAGCTTGAATTTCACCTGGTGTGTTTTCTTGATGGGTGCTGACCTTTGATCCCTTGTCTGTGAAATAATGAAGAAGCTGGAAGTGGAAGCTTGTTTCTGCAGACTTTGAAGATCAAAAAAGGACCTGGCAGCTCAGAAACTTCACAACTATCGATTTTAATCTACTTTCCAGTACACTAGCCTTTGAACTTCCCATCTCAGTTATGAATTTTGTCACAACCCCAAGAATGTTCAAGCCCAGATTTGTATGCGTGGAAGCCAACCAGAATTTTTACTTCTCAAGACCAGCAGACTTTGGAAGGAGCCTTGAAAAATGAATAGGAGAGCAGTTCTAATCTTTATGCTAAGTGAATCTGTGTCATTAAAATGAGTGAGTTAAATAGGCTATCAGAAATAACCTTCCCATACATAGCTTGCAAAATGGAGCAACGTTAGTCGCTCTCAGCATGTAACCAAACTATATTTTGTTTGAACTCAAATAGATAAAAATGGAGGACAATGTTCAAACATCAATATATATTCATTCTCTACATTAAGAATGGTAATCATGGTAATCATAGATTGAAACTGGAGCCCCTGGTGGTGCAATGGGTTAAACCCTTGTGTCAGGACTGAAGACAGACAGGTCAGAGGTATGAATCCGGGGAAAGTGTGGATGAGCTCCCTCTGTCAGCTCCAGCTCCCCATGCAGGTGATGTCATTGCAGACATAATAATAATAATAATCTTTATTTGTACCCCGCCAACATCTCCCCACCGGGGACTCGGGGCGGCTTACATGAGGCCAAGCCCATCAACATAACAACACAATAAAATCAATCAAAACAACAACATAATCAATTACATAGAACATACACTATAAGATACTACAATCAATATAAAATTACAGTAATATAAAACCAATTCAGATGCAGGACAATGAGCGGACGGCCAATTCTCTCACACTCCTGACACAAAAAAATTGATTTAAACTGCAATTCCCAGCATTCCTTTCCTTTGGCTATACCTGCCAGATCTGATGAAAGTTGCACTCGACAATATCTGGTTTCCACATGGTTCTCATCCATGTATATAGTGATGATGTTGAATGTGGTGAAGTCATATTTATTTGTTGCAGGTTGTAAAGGGGTTGATATTTATGTATGTTTATGTATATTGTAAGGGTGGAACTTCGCTAACCCTAAGGGGTTAATAGTGATATTATCTGGCAGAGCTTCCAAGAACCTCCGTTACTATGGAAACTGGGGGCGGAGCCCGCAGATAGCTTTAGAATCCTCGGATTCAAATATTGTCAGTTGGTGGCTAACTGAAAACGCAGAAGGGTGCGTGAGAGAATTAGGGAGTATGTTTAGCTAGCTTTCAGCATGGTTTAAAAGACTGGTTTTATTCTAAGCCTGGCTCTACTCTGGGAAAGGGTAGTAGTGTAGGTGTGTAGACTGCTAAGGAAGCAGTGGCTGTTAATGACCAGCAGAGTGTGTGTAAACTGCTGAGTTATTAGTTTTAGGAGTGCAGTAGCTTAGTGGTAGACTGTATCTCCATAGTTAGCATCTTGTAACCTTAAGAAAGTACCTCTGAGTAGATTGTAACCACCCAAGCTCTTGAACTCTTGAAACCTCCAAGCTCGAAACACTGTTTAAATAAACTTGATAGTTCTTTGATAAAAACATCTATTTTGGTGATTCTTTCTCCCACAAGCCTTGAAACACTTCTTTCTTAGTGGGTAGCCAAGCTCAGTAAATTAAATGGTGGCAGCAAGTAAAAGATAAAAGAATCCTTAAATATAGGGTGGCATTGGTAGTATAGTCTGCCCTGTCACAACCTTGAGTTCGAATCCTCACATTCTCTCCACACTTAAGACACAAATTTGAATTCAGATCTTTACACAATTGGTTGTAAGCCAGATCCTTACAGTGAGGTACATGCAGAAAGTAGGAAGGTAGAAAATAGCAGTGATAGCTTATCTTCTCTGAAGCAGTAAAATAATGACTTTAGGTTTCAAAGAAGCATTTGTTTTGGACTGACCCCAACAGCTTAAACCATTTCTATGCATTTCTACTGGTATTAGACCAATGAGGGTATCAAATACCTGCGGGCTTATCTCCATCTGCCACCAGAAATTGTACCTACCACCTTGCGCCATAGCCATCCTGAGACTGACAGACCTTGGCCTAAAGGCTTGTAGGGTGAGTGCCCTGCTCGTCTCACATGGGAAGAAGCTGACAGGGACACCTACAGACGCAGTGCTGTTCCATCTGTGCCGAGAAGAAGGCAGAAGCTGGTGCTGGGGAAGCTACCGAATTTCAGTTTAGAGGTGGATTTGGGTGTGGACGTGGACAGCCACCTCAGTAGAACCCTGTTGCTGTTTGGTTGCATCTTGTGTATAATAAATAGGTAAAAACAATAGTAGACACTAGAGTAGCACATTGAACCAAAGGGATTTTTATAAGTGTTGACTAAGGACGTCATAACACGGAGGACCAGAATCTGGGAGACAGCAGGGGAAACCGTAGGGCAGTGTACCACTTTGTCTCCTTATCATCATGGACTGCTATTCCCACAAAGTTTCCCCATTGTCCCCATTTCCTTTTGTGCTCTCCCCAGCTTCTTCTATGAGGAATCGGCTCCTCAGGGCTCCATCTCTGTGCACTGCCAGCACACTGCTGGCACGGAGTCCAACAGTGTCCCATTGGAAGTAGCCTTGTGCCATTTGATGGGATCCATGCTGGCAACGCACTGAGATGGTGAAAACCACCCATCTGATGAGGTCTTTACTCTACAGCAACTGATTCAGTAAATTTATTTTAGTTGCGACTAGCACTTGGACTAAGGCCAGAGCAGCTGAATACACTGCTGTAATAACTGTGAATTCACTCTTAATTTTACCTCTACTCCTTCAGTGAGAATAATAAAAATATAATGTAAAAACAGATTTACACTTTTAGCCCTCATTTTCTAGAATACCGAAGAAATCTGGATTGAAGCCAGGGACACTGTTGGCGAGGGATATGAAAAGACACTATCTGTAGAGAAAAAGAGAGAAAAACCTCAATGGATGATAGCCAAAACTCTTCACACAGTTAAGACCAGATGAAAAGCAAAAGTTATAGGGGATCAAATTACGATCAGAACCCAGAACAACTATACCACAACTTTTGCACAAGGACAAAGAGATTCAGTGCATCATATATATAGCAAGAAATTGCATGTGTCCAAACCGGGTTCAGAAAAGGAAAAGCCACTAGAAATCATTTTGCAAATATGGTATATGCTAGATAATGGAAAATGTCAAATAATTCCAGATTAAAGTTAGTTTGTGCTTTACAGTTAATAGGAAAGCCTTTGAGAAAGTAGATTGGAAAAAAAATCTATCGATCAAATTTCACTGGACATCTGTTTCTTGAAGAGGTGGACATTGACTACAGAACAATGTGCCGTCACGCCCAGGCACTCAAAAGACTGAAGCTAAGATATGCTTTCTATCTAAAGCCTGGGGAACTGCGGGTGCCTTCTCTTGAAGCTCAGGGGTCCCAGCAAGTAAAACCACCTCAGGATGAAGTAAAACAAAGTCCTTTATTTGAGCAAGGTCCTGGAGGAACTTGGTGCAGATCTTAGCAGTTTCAAAAAGGTTCAAACGTAAACATTCAACTTACAAAAGGAATGAAGCAATTTCCCTTGATGGTTCTTTCTCTCTTCCTTAGTTGCTGGGACAAGGATTGGAAAATCCCCCTTTAGCTTCCACCAATGACAGGGAAATCCAGAGATATTCCCTATCCTGACTCTGGCTGGCTATTTAGAAAGAGTGGATCTTCCCCTATTTTAGCACAGAATCAGTTTTAAAGGTGAAGCTGTTAAAGTTGCAGCTAGATAGCCCAAAAATACAGCAGGGTAATGCAGGACTACAACAAGGTATATAACTAGCTATCTAAACCACAACAAAACACAGCAGGTTTTTGGTTTTTTTGGAAATATGTTTATTAAGTTTTCATTAATGCTTTGTTACATAGTTATAAAGAAAATGAAAAAGAAATTACAAATATCAAATGTTATAAATGGTGTTGGGGTATGGAAAGGGGGTGCGATAAAAGAGGGAATATATTGTTATAAAGTAAGATAAAGAGAAGAAATTCAAAGAAAATATAGTAAAGACAAGTGATTTAAAACTATTTACAGGTTGACTTCCATTCTCCGTCTGGGTGTATTGTTGACAATAATTTTTTTAAAAATTTCTTATTCATTTTTATAGTTAATTTTTACTAAAATATTCATCAATTTGTGTCCAGTCTGTCTGTTTTCTAGCATTCGGAGCGTTCCTCTTCAGGAGGAATGTTAGTCTGTCCATATCCTTTATCTCAAATATTTTGTCCATCCATTCCTCCTTCTGTGGTATTTTGTCAGATTTCCATAGTCTGGCAAAGACGATCCTTGCTGCTGTAGACATATAAAAGAAAAGTATATCTTCATTTTTGTCTAATATTATATCTTTATCCGTTATCCCTAGTAGAAAATATTCTGGCTTCAGTGGGAATTTTTTATGCAGTACAAGTTGTATTTCTTTATGAATTGTTCTCCAGTAGGCTGTTGTTTTGGGACAGGTCCAGCACATATGAAAAAAGCTGCCTGTATGGGTCTGACATTTCCAGCAATTAGAAGAAGCTATATCATACATTATGCCTATTTTCTTTGGTGTTATGTACCAACGGTGAAATAATTTCATCCAATTTTCCTTTAGATCTGAGGCATATGTGTATTTTAGCTTTTTAGTCCATATTATCTGCCATTCTCAACACAGCAGGTTGGGAGTACTTACAATGGCCTGTCTAAGCTGACCTAGATTGACCATAAGCACATCTGAGTCCTACTCTTGCCTGGAGAAGACTGAAAGAGCTTTCAAAATGGAGATCCCATCCCCAGGAAAAAAGGGGCAGGCTCTAACCAAAAGATACATTTGCAAGCAACCAGCAGCATGCTTTGCAAACTGGCTGCAAGCCTCTGTTAATAATTAACTACCAGGGTGCTAGAGAGTCTATGACAACCCTGAAAGAAAATGCAAAGGGATGCTGTTTTCTATAACCGTGGGGATTGTACAAAACAGATGTCTGGAAGACAGAACAAACAATGTTAGAAGAACTAGAAATGCCTAGAGAGGTGTTCTCTTGGGTAGAAAAATTAGCATTTTTAGTTTGTGTTTTTCCCCACTTTCATATGGTTCCTGCATCCCCAACCCCAGAAAAAGTGGAGGGCTGTTAAACCCAATGTCAAATGAAGACATTATTTTGGCTATTCTTCCTTCATTTTGGTTTTTTTTGGGGGGGGGGGGATGTTTCTTTAAAACTCACTCACAGTGTAAATGCAATATTATCATACACTCTCAACTATTCTTTGGTTAGCTTTTCAATAGCTTAGAAACAGAACAAAGATATGTCAACAGGAGGTCAAAAATGCAACTACGGGCAAAATGTATTATTTTGCTTTCACAGAGTCACTCACTCAATTCTATCAGCAGATGTGCAAATGTATAAGAACATAAGAACATAAGAAGAGCCATGCTGAATCGGACCTCAGCCCATCTAGTCCAGCATTCTGTATCACACAGTGGCCCACCAGTTGTACACGGGGATCTCGAGCAGAAGGGAGGGCAAAACCTGACCTGCTCCCGACCCCCCACAACCAGTACCCAGGGAAATCCTGCCTACCTCAACCAACTCCGAGGTGGCACTTGGATGTCCTTTTCAGTAACTACCGATACACTTGGTATCCATGAACCTGTCTAATCCTGCCTTGAAGTTGTTCAGGCTGGCAACTGTCACAACCTCCTCTGGAAGTGAGTTCCATAACCCAATGACCCTCTGGGTGAAGAAATATTTCCTTTATTAGTCCTAATTTTCCTACCTTGGAGCTTCAGGGAGTGCCCTCTAGTCCTAGTGTTTTGTGACAAAGAAAATAATTTTTCTTTATTCACCTTTTCTATCCCATGCATGATTTTATACACTTCGATCAAGTCACCTCTTAAACACCGTCTTTCAAGGCTGAAAAGACCAAGGCGTTGCAACCTGGTTTCATAAGGGAGCCGCTCCATCCCTTGGATCATTCTTGTTGCCCTTTTCTGTACCTTTTCCAGTTCCGTTATATCCTTCTTAAGGTGCGGAGACCAGAATTGTACACAGTACTCCAAATGTGGCCTTACCATCAATTTGTAGAGAGGTAATACAACATTTGCTGACCTATTTTCGATTCCCTTTCTGATCATGCCTACCATAGAATTTGCTTTTTTCACTGCTGCTGTGCACTGGGTTGACATCTTCATTGAGCTGTCCACCAAAACCCCAAGATCCCTTTCCTGGTTTGTCTCGGAAAGCTTTGACCCCATCAATTTGTAGGTGTATTTGGGGTTCTTTGCCCCGATGTGCATGACTTTACACTTGTTCAGGTTAAAATGCATTTGCCACTTTGTTGCCCATTCACTCAATTTCGAGAGATCTTTCTGGAGCTCTTTACAATCAGTTTCATTTTAACTACCCTGAACAATTTAGTGTCATCTGCAAACTTTGCTACCTCAGAATTCACTCCTACATCCAGATCATTAATGAATAAATTAAAAAGTAACGGACCCAAAACTGAACCTTGGGGTACGCCACTTCTCACCTCTTTCCACCCAGAGAAATGTCCGTTTATTACCACCCTTTGTTTCCTATACAAAGGTTTAATTAGCTCTGGGTGAGAATTGTCAGATTTTAAGGCAAACATCTATTTACCAAGGCTGGTAGAACATAATGAAATGAGGTTGATGTTTTTTTTGCCATTTCTACCTTCTTCTTTTGCTAACATTTTTTCAGTGCAGTGTGCAGCATAATGTATTCAGTCATTTGAAAATGTAAAACCAGCAGTTCAGAGCAAAGTCACACCAGTTATCCCCGAGAGACAAACCACAGTTCTGAAAGATGGGTCACATTTTAGTGGCGTATAAACCTCAAAGTCATTGATTCTGTCACTGATGGTTGGCTAAGAAGGCACACTGACAAAGCGGCAGCAGTAAGGGGAAAAAAAGGAAGAACTGGGTAATGCTCTAGTGCTGTGTCTTACCCTTGGATGTGTACCATTTCACTGACCACTGATTCTTTCTTTTCATTTAGAAATTGTATTACAATGAGCACAATCGGCATATTTGTCAGAAATATTCTTGGAGAGAAAAAGGTGCTTTCAGCAATGCCATGGAGGGCAAAATGCATAGGAGCACAATTCCTGCATAGGGGCAACAGCATCAAAGCCTACAACCAGGGGAGGATTAACACACTCGGCAGAGTAGGCG